>JAVKLA010000052.1:14713269-14736660 GCA_034782735.1 Sagittarius serpentarius | reverse complement strand
CCCCCCCCCCCCCCCCCCCCCCCCCCCCCCCCCCCCCCCCCCCCCCCCCCCCCCCCCCCCCCCCCCGAGGCAGGACGGGCCGGCTGCGAGGAGGTGCTTACCCCGCTCAAACTCGATCTCCAGCACGTCCGGCGTGTCGGGAGAGGTGGCCGGATCGCGGGTCTTTGTGTAGAGCCCAGGGGGGGCCTGATTCTGCCGCGGGAAGCAGGAGAGAAGAGGGACAGTCACTGCCGTTGGCATGGCCAACACTGCTGGCAGCCCCGACCCCCCGCGCGCAGCCCCCGTCCCCAGCGCGCGGCCCCCATCCCCAAGCGTGGGGCCGGTGCGGCACAGCACCGGTGCGTACCGCGGCCCCGGGAACAAAGGGGTTGGAGGAATCAGCCAATTTTTCCCCTCAACTTGATCTCATCTTTTCCTCCGACGCCCCCACAGCTGGAGGCGGGATGGCTGCGGAGAAGCAAGTCAGGCAGGGAAAAGCGGGACGATGGCAGCAAGCGGCAGGGCGGGCGCCCGCACGTCCCCGCGCCGCGGCCGGGCTTATTCGGCACTGACCGAAAAAACTAATGAGGAGGCCTGACCCCAGCAGGTGCTCCAGGCGCACCGGCTCTTTCATGGTGTCCCTGGGGTTAATACACATGGGGGAAAATAGGGGAACAAAGCAAAAACCCATTTCAGAGCACATCAACCTTTATGTATGTTTTTTTTTCCTAGATTTATAGGAAAGAGGCATCTTATCTCCGTCAGAGCTGGGCTGCCAGAGGCTCAGGCGCCGACGACGAATTGCCGCAATTGAAGCGCGTGCCAACAGAGTGTGTGCGGGAAATATAATAAAAAAAAAAAAAAAAAAAAAGCTTTCCATCCCGGAGAGCAAATGCTTTGCAATTTCGCGTGCCCCCTCGGCGCTCACGCACGACACGACTGCGCATGCTGACTTTCAGACCAGTGTTTCCAAACTCCTGTCTCTAAAGGCACCCCCCCCAGCCCAGCCGCAGCTCCAGGAGGCAGAGGGGAGGGAAACTGAGGCACGGAGTTCCCAGGGCACGAGCGACGCGGTGGAAAGGCAGACAGTGCCAAGGAACCGAACCGCAGAGCCGGGCCGGGCCAAAGCTGTCCTTGGCCGACGTCGGAGGGAACATTGCAAAGGAGCCTCCAGCTGGGGAGTCCCAGCGACCTAAAACCCCTGTGCAAGCAGCTCAGGTGGAGTTTCTCCAAACTGAGCAGCTCCTGCAAATGTTTTAAGGGATGGTAAACCGGCATTTCCCCACAAAACCCGGCTGGTGAGAGCTGGAGCTCTGGGCATCCCTGGGCAGCGGAGCCCTGCCTGCACCCCGAGCCCTGCCTGCACCCCGAGCCCTGCCTGCACCACCCCCCCCCCAGCCTGGCCCACGCTACCCCTGTCTCTCCTCTCCTTTTTAAAGCGCAACTCTTCTCCTCACTTTTCCTCCCTTCTCCTCCTTTCCAGCAAGGAAAAAAAGGACAAAGTAGAAAGCAAGTTAGGGGAAAAAAAAAGCAAAAGTGATTGCTTTAAAAAAAATTTTAAGCTTTTTTAAGGGAAAATTAATTTCTCTGCAGAAGAAGTTTTCATCTAAGATTTGTAAAGATATTTGTAAAAATAAGCCTTTTAGTGAAAACTTACTTTTTTTTTTTTTTTGGTTCAATAAAGAGCAAAGCCCAATCACTGCCAGCACCCCCGGGCAGCCCACCCGGCTGCGAGCACCCCGCCGTCCCCTCCGCACCCGGGGGACCCCCCTCACCTCACCCCAAACCCCAGGGCACACGTCCCGGCAGCGACCGCATCTGAATCCCGGGAACACAGATATAACTACCCCAGCACACGCGCCAGCAAAACCACCCTCAGGTTCCCATTTTATCTCATTTTTTGCCCCTTTCTCTTGTTTTAAACAAGAGGCGCTCGCAGGCGCGCCTCCCCCGTGCCCCCCGCGCGCGCACACGCACGAATTACACGGGCTGCGGATTTCAATTTTACATCGTCTGGCCTTTCCTAGCCCTGATCACACTTATTAACTAGACGAACCCGTGAGAGATGATGAAAAACTTTGAGTTCAAAAGGAAAGATGGGGGGGCGGGAGGGGAAAAAATACCGGAAAGTATTAAAAACTCTTTACTAAACATTGGAAGTCAGAGTCAGGGTAGTTTCCAATTTTCCGAGCCAACTATGAAAACCCCTATTAAATAAAATAACTAAATAGAAATAAAAGTGACATTTGGCTTGCATTCCATCATTACGGTGTGAGTCTGTCCTCTTTTTATTCTCTCTCCTAAAAGCACAGTTCAAATGACAAATAGTTTGTTGCAGTGTATCAATGCCTTCTATTTATCCCTCCCCGCAGGGGGGCTAGTCCTGCAATGTCATCTTTAAAGGGGAGAGAGGGGGGAAAAAAAAAAAGGGGGGGAAAGAAAAAAAGGGGGGGGGGGAAGGAAGAGTGTGTGGAAAGGGAGAGAGGGAGGGGGGAAGAAAGAAGCAAGAAAAACGGGGCAAGAAGAGAAGAAATTGGAAGCAAATGGTCCATGAAGTAAACCATGATGCAGAGCTATCGATGCCGCAAATGGTTTATTCATCCGGCTGATATTGTTGTGCCCGGGACTGAATGAACTCTTTCAGAGTGCCATATGAAGTTAAAGCAAGTAAATTTCTATCTTTCTCCGCATTAGCTGCCTCATTGCCCTTCAATCGGGCCTCACAGAGGCAGAAAATAGCTCAACCATCTGCTTTCAAATCCCTGCGTTTGGCAGGTCCCGGGGGTTTGGGGAGGGGAGTCCGCCGTGCCTGGCACCCCGGATGCTGCCGCGGCCGCCCCGCTGCCCAGCGCCGCTTCCCAGGCCGGGGAAGGGGACGGTGGTGACACCGCGCGCCGGGAAGCCACCGCCCGGCGTTGGCGGAGGGAGAGGTGCCCGAGCGGGGGCTGCTCGGGGACGGGGTCAGGGCACTGGGCAGCCCCATTTTCCGAGCTGGCTTTGGGAAGGAAGCGGGCTCGGCAGAGCCGCGGGACCGGGGGTCTTCCCCAAGAGGGGAGGTGCTGGGTGCGGAGGGGTGGGTCAGGATGGGTGCACTGGGAAGGGCGCGGGTCAGTCCCTCGCTAGCTCCAGCTAGAGACTCGAAATCCCATCCCTGTGCCAACCGCTCTCCTGGAGGAGGAGGCCCCACACCGAGGGCCCAGCTTTGCAACGCCTGACCCGCAGACATCCCGCCGGCGGGCACCAAAGGGGGAGCGGGACCCCCTCTCCACCTTCCTCTTCCTCACGCCCCCGCCCGAGGCACGCGCCAGCCCAGCCGCGGTGAGCCGGCTGCGGGCGCCGAGCTCCAGCCAGCTCCTCTCCCTCTCCGCCTGCCTCCCCCTCCTCTCCCTGGGTTGTCTAATTAGCGCTGATGGATAGTTTAAGTGGCCGCCGAGCGTCGTGACCCACTGGAGCGTGAACAGTGCAGGCGGGGGCCAGCAGGCAGCCGGACCACGAGCACTATTTGGAGGCAGCCGGCGCCAGGCCCAGCCTCCCGGAGCGATGTGCCGCGCTCACCGGCAGCACCCGGCCGCAGCACCCGGCTCCACGGGGCTCTTGGCCCAGTCGGCAGCCAGAGCTGCCCGGGAGCTGGTGGTCCCATGGGTGCCTCTCAGGGTCTCCAAGCACCACCCCATACAAGGGGAGGTTTTACTCTGCTTCCCCCCAGATAGCAGGGATGGCAAAGCGAGGAGGGCTGGGCGAGCTGCGGGCGCGGGCAGGGGACCCAAGCTGCAGAGGCCAGCCCGGACCTCCGCCACCCACCACCAGCCCCCCGCTCTCCTACCAGCGCCTCATCTGTCTAATTTGCTCCTTTATTGCTGCCCCATGACATTGTCCCCTCCAGTGTCACCCTGAAACAGTCCCTTCCCCTATTCACACCGGCAGCAATTGACATGCCGGGAGAGGCGGAGGGGCCGGGGCGGGCGGCAGGGCCTCCCCACCACACACGGCCCGCCGTGAAATTTCCAATTAGGCTGTAAAATACACGAGACGCCCTCGGCCCTGTGGCTGCCATGGCGGCCGGGTGGCCGTGATCGATTACCTTGGGGTTCTCCAGGATCCCGGCTTCGTAGCTACAGCAGCAGGGAAGGAGAGAGAAGTCACTGCAGCACCTGCAACCTGCAACCCCAAAACCCACCAGGAAGATCCCCCAACTCCAGCCACCCCATGAAGATGGGTGTAAATAGGTGTTATGGATATCCAGAGGCTTTTAGCAGCAACCCCGCATGGAGCGCCGGGCTTGGGAGAGCCCAGGAGATAGATGCTGCCGCGTGGGATGTGGACAACTGGGCAGAAAGGGAGGCTGGAGGTTTTGAGGTCACCCTTGGCCAGCACATGGTAGGGCAGCCTGGGACTCTGGAATTGTGAAGGGCTGTCCTGGCCATGCAGGATGGGGGGATCGGGGCCCCAAGCTCTGGGTCCTCACCCCATAGGAGCTCCCCGCCCGCCCAGCCTCTCACCTGATGTGCATGAGGTTTTCATCCATGCTCCAGGGTGTCTGGGGCGTGACAGGCACCGGGATCCCGTGTTTCTGCCGAGAGAAGGGGAGCGGGGGTGAGCCAGCGTGCGGGGCAAGCCAGCCCCCACCAGCACCGGCTCCTGCTGGGATCAGCCCCAAAAGCGCAAAGGCACAACCCGTGGCCGGCGGCATGGAGCAAGGTGGACATCTGTGTCCCTCACCCTGGGCAACATCCGCCCCCGCCATGAGGGCCGCCTCGATGGGGACATCAGGGACACGGTGCGGCTGGGAGGAGAACGGCTGCCCCAGCCCTGCCACAAGCTGAGACAGAGCCCCAGAGCACCCCATGAACTCAAGCAATGGCCGTCGCATTCTTTTTCTAGGTCCATGATGGTGCATTCCCCTGGCTTTGCTCCTCATCAAGAGGAGGTGACATGGGGATAGAAGTCCCCAAAACCACAGGATACTGTCCAGCCGTACAGGACTGATGCTCTGCCGCGAGGAGACGGCACACGCGGCCCCACAGCCTCGTGCAAACACGTGGCGATGCGGACACACGGCACACGGGCGGCAGGCGTTCTCCCGAGCCCAGGCACCCTGAGCGCACCGTGCCTGGGGACACACGGCCCCGCACCGGCTGCCTCCCCAGCACGGCACACAGCGCCGGGCCCGGCTCCCTAACAAGGTCACCGGTGCGCTCAATTATCCGCTGACATTTCAATGGGGGAAATTGCCTGTGAAGACGAGGTGAATACGCGGGGGAATTAGCAGGAGAGGTGACGGCGGCGGGCTAACAACCGGAGCCGGCGGGGACGTCGCCCACCCTGCCGGCATGCCGAGCCACGCTGTCCCGGCTGCGGGACGGAGGTGGTGGTGGCAGCTCTGGGTTCCCGCTGTGCCTCGGTGTGTCTGTACCGCCCGTACGCCGCCGGGCGGCTCTGGCATTTCAGAATCGCCATAGCAGGGATGTCAGCCAAGGGCTTGGCCAGGAACAGAGGAGCAGGGGCTGAGCAGAGGCTCCTTGTTTGCTCGGAAGAGGGAAAGGAAATGCTTGTAGCTGTTAAAGCATGGTCATCAACCCATCACCTGAGATGGGAGCAAGGTTCTGAGATGCCTCCTAAGGCTGCAGAGGGACTAACTCAGCCCTGCTCCCGGGGTGACATTGCCCTAGGCTCATGAGTCCTGGTTTGCTGGTCCCACACTGTACTCCCAGTGTGGGACAGCCCAGGACCCCCGTCCCAGGCTTTGGAGGTGGGTGCTGGGCAGCCTTCACCTGCTCTCCTGCCTGCAGACCTTGCCCACGGGCGAGAGCAGGCAGAGCACATCAACACTTCACATGGGCTTCAAAACACAAGCTTGGGCTTGCCGGGAGGGCAAGTCGCCTGACTTCTCCCGGAAAGAGTGAGAAGATGCCTCTCCCTGTCCCATCCCGCAGACGGATGGAGCTACAGGTGCCTCCCAACCCCCTAAGGCCCCCCCAAATAATGCTAAGAGAGACCGAGGGCTGGGGGACAGACCTCAACCCCGCCTGGGGTCAGACCACGCTCCCATCAGTACCTGCCCCCTCATCCTCATCCCGGTGCCCTTGTGGGTATTGGCAGAGCACATTTCACCTCAGATAATTAAAGCCAAGCAGTTAATGCTGAGGGCTGTTTACCCTGAGGGGCCGCACTCAGCTGCGGGGGGCTGGGGGACGCCGTGCCCTCCGATGGGCTCTCCCCACGCCATCGCTCACCCCCATCTCTCCTGGGATGTGTAATCGCATCTTTCAGACCCAATTCCCCGCCCGATCGCGAGCCCCGAGCCCCAGTTGATTCACAGTCCCAGGCAGACCCCTGCCCTCTGCCTCCTCCTGGCAGCTGGGGAAGCCCGTGCTCCCCAGCCCATCTTTGCCCCCCCGCCAGTCTTCCATCTTATCACTTCAGAGGGGATCCTCCAAGTCCAGACCCCTGCACTAACGTCCACCGAGCCCAGGCAGCCCCCGTGAGCTCCGTTCCACCTGGCTCTGCCCGCGGCAGTGGCGCATCCTGGAGCAGCACCCAGGAGAGCTTCAGCTTTCTCATTCAGGTGTTCCAGCCTCGGCCGTTTGGGGGGATGAAGGGGCCCCGCCAAAGCAGCTTGCTGCCGGAGCAAGGTTGGCTCCAGCCCCCAGGCAGCAAACCTAGGGCAAGAGCTGTGCCGCGGTGGCGCAGATCCCTGCTTTCCCTGACAGCGACCGAGCCCCAGACATCATCGCGTCGTAACCCCCCGAGCGCCAAGGCGAGCGGATCCGGGTGCTGAAAAGACCTGGCCCCACATCTCCCTCTCCTGAGTGTGAAAAAAAAGGGACACCCTCACCTTTTTTTTTAATGCTGAACGTAATCAGAGACCAAGAGGCACAACAAACCCTCAACCCCAACCTTTTCTCTTTGAATGGGGCCCCAATCCATTTCATTTCCCTTTTTCCCCCCCTTCCAAACAAAAAAAAACCAACCCCAAACAAACCCCCCAAACCCAAAACACATGTTCCATTTTCCATATAATAAAACCGCGGCGCTCTTAATAACTCCCCTATTTGACAAGTTGTTTGGCAACATATGGAAAGCCCTCGTAAACTCGCCCCTTCATAATACAACGGCAGATGGCAAACACAATCCTCAACACGCTGCTCTCGGCGGCCCTAATGGACTCGGAGGGCTCCTCGCCCCACGCCACATCCCTCCGGCTCCGCACCTCGCCTTCCCCGAGATTACCCAGGCAGCCTCGACGGCAGCTATTTAAAAACTGAAGCAATTTTCTGGTTTATGCACAGAGCTGCCTTTTCCCTTTTGATTGATTGAGCCAAGTTGTCAAGCATTTCCATGAAGTCGCTAAAAAAGAAAGGTACCCTGGTGGGCACGTAAAAACCTGATGCAAAACTTCTAATATGTTTTATTGCAACTTGTACTTCAAAAAGGAAGGGACAACAAAGGCGAACGTATTCGCTTTGTCTGTTACGCAAGCCAGGGAGCTGGGACCCGTTTCCTTGGAAAGCGGGTTACCATTAATAGCCACGTAATTATGGGGATTTTAGAAAGGAAGGAGAGAAAAAAGAAAAATAGAGTGGGGGAAAAAAACCCTGACCAGAAGGTGCTGCAGGGACGTCGTGCAGGGCTTGCTGCTGTTACCCACCAAGCCGCAGGGAGCATCCCGCAGCCGCCCCGAGCATCCCGCGCCCGCCCCACGCCGGCTCCTACCTTGGCGTAGTCCATCAGCTCGCGGCGCCCAGGGAAGCGCTGGTAAAACTCGGGCAGCCTCCACGGCGCGACGACCTGGTGGGAGGGCAGGAGCGTGAGGCGAGATGCCTCCAGCCCCCTTACAGCCCCTGGGCCCCCTCTGCCCCTCAGCACCCCGCTGAGCTCCCCGCAGGAAAGGGCTCCTGGCAGCCCTGGGGAGCCAGGACCCATGGGGTTTTGGTACCCCGGCCGAAATTTAATCTCCCTGCGCAAGGGTGGAGTAACCCAAACCCCTGACCCTAACAAGGTGCTGGATGCAAGGGGGGAACAGGCAGCATCGATTACCCGGCAGCTGCCTTAGTACTCTTTCCTCTGTGGCCTCGTGGTGTTTGGGGTAAAAATAGGTCAATTAAGGATCATTACAGCCCCCTCAAATGCCAAAACGTCGCTTCGTGCAGCTGGCAGCTTGTTAAAGCAAGGCACAGCCGCTCGCATCAGTGTTAAAAAAAAAATTCCCCACCAGCTGGGGAGGGGGCCAGAAACCCAGCGGTGGGGCCCCAGAGGACAATTTTGGGTGCCTTACCTTGATCTTAGGACACAGGGCGTAGCAGGTGAGCTCGAACCGAACCTGGTCGTTGCCCTGAAACACAAATGGGAGACGCTGAGGGGTCACCCCGCATCATGGTGGGCTGGGAGGGGGATGCCCCCCACCCCAATCCCAATGATGGGGGATGGGGCCTTGTCCCTGGACCAGCTCGTCCAGGGCCATACAGCATCCTCGGGAGAGGAACGTGGCCAGGCAGGGCTGCAGGTTTGGATTTGGGGAAAGAAAATCCAAAATCAGTGAGAACTGTTAAAAAAAAAAAAAACGGAAGGAGCATTAAAATTGCAGATGACAAAACAGCAGCTCCTGGCTGCACTACAGCCCCACAGCTTCATCAGGGAGCTGGGAAGCTCAGGGGCTGCCGAGCGCTGGGAGAGCACGTGTGTGGCAGTGCACACACGTGTGTGGCAGTGCACATGTGCAGCCTCTGAGACGCTGAGTAGCAGCTCCCCTTGCAACGCTGGAGACCTCAGGGACGGTGGACAAGGGGCCACCATTTCCCTGCTCCCAGCTGCTCTCCCTGCACAGGGACGGGACTAAATCCCCTCAGCAGAGAGCTAGAGGGGACACATCTCGGCGTCTCAGCCAACAGAGGACAGCCACTTGTCCTATGTCCACTGGGAAAAGCATCCCAGCCTGTGGCTTGGGAGACCCTCGGCTGAGTGGGGCATTTACAAGTCCCTGCAAGAGCCACCAGCCAGGAGGGACGTCTGGCTGATGCTTCATAGACCGAGGCTCTCTGTGCAGGAGGGGGATCACACCTGTTCTCCCCGTAATGCCACTGGGGTGGGATTAGTGGCAATTTTCAAGGCCTGAGGCTGAGGACCCATCTATCTCCTCCATTCCCCCAGCACGGAGCGGGTAATGGGTGCCAGGAGCTGGGCTGGCTCTGTCCCACAAGGTCACTCCTGGTCCCTCCCCATGGCTAGCCTGAACCCAAAAGCACCTTTCCTGGTGCTCTTGATAGCTGGGTGTTCAAAACCCTGATGCAGCTCATTCACCGGGCTCCAGGACCCTGGAGTCACCCAAGAGCCATGCTCTCCCCTGGGCTGACACTCCGAAAAACTGAACCAGCAGAAACCCAGATTTGGGTATTTTTCCCCTCGCAGGCATCAGAGGACACACGGAGGGAGAGGACAAGCTGGGGGGAAGGCGGGGGAAGAGCATAGTGTCCAGGAGGGTGCAGCAGCTCATAATTAAATAGCTCTGAACCTTCCTTTATCTTAATTGGCCCATGCTGATGAGGTCCTGCTAATGAGGCCAGGTAGTCGGGAAAGGGCGAGGAGCGAGCCTGGGAGTTATTAGCACTTCCAAGGGAATCACCAAAGCCTATTTTCCACCAGCACCAAGGGGTGTAAGGACCCCCCCTCTCCCTTGGCCCCGGCTTGGAGGATACATTTACAGCCAGGCTGGGAAATCCCCGAGGACTATTACACACAGGCAAGTACATCCACCAAAGCACTCATTTCCCTTACAGGCCCAAAACAAGTCCATCTGCTCTGGCAGCGGGGACACCGCAGATGGCCCGCATTTAAGACGCTGCGGCCTCAGCCGGGGATGGGGCGCAGCCGGGTCGAGTTACCCGCGGTCCGTCCCTGCCTGCGCCCACGGCTTAATGGCTCGGGGAGCAGGCAGAGCTTGGGGAGCAGCCGAGGGTGCCCCTGCGAGTGGGGACGGCTGGTGCTGGTGGCACCCAGGAGTGGAAGGGACATCATCGCGTTGGGGGGTGCGTTACCAGGGCCTTTCAAGAGGGGGGCTGCTGGGGACGGGCGAGATGGACAGGGAAGGGGTGCAGGGAACTCATTGCAGCAGGAGCAAGAGTTATTTCCATCACGAAGCCCCCCAGCTGCCCCTCTGCCCCATCTCCCTGGTGCCAGCATGCCCCTTGGCTATCTCCTGGCTGCATCTAACATCCCCCTTCTAGCAGGGCCCTCCACCATAGCTGGGGACACCCGACCCCAGCCCCCCCAACCCAACCCCTTGCACTGACACCCCTCCAGCTGGGCACTTCGCCTTTGCCCCTGGGCCAAGACAGACACGGTCTATGCTTTGGGTCCCCGTGGGATGGAAAGAGGGAGCGTCCGGCAAGTCCCGGGTGCACGCACAGCACCCAAGGGCCCCACAGAGGCCTTTGGTGACAATGCCACCCTGCCCCAGGTGTCCCTGCGCCGGGCTGCGCAGCGGGCAGGCAGGGGCTGGAGGTGCCAGGGGGTGGCCCACGGTCACGTCTCGCAGGTCCCACGTCCCCGCCACGCTCCCCGTGGAGGATTTCCCCTCTCCGGGCAGGGGCTGGCCCCGAGCATCTTTCCGCGGTCTCTGGCTGCCTCTAGCGGCAAAGTGTCCTCCCTGCGGCCAGCGGCGACAGGGACAGCCGGGGGTGGGGACAGGGATGGATGGGGACGGGGATGGGGACGGGGATGGATGGGGATGGGGACAGCCGGGGATGGATGGGGATGGGGACAGCCGGGGATGGATGGGGACGGGGACAGCCGGGGATGGATGGGGACAGGGATGGATGGGGACAGGGATGGATGGGGACAGGGATGGATGGGGACAGCCGCAGCCTGCCCAGGGTGCCCCGAAACACCCCAGGCGGTGCTGGCTCAGCCCCAGCCGGCTCCTGGCCTGGGCAGCCCCCGTCCGTAGCAGCTTTTAGAAAGCTGCTGCTGAAAGCGGAGGGGTTCGGCGGTGACCCGAGCCTTCCCGCCAGGGAGAGGGAACCGAAATTAGGCACAGAAATCCCAGAAACGAGAAGGAAGTGTCGAAACGTGGTTGGGCTCTGCACAGCCCCGCAGAGCACCCACGAAGCACCCTGTGCACCCCTCCTGGCACCCACAGCTTAGCCAATGGATTGACTGGGTTCCTCCTGCCAGCACCCCATGCCATCCCCACCCCGGTGCCCCCGTCCTCCCTCACCTTGCCTGTGGCCCCGTGGGCAACGTACTGGGCTCCCTCCCGCTGGGCGATCTCCACCAGCTTGCGGGCGATGCAGGGCCGTGCCAGCGCCGTGCCCAGCAGGTACCGGTCCTCATAGAGCGCGTTGGCCTGCACGGCTGGCCAGATGAACTCCTCCACGAACTCCTTGCTGATGTCCTCAATGTAAACCTGCCAGGATGGAGGAAACCTTGTCATGGGAGGGTGGCTGGGGGTGAGGGGGTGGATCCCACTCCTCTGAGGCTCTGAGTACGGTGTAGCGAAGGGTCCCTTCACCTCCCCTTTCCTAGATGCTGCTGAAAGGCTTTGGTGCAAAACCTCTGGAAAAGGGATTCCTCACTGGCACTGTCCCATCCCCCACGGTGGCCCCAGGCACGGAGTGTGCGAGACCCCAGGGCTCAGCCCCACGGCAGGGAGCAGGGGGAGCTCAGAGCCCCGTGGGCACCGGGAGGGAGGGATGCTGTTACCTTCTTGGCCCCCAGCGCCAGTGCTTTTTTTCGTGCTGCCTCAAAATCTTCTTTCTGCCCGATGTTGGCCTGGAAAAGGGAAAAAAAACAAGACTGAGTTTGAAAGGAGACCACAAAACCCAGTGCAAGCCCATCTTGGCATGGGAGATCATGCTGGCATGGCAGAGCCTGTGCTGGCCAGGCTTGAGGGTACCCAGGACGAGCAGGAGGGGGGGTTCTCCCCCACCCCGCGGCAGCATACCTCGGGGCCATATCTCCCTCCGCTAAAACCCTTGGCTCTGCCCCGATGTGCTGCCCCCATTAGCGGAGGGTCATTTGCTGGCAGGGACAGGCTGTGCCGCACAGGGCTGGCAGCTCAGCAGCGCAGCACCCAAGCTGCTGGTTAACCAGCGAGAGCAGGCTCACCACCGTGGCCACACACACATCAGGATCCCCGTCATCCAGCCAGGTCCCCAGACCCATGGCCCAGTGCCCCCTCCACCCCCGGCCCCTGGGGACAGGGTCCATGTGGCAGGGCTCGGCGCGGAGCTCACCAGGTAGGCGACAACATCGTAGCCCTGCTCCTTCAGCCACACCAGGATGCAGGAGGTGTCGAGGCCGCCGCTGTAGGCGAGGACCACCGTGCCCTTGGGCTGAGCCATGGCGCTGGCAAAGCAAAGGGAAAGGGGTTCACGATGGCCCCAGCCCCTGCCCTTGCTTAGTGCAGGGATCCTGCAGCCATCAGCCATAAAACCCTCCCCGGTGTCCCTGAACTGGCCATGGGGCCATCACAGTCCAGCCAGGTGCTGCGGGCAGCCAGGGGCTGGACTATTCTGGGCAACACAAGCATCATCCAGGGGATGAATAACCAGGAGGCAAGAAGCAAAGCTCACAGGAAACTAAACGCTCCGGGCTGGCGGCGGCTTGAGTAGGTAGAGGAGCATGTTGTGGAGCTGCCGGTGCTGGGACAAGCTCTCCGATTAAACCACAGGCTCCCGACACTGCTCTCATTCACGGGCAATGAGAGATGCTGCCATCAGGTGCCGTGTCCTCCTGCGGGACCCGGGCCACGGGCAGCACACGAAGCCAGGCCGTGCTCAGCCTGGGTCTGGCTGAGCCCCCTCCTCTGCCGGGAGCACCAGGCTGGGGACAGCGAGCAGCAGGCAACGCAGGAGCGGACTCGCCGCGGCACCAGGAGGGACCAGTTGGACGAAGAGCCCTCCCGGGGCTGCAAGGAGCAAGGGGGAGGGCTGGGGGCAGGAGGAAAAGCCGTGGCACCACGGCCGCGTCTGGGCTGCGGCTCCCAGCCAGGGAGGGCACCCTGCCCGCGTGCCGGCCGGTGCACCCTGCGGCAGCCGGTGACGGAGGAGGCCAGGGCAGCCATCGGGGCCGCTTCGCTCTTACCTTTGCTCCGCGCGGCTCTTGCTCTGGCAACTCTGGCACAGCCTGCCCCACGCTCTGCGACGACCCTGCAACACAGGGCGGCCGGGACTCAGACGCAGGCGCCCGGCCGTGGCGGAGACACAGTCCGATGCCTCGCTCGGGCATGACCCGGCACGCCACGGCCCTGCGCCAGGGCCGGTGCAGAGGAGGTGCCGTGGCAGGCAGGCACAGCCGCCCACCGGCTCGGCCCCAAGTGCCCGCCAGCACTGCGGGGTGTGCGATCGCTGCAGGGCTGGGGTGCTCGGCAGCATCCCCCAGAGCCCAGCCCAACCCCAACTCTAATTAATTCTTCGTGGGTGTTTGTCTTAATTAAATAATTGTTGGCATGAAACACCTACGTGGGAATTCGGTGCCCCTCGCCTAAGGTTATCGAGGACTTCAGCCAACAACGGGAGGTGGTGAAGGACACGGCAGCCTGGGGCTCAGGGGGAGGGATGGGGGTCCCGCTGCGGGAAGGGGCTCGGGGCTGTCCCCACAGTCCCTGGGCAGAGCTGTGAATCCCAGGGCCTCACGAAGAGGCGATGCCAGCTGACCCTTGGCCGGGGAAGGCGGGCCGCGGAGCCGGCTAAATCCCGTCCCGAGCAACTTTCATGCTGCTGCCGCCCAGTCAGCACAATCCTGCTCCTGCTTTTGCCGTGCCGAGCTCCTCCAGGCTGGCCCACCCAGCACCTTTCACAGCGGGATGCGGTTACACTGGGGTGTGCCCCAGCCCCCTGGTCCTGCCAGCGCGGTGTGGAGCCGGCGTCCCACGGGGCATGGCTTGGAGCCGGCCCAGGTGCAGGATCTGGCCTGCTGCCGCCGGTTGCTCGCTGAAGAGCAAAGGGGTCTGGCAGCCCCGTAACCACGATTTGGCTCCCTAAGCCTGCCTGTGCCCGCCGGGCTGCCTGCGCAGACGGTGCAGGCAGCGCCCAGCGCCCAGGCTTGTGCAACCGGCATTTCCCTACCCCCGGGGCCCCACGAGTGTGCTGGGCTGGGCCTCTGCCCGGGGAGGCTCAGCCGTTCCCTTCCTCACCAGGGCATTTACAGGAAGGCGGTCGCAGTTCCCGAAAGGGCCCAGCCCAAGCATGACGCTGCACCTGTGGCTCCTTGCTGGGCAAATTCCCTCCTTTACACCCAAAACCCATCCCCGCTGCGGCTGCCAGCATCGCTGTTACAGCTGCCAGCCTGACTAAGAGCCTCTGAGACCGGGCACGCTCACTTCACGAGTGGTCCGGCAGTGGGTTAGAGGAAACGTCTCCAACTTTTGCCTGCTTGGCTTGGACACGTTACGCTGCCCACGCGATGCCCAAGGGACCTGGGGCACCTTGCCCTGGGGTTGCATCCTGCACTCCCGGAACGGTGCGGGGCCACCAGCATTTCCAGCTCCGGAAATGGGGCTCGCGCCAAGCCCGCCTGCCCAGGAAGGGAGAGCTCCAAAGTTTTGGCATTAGGTAGTAATAAATCAGAGCGAATAAAGCTCAGCAAAGGGGAACGTGGCGAGACTTTCTCAGCCCTGATTATTTTTCTTTAGCAATTTCCGTGTGAGTTGGGGCAGGGTTTTTACCAAAGCGACTGGCTGTTCTGCTTTGCAGGAACATTGCGCTTTATGTTTTTAAAACCAAAGGGAAAAAAAAAAAGGGGGGAGGAGAATAAAAAGCTTGAAACTTTGGTAAGGAGAAGAACGACGTTCGCCAGCCGGGCTGGAAGAACAGCCTCTGCTCCGGCGAGCGCTGCCTGCAGGCTGGGATGGGGCAGGCAGCACGGGCAGGCTCCCCAGGGGTTCCTGCAGCAGAGGCATGTGGGGATGCGCTCGTTGGTGCTGGGGTTTGCCGCAGCATTCCTTCTCCCTCTCATGGGGGGTCCCATCCTGCCCGCCAGCATCCCCAGAGCAGAGCAGGGAGAGCACAGGCTGGTGCCAGCCGAGGTCCCAGCTCCTCTCCCTGAGGGTGGCCAAGGAGACCCCTCAGGGAGATGGGACTCACTTAGGAACTCCACCCCCCACCCCAAAACTGGGCTAGAGGGGGCTTGACTACAGCCTGCGCCTCCCAGTGCTGGGAAGGGACTGGGACCCCACCGCCCTGCTCCTGCAGGGACCAACAAGCCTTTCTCCAGCACCCAGGGGTGAGGGAGACCCATGGGTGGGTGGAAAGAGGACAGCCAGGGGCAAAGGGACAGGTCCCCCAAGGCAAAGGGCCCCCTTTCCCGTCGCTCCCCCCCCCTCCCCCATGTCCACACTCACCCGCTCCCGGGCGGCCCTCGCCGCTTCGGTCGGGTGCCTGCATCCTCCTCCTCCTCCTCCTCCCTTATAGCCGGGCGTGGGCAGGCGGGGCCGCCGCAGGACTGTCCCCTCCGTGGGCACCGGCCCCCGGCGGAGGCCCGGCCCTCCGCCTGCCCACGGGGCGGAAAGTTGGGGGGCAGCTCGCACCCCGAGAGCCGGGATGGAGATTGTGGCCAGCCCTAGCCCTCTGCACAGCTGCTCTAGGTGCTGTCACCCACCCGTGTCCACCTCCCCGCAACTCCTGACCTCCTCATCAGCCTCCACAGAGCACCGAGGGGCTGCCCCCCCCGACCCCGGGACCCCACAAAGCTGTCTGCTCTGAGGGGTGGAAAAATGGGGGGGCAGAGAGGAGCCGGTGCCCGGCTGCTCTGTGACCACCCGCCTTTCCTGCGCGGCACAGCGCAGGAGGGGAAGGTTGACTTTTTGCATGGGCATACAGTGATAGGACGAGGGGGGGATGGTTTTAACCAAAAAGAGGGGAGATTTAGGTTAGGCTTTAGGGGGATGTCCTTTACTCGGAGGGCGGCGAGGCACTGGCCCAGGTTGCCGAGAGAGGCCGTGGATGCCCCGTCCCTGGAGGTGTTCAAGGCCAGGCTGGATGGGGCCCTGGGCAGCCTGATCGAGTGGGTGGCCCACGGCAGGGGGGTTGGACTAGGTGGTCTCTAAGGTCCCTCCCAGCCCCGGCCATTCTATGATTCTGTTTGAAACCCCACGAGGAGGCAAAGCTGGAAGGTGGGGGCTGCAGCCGCCGGGGAGCCCGGGGCGGGCAGGAGAGGACGGGGCAAAACTGCCTTTTCCCTTTGCATCTGCCCAGGGGACCCCAGAGCAGCAGGGGAGCTGGCCTTGGGGGACGGGAAGCCCCTAAGCCAAAGGACAGGGCCTTCTGGGGGCACCTCAGTGCTCCTGCGTCGGTGCAGTAAGAGCAAGACCTGGTGATGGACCTTGCCTCACCCTCAGCTGGGTGCGCAGCCATCACCAGACCCGACAGCCCAAACCTGGGGGCGTGCAGGCTCAAGTCCTCAGGGCCAGCACCCCCCTTCCCCCCAGCCAGCACTGTGGAGTAGGACTGAAACAGCTTTTTGGGAACAGCTTCCACCGACACCATGTGCAGAGAGGCTGCATCCTGTTCTTGCTGACCGAGGGACCTGACACCGGGGCAGGATTGGACCTTCAGATAATGGACATTGGCCCTCCGGCATTGCCACATCCAGACAATCTGCCTTCTACGGTCCAAGGCCATGGAGGGGAGTACCCAAAGCCCTGGGAAGTCAGGGCTGCTGCTGGGACAGCCCCCTCCCGCGCACTGAAGGAAGCTGCTTTCTTCAGGCAGGGCTGATATTTAGCCACAAAACACCTTTATTTGGAACAAACCCACAATAAATAAGTGTGTACAGAAACCAAGCGGATTTAAAAAAAAAAAATATTGAACACAAGGCTATTTCAATTTAATATGTGATTAATGCTAGGGTGCCCTGCGCCCTCTCCAGTCTGGGGGATCACACCCTGCACCCCAGCAGGGACCTCGCTGGCCGCCATCACCCCACTCAGCCCCCCCCCAGGGGCTGATTGCGGCCAAGGCCAGCCAGAGCTGTGTTTGTTTGCTCTAGGGCCGCCCGCGCGAATTGCGGGGTTGCAATAAAACCTGATTGCAAGATGCTGGCGGGACATCTTGTGCCCTGCTGAGTCAGGGACTGGCCCCAGGTGAAGGCAATGGGGGCAGGGGCTGCTGGGGGGGCAAGGGGGTGTCCGGGGGGAGAGGAATGGTGCAAGCTCAGCTCTTGCTGAGCCACGTGCCCCCACCGGTGTGGTGGTGAGGGACAGGAGGAGATAGGACCCCGCACCCCCTCCTGTCCCTCGGCTGTGTCAGTAGGGGTAGGGTGAGATAGAGATGAGGAGGAGGAAGATGCTGGGCGCCCGCTGCCCACCTGGAGCCAGCGCCTGCACCTTGAGGCGGTGGGTGCCGGGGTCCCGCAGCGGGCGCAGGGTGGAGATGATGCCACGGCCCTGCTCGGTGCGGAGGACGAAGGGGCTGCCAGGCTCCCGCTCCAGCAGTGTGAAGACGGGGCGATGGCGGAGGGTAGGGCCCGGGGCGAGGTGTACCACGTCACGGCCGGCAGCGATGCCGAGGGGCAGCGTGAGCAGCTGGTACTGCAGCGTGGGGGGGCCAGCAGAGCCGCAGTCCGGGGTGCAGTGACCGACGCACACCCTGCACGAGAGCCGGCGGGGGACAAGGGATGCGGCAAGGTGTCAGGAGTGGCCAGGACACGTGGGACCACGGTGCCATGAGGAGCGCGAGATGGGCACCCCCAGCCCCGCAGCATCACTTACCCGGGGCGGGAGCCTCGCCGGTACCCGGCCGGGCATGGTGCATCCACACACTGGGCACCTCCACGGGTGTTGAAGCACATCTGACTCGAGCCACACTGGACGGTGCCCTCCGCACACTCATCCACGTCTGCAGGCAGAGAAGGGACAGATCTGAGGGTGCCCGTGTGCCGAGATGGGGATTTGAACCCCAGCTCCCGCATCTTGGGGTCTCAAGGCACCGGGGCAGCGAGACAAAAGCACCGAGGCTGAGCGGGGTGCTGAGTCTGGGAACAACCCTCCCCTGGAAGAAGACAGACTCGCAGCCCCAAAGGGCTGACATCCAGGGCACTGTGAGGACTGGGTTTACACCCCAAGGAACACAAGCAACCCGCCGCGGCAGGGGCACCCCCGCCGGCACCCCCGCACTGACCGTGGCAGGTCTTCCCGTTGGGCAGCAGCCGGTAGCCGGAGGGGCAGATGCAGTGGTAGGTGCCCAGGCTGTTCCTGCACTCGTGCTGGCACTGGTTCAGCACCTGGCACTCGTCGAGGTCTGCAGGGCGAGAGGGGTGAAGGCAAGCAGGGAAGCGTCGGGCCCCGCTGGGGCCTGCTGCCCTGGGGCAGCCTGGCTCTTGCTTTCCCTTCCTGGCACAGCCAAGCCCAGGGAGACCCCAACCCCGCAGATGGGGGTGCAAACAAAATGGAAGACAGGGCAGCAACAGGCACAGGAGCTGCCTTTTGGAAACAAAGTGGCACCCCTAAACTCCCCGCAAAACCCGTCCCTTATGCACACTCACCGGTGCAGGTGCCATTCCTCTTGACAAAGCCCGTGGGGCAGGGGGGGCCCCGGGCCCCCAGCCCCGCAGCCTTTGCCACGCGGCGGAGGGCGAGCTGAGTGTAGAAAGACTGTCCCCGCGGGTGGCTTCTCGGCCCCAGCCAGCGCAGCGGGGGGTCCCGAGGGGTGCTGCCCATTGTGCCCCCTCCATCCGCCCCTGCTGCGCCACACTCTCCGCCCAGCAGCGGGGTCCTGCCGGGGGGGCACAGGCACTCATAGGAGCCCCGCAGGTTGCGGCACTCAAAGGCACATGGTGGAGGAGCCTGCAGGCACTCATTTACATCTGGTGGAGGAAAGAGACAGGGAGTTGCAGCTGGATGGGGAAACTGAGGCTGGAGCAGGGCAGGGGAGTGACCGTGGCCCTATGCCCAAGGATGTGTCCCCTGAGACCCCAGTTTGTACCCAAGCACGGCCAGCCAGCACCCAGTGAGCGGTAGCCAGGAGGGCAGACACAGCGATAGGTCCCTGCAGCGTTCTGGCAGAGCTGGTTGTAGCGGCAGGCGTGGGACCCCTCGGCACATTCGTCAATATCTGGGGAGCAGAGAGGGGACAGGGTTGGGGGGGGGTGGGGTGGGAAGGTGGCACCATGCAGCAAGTGCCCCTCGCCATCCTCATGCCCGACTTGGGGAGGGTCCATACCAACGCAGTACAGCTGCCCAGGACCCAGGATGAACCCCAGTGGGCACTGGTCTCCATCAGCCCCTGGGAATTAAGCAGAGATGACAAGAAGGGACACGTCACTGCAGGTACGTGGCTTTTGCACCCTCGCAGCCACCCAGGGCTGACAAGGGATCCTGGTGTCTCCATCCCCATCCCTGGGAATCCCCTTGTTACCCGCATCAAGCGCGGCCCGGAGCTGGAAGCTGAGCTCTTCTGAGACGGGGTTGTAGGAGGCTTTGACAGCGCTGGCTCGGACGTGCTGCACCCGTGGGGACTGCGGGCCCATGGCGGGGTCATACACGATGGTGTGATTGCAGCGTGCACGGACGATGCGCCCGTCCTGCAGGAAGCTCTGCACTGAGCCCCCCGAGAGCCGCCCGGCGCCCGTCTGCACGTAGCGCTCGCTGAAGTCCTGGGGAGAGGCAGGGATGGGGCTCAGGCCACGGACCCCTCCCCGGGCCCCCAGCACGGGAGTTGGAGTCGTGGCCCCGGCGGGAGAACGGGCAGCGCTGGCACCTGCAGCAGCACCGCGGCCGCACCGATGCTCTCTGGCACGGAGCCACTGATCACGCTCTCCAGCAGCAGAGCACCAGCAGCATCCGCGCCCCGGGCGAGGTGGGTGACCATCAGGAACTCCCCTGCCAGCGGGGGAAACGGTGAGCAGCAGCCCATGGCACCCCCGAACGCAGCTCCATCTCTGGCTGTGAAGCTCAGCCCAGCGATGGGCTGAGTCCCCAGGGACGGCGGGTGGGGGAGGTGGAGGCTGAGCCGGGCAGGACCAGGCTCCGCAGCCCCCCGACACGCCCGGGGCCCCTGGCATCCCTCACCCGTGGCAAACTCCAGCTGCGACTCGTGCCGGAAGGTGCCCTGGGTGAGCTGGAACCCGCTCCGGGCCTCCCCGCCAGCGTGCGCCAAGGACCAGTAAATGGGGGCAACGATGGCAACCAGTACCTGCATCAGTGGCCCTGGGGGTGAGGGAGAGAAGATGCCACCACAGAGCCTGCACCCTCCTAAGGCGTCACCCAGCCCTCCCCAGCCACCCCGGGCCCCCTCACCCACGGGGCACAACGCAGGTGCCGTGTGCACCTTTTGGGGGAAAAATCTTTCCCCCAAGATTTTCACCTGATACAGGTCAAAATCCTCCCTGGGGTGAGGGCGGGGGTGACCACCTACCGACGGCCGGTGGGATGCTGCCGACGCTGCTCCGGACGGCCACGGTGCCGGAGTTTGGGTCGTCCCGCACGCTGGCATCAAGTGTGGTGACGCCGAGCTCGTGGGCGTTGATGACTCCAACCAGGCTGCCCCGCACCCGGCGTGGCTCCCCTGGGGCAAAAGGGACAGGGGTGGCGGGGTTGGGGCTGCTATCCGGTGGGAAAGCAGAGTGCTTCCTCTCTCCCCTCCCAATAATTTCGGTGTTGAGAAAATCTCGTTTTCCAGAGGTGAGGGCAGCCAGAGCAAGGCGGGCAGCGTCCCTACCTGGCTGCAAGCACAGCCCCCAAAGACCCCATGGATCCGGGCAGCACGGTGCCGCATCGACAGGGGATGCTGCGAGTGTGGCCCCGGGCCTTGCGCACACCGACACGCCCCAACACCCCCCAGTCCCTGCTCTGTGTCAACCCCCACGGTCCTGGCCGCAGCCCCAAGCTTTTGTTTGCTTCTCCTCTGCAAAGTGCCAGCAGCCGCGCCGGGGGCACACAGGGCACCCGGCGCTTCCCCCGCCCTGCCGGCCGGCCTGGCCCTCTGCTTCCCGCAAGGCAGCGGGAGATGATGCGCCTGTGCATTCAGCAGAGCCCCTGGGAAATGGGAATTTAATCGCGGGCAGCAAATGCAGGAAGGCTGAGGAGAGGTGAGCGGGGGCGCAGGCTGGCACATGGCGGCTGCTCGGGTAAGGGTTTGTCTGCGCTCAGACCTTCACATGAGCAGCAGAAGAGAGAGGAGGGCAAACTAGAGTATGAATCGGGGGGTTTAGAGCAAGCAAGGAAAGGCAATATCCCTCCAAACCACCGTGTAGGAGGTCTTACCCCAGAGTGTAACGGTGCTGTGGGCAGCCCCAGCACCCCGAGCCAGCCAGAAGCCCCCCGAGCCCCGGGGCAGACACCCACCTCGGACGGCCAGGGACGCACGGGCGACGGCGGATCCCAGGGCGTTGCGAGCGAGGCAGGAGTAGCCGCCGGCATCACGGTGGCTGACGGCAGGCAGGAGCAGCGTGGCGTTGGGCAGGATGCGGGCGCGGGGACCCTCGTGCAGCGGCTCCCCGTCCCGCCGCCACTCCACGGAGGGGGTGGGCTCCCCCGACACGGCACAATGCAGCAGCACCCGCTGCCCGGCACGCACCACCACCGCTCGTGGCATCACCGCCACCGTGGGGGCACCTGGGCGGGGAGAAGGATGCAGGCAGTGCCGCAGCATCCCAGCAGTACTGGGGCCACTCCCCAGGGGTCAGGGGTGGTCCGGGGCGGGGGGGGCTGAGGGGTGACATGATTTGCAGTCGCTCCAAAGGAGGGTGCAAAGCGGGGCAGCACTCACTCTGCAGGGCCAGGGTGACAACCTTCACCGCCATGCCTGCATCATTCTCCGCCACGCACCGGTAGCGCCCCGTGTCGGTGCTCTAGCAGTACCAATAGGATTAGCGCAGTGCCTTGCTTTGCCGTGAAAGCTCCCCAAAACAGGCCAGCACCCACCAGGCCCCACTTACCCCCATGGCACGGATGGCCAGGGAGCCGTTCTGCAGCTGGCGCAGGCGCCCGCTGGCTACCACCGGCACCCCATCCTTGCTCCAGCGGATGAGGGGCGTGGGGTGGCCCCGGGAATCGCAGTCAAGGAGGGCATCGCCCCCGGGGTGCTCCACCTGGTAGGTGCTGGGGTCCCCCTGTATGATGGGTGCCTCTGGGAAAGGGAGAGGGATGGCAGAGGTGGGGGGATGGCAGAGCAGCCCGGTTTCCCTGCCGGCACCTACCTCTGACGGAGACAAAGGCGGTGGCCCTGATGGCACCAGCGCTGTTCTCAGCATGGCAGACGTAGGTCCCGCTGTCGGCGCGGGTGACTCCCTCCCGCCGCAGAGTGCTCCATCCGTTTTGCCCTGACACACCCTCTGCAGGGTGTAGACCCCCCAAAAAGCATAGTTGGGGACCAGCTGGTTATAACCCTGCACTACCAGACATGCTGGCACCCCGGGGACCCCGAAGGGTGGAACAAGGGCTGGGATGGCACCAGGATCAGGTCCTCCCCCCAACCTCAGCATCCTCTGCCCCATTCCCAGGCGCAGGGCTGCCCACGCACCAGTGACGAGCTGCCCGTTGGCCGTCCAGGAGACGCGGGGCTGGGGGCTGCCCGCGGCGGCACACACCAGCTCCAGCCTCTCGCCCCAGCTCAGGGTGACATCTCCGGGCAGGCGGGTGAAGGTGGGCAGGGTGTGGATGGAGAGGGAGAGCCGGCGGACAGCCCTCCCAGCCGAGTTCACTGCAGTGCAGGAATAGCTCCCGGCATCCCCTCCCTGCATGGGGAAAGGGGAGGATGAGAGGGGGGCACAGCTTGGGTCTGGGGTCCAGCTGCAGCCCTGGCTCGCTGGGCTATGGCCCTGCTGGTTGTTGTGCACCCAAAAAGCCACGGCTTGGCCACAGCCGCTTTTTCCAGCCCACTTTAGCAAACCCACACTGCCCCGACCCGCCAGCCCGTTGCAAAGACTGCACAGGGCTCTCCCTCTGCCAAAAATTTCTGAAAGCAGCCAGAGGCACGGCGGGGCACAGAACAACCCGGGCTTTCTTTTCAGCAGCAAAAGAGACTTGTTTCTCAGCTCTCCAACCTTACGGCTAGCTTGGCTGTAGGAGGGGACAGCGCTCACCTGGACGTCCCTGAGCAGCAGCTGTCCGGAGGGCAGGACGGTGGCCTTTCCCCCGCCGCCTCGCACCGGGGCTCCCTCACGGCTCCAGGACACCCGAGGCTCAGGGATGCCACGGGCGGTGCAGGGCAGCAGCACCTCCAGCCCCTCCAGGACAGCCAGCTCTGCCGGGCCGGCCACGATGACAGGGGGCACTGGATGGGGCAAGAAGGGTAAGGACTTGCTCACGCCTTGACAGCCACGTTTCACTGCGAGGTGCCAGGGAAGGAGCCAAGCAGAGAGCGAGGTGCCGGGGCCCCAGTCGCTGCCTTACCTTGCACAATCAGCCTGGTCCTCCCCGCAGCGGTGCCGGAGGGGTTGCGAGCCACGCACAGGTAGATGCCCGCATCCCCTGGGGAG
>JAVKLA010000052.1:14680638-14702973 GCA_034782735.1 Sagittarius serpentarius | reverse complement strand
GGTGTCCCTGCTCACCGCAGGGGGCTTGGACTAGATGGCCTGTGATGGTCCCTTCCAGCCCAAGCCATGCTAGGATTCTGTCACCCCTTTGCCCTCCTCAGGGTAGGCCAGAGGCTTTTTGGGGCCATGTGCCGATGATACGCGTGTGACTGAGCACCAGCAGCACGAGGTGCAGCCCCCCAGGATGAAGGCATGGGAAGGGAAGTAAGGGGCACTGGCCTGGTTACAGTGGTGGGGTCACTGCAAGAATTAGGAGAGTCATGGAGAGCTCACACACCCAGGACCTTCACGGAGTAGTTCTTCATGGCCTCCCCGGCTTCGTTGGCCACGATGCAGCTGTACGTGCCTGTGTCCTCTTCCTGGGCATTGAGGATCTGCAGCCCGTGGCCACCTGGGCAAAGGGGGTCTCCTGAGAGGGTCGCTGCTCACAGCCACAGCTGTCTGTCCCCATGCAGCACAAGAAGGCATCTCAAGGGACCTGCTGATCGCCTGCAAGCCTGACTTGAGGGGGTCTAATACTCTTCTAGTGCCCAGTTTCCAGGCTTGTAAAAACCAATGCTGTCTCACCGATGCTGCTGAGGAGGCTCTAGCTGTTATCAGATGATGCAGCACATGGAAAAGCAGCATGCACCTGATGGCCTGAGCCCCTCGGGTCCTGCAGGATGATGACTTCTCACCATCCCACTGCCCTGAACCACAGCCAGACCAAGAAAAGGCCCCACTCCCTTTCCCACTCCCCCGGGCATGCAGCAAGGGGCCACCACGGTCATGCAGAGCCAGTGGACACCAGCACAGTACCAGGGAGCAGGAGGACATTTCTAGACGCTTTGAGGGGAACCTCGTCCTTGAGCCAGGTGATGTTGGGAGACGGGTATGCCAGAGCCTCGCAGACCAGGGAGATGGGGTTGTTGATGATCACTGTGACTTCTTCTGCAGCAGCATCACGGGCATCTCCAGCAAAGGTAGGACTGGCTGCAGAGACGTGTTTGCGTGGCAGATCAGCATTAGCACCCATTTAGGCTTTCCAATGCTTCATCCCCCCACCGGAGAGCACGATTCAAAGTCTGAAAGTTGGGCTTGACCACTGCATGTGAAATGCCCAGCACGTACAGCACAAGCCCAGCTTCAGACTCTGCCCTGTCTTGCTGCCCTCCAAAAACACGGGGGACACAGGAGACACAATTTCCCTTCCCACAAGCCATCATCAGAGATGGAACCTGCACTGGATGGACCCTTTGTGTTCCTCCAAGAGGTCTCACACAAGGGCTTTGGGGCAGGTCCAGGACCTCATGCCGTGCTGCTGGCTGTAGGACTAAGGGATCCTCACCACCTACCTGGGGCAGGCAATTAAAAAGCCCTCTCAGTCCATATCCCCTGCTCACACCTGAGACTCTGCCTCCATCCAAAGGCATCTCGTACCAAAAACATCTAGCAGGTAGTGCTTGGTTTGATTTGCCACAGAGCTGGAGGCCATGCAGGAGTAGCGGCCAGCATCAGACTGGGAGGCTCGCAGGATGTGGAGCGTGGAGCCATCAGGGGAGATGGAGAAGGTGTCTCCGCCAGGCAGAGGGTGGCCGTCTTTCAGCCAGGTGATCTTAGGTTGGGGGTTGCCTGTGTAGGGTGGAAAGCAGGTTTTGGCCTTCATGCAAAGTTTTTCTGTGCGTGAGCACAGCCTGACCGGGGTCACTGCGCCGGAGCTTTTCTGGGAAGCAGGGACACCAGCCCAAATCCAAAATTATCGTGATCTGGATCAGGTTTTTAGAGGCTGCTGGATGAGCCAGCAAGAAGAAAGAAAACTGTCCTGAGTAGGAGATGATTAATTATTCCCATCACTAAAGGAGAAACTAGATTAAAGGAATTTTAGCTCCATTTGGGAAAGATTGGAGCTTACGTTGTGGAACAAGCTCCCCACATGGGCGCCCCCTCCCCAGCACTTCCCGGACAGCCCGACTGCAAATCCGGGAACTATCCCAAAAAAGCTCTTCAGCCGATTTCATCTACTCTCATGTCATCGACTGGAGCCATCCATTTGCTCCACACCCCAAAGGGAGACTCAGGTCAGTTGGCCCCCAAGTCCCATCTCCCACCTGCTCATGCCACCTCCGCTCCCCCTGCATGATGCTCACCCACAGCCAGGCAGGACAAGGTGACAGGGTGACCCTCAGGCACTTTGATGGTCTCTTCTTCGCCCACGTTCTCGATGTGGGGAGGAACTAGGAACACAAGCCACCGGGGACCTCAAACAGCTGGCCAGCTTTGCCGAGCCTCTGAGCTCACATGCTAAGGCATGAAGGACTCCAGCACTGCAGCTCCCAGCATGCCCAGTCTTAACTCATGCCTGCTCCTGCAAGGGTGAAGCTCTGACATCCCACCAGGAATCCTGCAGCAAACGGAGGACCCCTCCTTACCTAGGATCTCCACGTAGAAATGCTTCCTGGCCTCCCCAGCTACGTTGCTGGCCAGGCAGGAATAGTGGCCACCATCCTGAGCTCGTGCATGGGTGAGCCTCAGCAGCCAGCCCCCTGGAAGCACGGGGCAGAGAGATCTCAGGGCCCTGAGCCATCCCAGCAGTGCTCCTGCAGGACTGGAGCTCCGCCGTGTTTAAACCCATCAGTGTTGGGGCAAAATGTGTGCCCAAAGTGCTCGTCTCTCACAGCACCCATGCCTCGTCCCTGACCTGAAAGCACGTGTATGTGCTTGCTGGGGGTGACAGGAGAGCCGTCCCAGGACCAGGTGACTGTGGGCAGGGGAACGCCGGTGGCCTCACAGGTCAGTGTCAGGGATCCTTGCAGAGAGATGCTGACATTGGTTGTTGACCCTGATCCTTGAATGAACTCAGGAGGAACTGGGGACACAGAAAAGGATGGACGTCCATTTGCAAAGCAGCCAAGACAGCAAAGGAGCACGGCAAAGAGGGAAAATTGGGTAAACCCAGCTTGTTCCTACCCTCCTGCTTTGTACAGTTTGAGGACACAGCCCAGAAGGACCATTAGCATCATCTGAAGTTGTGGACTTTGAAGGTGTTATGGGACAGGTGACCCAGAGCAAGCACGTGCCTCTTACCTGCGCCCCCAAGCCCACGCTTACAGGTGTGACACCAAGCTGGCCACGCACCCTGAGCCGCCTCCGGCCTTTTTCAGCTCAAGTGCTTGGTACCATGACCCATGAGGTTCCCCCAACTCCTTGGGAAGTAGGTGACTTCATAAAGCATGAGATGGTCTGCTCTGACCACCCTGGGAAGAAATTCCTGCCTGATGGAGCCAGTTCTACAGCTGTGCCTGCAGCATACCCCTTCTGACCCAAGACCTTCTAAACGCTGGGCTGTCCAAGACCTACTCCACACCAGGTTGCTCTCTGTGCTCATGCTGCATCGAACATGCGGTGGGACATCACCACCCTCCTGAGCCTGCCTGCATCCATACCCCCCCGCCACCAGCCCCGTCCCACGCCCTTACCATGCACTGCAACATCAAACTCCCTCTGCTCCTGCCCCACTGCGTTTGCCACCAGGCAAGCGTAGCGTCCTGCGTGGGCCACCTCCGCCTTGGGAATGCGCAGCCGCCTCCCTTGCTCCGTAAGCAGGATCCCATCCCTGCCGGCCACAGGCTGCCCGTCCTTCACCCACGTCACCGTGGGCGGTGGCGTCCCCACAGCCTCACACTCCAAAACTGTCTCGCCAGCCTTGATGACAGAAACCTTCCTCAGGGCTTTGCTGCTGCCCTGGATCCTCGGCCACGCTGTTGGCAGAGGGACACAGGGTGGAGGTGATGCATACGGTCAAGGGAGTTGCTACAGCAAGCAGATGTACAAATGCCACTGGCCTGGACAATGGCAACAGGACGGCGAAGCAAACGTGAGCCGGTGCAACAAGTGCAATTGGGCTGCTGGACTGAAAACCCACTGCAATCAGCTCGGAGCCAAGAGGAAAGCTGGAGGGGCAAAGCTAGCCCAGCGCTAGCAGCATCCTTTCCAAAACTCCCAAGGCAGTGGCTGTGAGCTTTTGGGTCCAGCTAGACCTTGCATTGAGAGACATGATGGCACTTTCAGCCGCCCCCACAGGTCCTCTGTGACTCTGGGGTCCCCCAGCTCACCGTGCACCTCCAGGTGATGCTCCTTGCTGCTGCTGCCGGCAGCATTCCTGCACTCGCAGGTGTACGTCCCCTTGTCCACCAGCTGTACCTTCTCCATGTACAGCATGCTCCCTCCCATGGACACCAGCTTCGGGCTCCCAGGCTGGGTGGAGAGGGACTCACCTGCCCAGGGAAGGGGACAGCAGCCTCCTCTCAGCTTCCCAGCAGGACCAGTTCCCAACCAGAAGCTGGAGACTGCTCAACACAAAGCACTCCTTGCTCCAAGGAGACCGACACCTGTCCGGTGGGTCAACACACGTGTGGGGAGGGATGAGGCTGAGGAGCAGGACCCTACCGTCCTTCCGCCAGCTCAGGGTGGGCAAGGGGATCCCGTGGCACTTGCAGGCCAGCCTGACGGACTGCCCCTCCAGCACGGACACGGTGGCAGGCTCTGCCGAGGAGAAGGACGGGGGCACTGCAGGGGATGAGAGGAGAGGAGCAGCTCGCCGATGGCACCGGACAAGGAGAGGGGCAGCTCCCTGCCGGAGCCCTGTCCTGCTGGCTGCACACCGCCCACAGCTCCGCTGGGCTCCGCACAAAGAACCAGCAAGCCTCCCCTGCCCTGGCTCCATGTGGAAATAATAATCTTGACTCTCCAGCTCTTAAATGAGCAATGCTTTTAATTGCACGTGGCCTACAGCAGGGGATGACCGAGCATCCCGCGCCAGCCACACAGGCAGGCCAAGCCCAGGTTGGCCAGACACAGCCTTATTAGGTAGCACTGCTTGCTGGGAAGGTTACCTAACTCTTTCCATTATCAGATGCTGTTCTCAGTTGCTCATAAATACAGCTGGCTGGAAAACGGTAACTCCTTCCCATGAGGGATATCAGTTTGTAGAAGAAAAACCCTAACACCCAGAAACCCCTGAAAAACAAAAACAGCAGAACCCAAACAATCCACCCGAGCCAGGACGCCAGACGTGCAAATGTTTCCCTGGGAAGGAATCGCAGGAACAAGCCCGGATCAGGAGAACTGGATTTTCTCCACTCCCTGGCTACCTGCCTGCAGGACTTCCACCAACTGGCCGAGAGCATCCCTGAGAAAAGCCAGACCCTGGCTCAGCCCCCGGCGCTGCAGACATGCTGAATGGGCCGAGAGGCTGCAAGGGTGCTCAAACCGAGCGAGCAAAAGCAGCCGGTGCCCATCCTGGCAGCAGCCCGGGAACCACCGTTGGCATCCTCCCAGCTGGAGCAGGGGGAGGGAAAGGGGACGATACCTGCAGCGACCGCCACGCTGGCAAAGCGCCAAGAAAGGACAGAGGAGTCCTGGCAATGGCAAGGAAATCCCTTCGCTCTCCTGCCCGAATTTTGGAAAGACACCTCTTCTGCATCTTCACTGAAATCTCCCCCCAAGACTCACGCAAACAGTGGCTTTTTCCCTTCTGACATTCGTCGTTCTGGTGGGGATGCCCTACCACCTCCAGCGCCATCATTTTGCAGAGCTTTAACATTTTGGGCTTAGTGTTTTCCAAGCCAGTCAACTACCCCAGGTACGTATGATACATACAGAAAAATGGTATGTAATATAGCATATATGTATATGTATACACACACACACTCTGACGGTATTTGCCCCTGATGGGCTATTTCAGCCGCGGTGGCCCTTACCCCACACGTCAAGGTTGTAGTGTTTCTCCGGGTGGCCGGGCGCCTGGCACGTGTACCTGCCCGCATCCTGCACGGTGGCTTGCCCGATCTGCCAGAACAAGCAGAGACACGACGATGTTCTGCAGCAGAGCTGGACCCACGCAGCCCCTCCATGGGGGGATTTCGTGCCAGCATGGGAATGGGATCAGTGTGAGGGGTGGGAATGGTGCTGAGCCACGGGCAGCAGAGAGGGATATCCCCTCCCTCTGCACCCACTCTCTCCCAAGGGTGGGGAGGGGGAGATGGGGGTCTTCACATCCCTGTGTCCCCTCCCATCCTCTGCAATACTCTGAAACATCACCTGGAGCGTGGTCCCCTCTGCAGACAACTGCACGCCTGGCTCTGGTGTGAGCAAGTTCCCATCCTTCAGCCAGCGGGACCCCCGAGGCGGCACCCCGGGGGCTGGGCACTCCAGGGTCACTGGCTGGTTGACGATGACAGAGATGTTCTCCTCACCCAGCGTGGTGGGGGGCACTGGAAAACAGATTGACAGGGCAACACCTTCCCCAAGCCACCCCCTTTGAAGGTACCCCTCCCCAGGGCTGGTCCCCCACAGCCCTATGCACTTGCAAGGGGACAGCGGAGCAGCCCCACAGTCCGGAGCATCACCTCCAGCCCCACAGCCACGCTGGCGGGAAGGGGCTGGGGACGCACGGGGGTACTTACACCGCACCTCGAGGATGGCCTCACGTCTGTCCTCCCCCACAGCGCTGCTGGCTACACACGTGTACGTCCCCGAGTCCTGGAGGTGAACGGTGGGCAGGGACAGCACGCGCCCACTGGAGAGGATCTGTGCTCCCCCCAGAAAGAACCCAAATGAGCCCAAAACCAGAGCTGGGCTGCAAGCCAGCACACAGGAACAGCGATGGGAGGGCATAAGCCTGCCTTGAGCCCATCGTCGTCACATCCCAGGGACCCTCTGCCCATCCATGCCCCTCGTGGCTGGAAAGCCCAGCGCAGGGCTGAGCAGGTCCACGCTCCCATGGACCAAACACAGGGGCAGGTCGGGGCAAAGTTGCATCTGCTCAGCTCCAGCAATTGTTTTTTTTCAAAGCCAGAAGAAGGAAAAGGAGCATCTTCCTGGAGGGATGTCCCCAGTGAGCCCGCCACTCCCTCAGGGGCCACCTCACCCACCTGCGGGCCACCTGCCACCATGCTGGACACCAGATTGCCATCCTTCAGCCACAGCAGCGCCGGAGCTGGGGTCCCCGTGGCATCGCACTCCAGTGTCACCGGCTCATTCAACACCACCGTGACAGGGCTGGGGCCAGCTATGATCTGTGGAGGCACTGGGGGTGGGGGGGGGCAGGGGCAGAGAAGTGTCACCAGGAGTGCCAGGGTGCAAAAGGGACAGGGCGGGTAGGAGACATCATGCTATGGACCAGACAATACCCATCCACAGGGCCGTGGTTGTCTGGAACATTGTTTGGGCTGGACTCGGGGGATTGCATGGCTGGAATTGCAAACAGGGCAGGGGACAGGGGCTCTGCTAAAGCCATCTTCCAGGGACATGTCCCAGGGGCTGGGACGGCCCCGTTGGCCCCACACAAGCACAAGAGGTCTTGGGGGGAGCACTCAGCTCTCAGGCAGCCGCACTCCTTCCCACCACGGACTCACCGATCACCTGCAGGCTGTACCAGAGCTCGGTGACACCGGCCACATTGGAGGCCACGCAGCGGTAGCTGCCGGCATCGGAGAGCCGGGCACGCTGGATCTCCAGGCGTTTCCCATCCCTGGACAGGGTCCGGCTCGGCCCGGCCGAGAGCTGCTCATGTCCCTTGTACCAGGCAATGTCTGGAGGGAAGCAGGGAGCTGAGCTGTAAGGAGCGATGCTGCTGCTCCTCTCACCGAGGGGACCCAGGGAAAGCCCCAGGGGCACAGCAGCAAGAGCCGAGGGAGAAGACTGACTCACTGGGAGCAGGCAGCCCTGAGGCCAGGCACTCCAGGGACACCGTGCCATTCTCCAGGATGGCCAGGTCCACCACGCTGGGTTCGATGTTGGGAGGTACTGCAAACCAGCACGCACGGTCACCCGCCTCTGTGCAGCCCGAGCCGGCTGCAGCCACACAGCGCGGTGCTGAGGGGCATGGGCTGGGCACGCCGGGGGTTCTTGGCATGCACCATGTCCTGGGAGAGCACCGGCCAGGGCTTCCCATTCTGGGAGGGGCCCACATCACCACACAGTGCCACACTGCTGCTCCCCAACTCAGCTAGCAGATTTGTTGCCCCCTGGGATGAGATATTCATCCTTCCCAGGGCAGGGTTCTCCGCTCCCTGCCCGGTTTCTTACCCAGCACCTTCAGCATCACATCCTGCGATGCTGACCGAGCGGCGCTCTGGCCAGAGGGACTGGGAGTAGACCCTCCACCGGGAAGCACCCATCAAGGATGGATGCTGTGGTTTATCGTGGTGTCAGTGGCCATCAGCTCTCAGACTCAGGTTGAGACTGGCGAAGGGCAAGATCCCAAATGATTAAGCTAGTGACCCTATACCTCCCAAAAAGCAGGGCCAGGAGCACCCACTCCTTTGGCTAGCTGTGTCCTCCCTGACACACGGGATGGATAGCAGGTCTCGCCCCAGATGCTGTACTCACCTTGCACCGAAACCTGCACCTCCGCCTGGGCCACTCCTGCCCGGCTGCTGCCCTGGCAGATATAGACCCCTTCATGGCTGAGCCCCACACGAGTGATCAGCAGGGTCCCACCGTCCTCAGACACCACGGCACCTTCCCGTTCGCCCAGTGGGTGCCCATCCTTCAGCCACCTGCAAGGAGGGGGGCGGGCGGTGAGTCCAAGGTCTGTCCCACGACCCCCTGGCCCCCATTTGCACCCAACGAAGGAGTGAACAGCAGGGTGCTGGCAGCAAGAACTGTCCCCTTGTCACCTGGAAAGGGGCTGGCAGCACCCAGACCATTAGGAAGAGCGAGATCCCAGGGGCAAGGAGCAGGACTGATGCCTCCCATCCTAAGGGACACCTCAAGCTGGGGTCTCCATCACCCGTCCCGACCTCTGCCACAGCTTTGCACGCTGGGCTGCAGAGCACCCCCAGGGAGTTACGCAGCCCCTAAGGGAGCTCAGGTGGACATGGGCAGGATCCCCCCCCACTCCATGGTACTCACTGTATCTGGGGTGTGGGGATGCCCACGGCACGACAGTGAATCCTCAGGGAGTCATTGGCGACAGCTGTCAGGTGGCTTTCTCCGTCGCCGATCAGCAGCTGGGGGGGAGCTGGGGGGAAAGGGGACCTCAGGCTGGGGCCACCCTTGGACCCTGGCACGGGGATGTGGGAGCAGCCAAGGGCTTGGAGGGTGCAGGACCCCGGTGCCACATTAAGACCCACAGCCCACAAGAGGAGCATTTTAACCAGCGGACATGAACCTTGGACGTGCAGGCTGTAGCTGAGCGAGGCGTTCCCCGCGGCGTTCGTGGCCGTGCAGGTGTAGAGGCCGGTGTCCGTCACCCGGAGCTCAGTCAGCTGGAGGGACCCTGAAGGGAGGACGCTGTACCTTGGGGGAGAGGGAACAGGAGAGCTGGATGGGGAAAACAGCCACGTCCTCCGTCACCTACTCCTGGGCAGGAGCTAAGGGCCGAGAGCTCACCGTCGCCTCGAGATAGCCAAGAGTAGGGCCCCAGGGCCACCTCCTGCACGAGGAGGGCAACAGAGCAGCCCACGGGCGCAAAATCCCTGCGCTCAGCTCCCGCGCGAGCTCAGCGCGAGGCAGCCGCGTGAGCCGCCCACCCGGGGGGGACGGGGCCCCCCTGCGGAGCATGGCCCCTGCAGCTGGAGCTGGCTGTCCTCTTGCTCCCAGCGCTGTCTGTGCTCCACAGACATAACATCATCTCAGCCCACGGCCTCAGATTCCTCCCCAAGCGCTCCCGTAAATCACCCGGGCACGCGAGGACAAGCCAGCCGAGATGTGCAGAGAGCACAGGTCAACCAGGAGCTGCCATGGGAAACCAGACAAGAACAACAAGGCAACGCAATCCCTCAAGAAAAGCAAAACCAAGATGCCTTCCTGCTTCCCCAGGCCGCAGCAGCCCTCAGGTGCAGGGAAAGAAGTGATTAACCTCAAGATGGGGGCCCACAATTTTAGGCAGCCCCTCCCAGCGTGGTGTTAACATGCTGAATAAGCAGGTCCTGCTTCTAAGGGGGAAGACCAAGGCACTCAATAAACACATATCCAATCACTCTCCAGGTTATCTTCTCTCATCGAACAGCATTAAGTGACTGTCCCATCGCTGCCATCAGCCTCGACATCATCAACAAATGAATTTGGCACTCCAGAAGTCACCCACTGGAACAGAACTGGCCTTTAAACCCACGTTCCAATGCAGACAAAGCCACCGCCAGGCTCACAAATGTGTTTCTGCCAAACCTTGGCCCAGGAGGATTTCGATGCCTAAAAGCCCATGAAGTCACCCCGACACGTGGGCTGCAGGAGGCAGGGGAGGCTGCAGCACCCCCAGCCTCCCCAGCTGCCCGTCCTCCTCTCCACGCTGCTCTCCTCCTCCTCCGGACCTCAAACCTCCTCCTTGGTGCCCTTCAGCCACCTGGGTGTGGAGCAGTGTCGAGCCCCGGTCCAACACCTCCTGCAGGGATCCACCGTTCCCAGGCACGTCCTTTGGCTTCGCCGCCTCCGGCACCATGACGGCACGAGGCAGGAATGTGCGCGAAGGCGGTTGGGCGAGCGGGGCTGGGGAGCTGTGCTGGAGCCGCCTTCCCTTCCCAGCCCCAACCTGCGTCCAGGGTGAGCGTGCAAAGGGTCAGGAGCAGCTGCTCCGTCCCAGCAGATGTTTGTATGATGGAAAAAAACCTGGTGGTTCTTGCTCTGCTCTCTTTGAAAAGCAGCACTAATGCTGTACTGCTCGGCTGCCTCTGCTCCTGCCAGAGCGTTGAGCATCAACTGCTCAGCACCAGGGACGCCCGCCGTATCTCCCCGCTGCCGCCACCCTTCACGGACTCGACATCCCTCCGAGAAGACACGCAACACCAAGCGAGCACGGCCCCGGCACACACAGCCCTCCTTACCTTGTGGTGGCGAGAGGCAGCGGCCGGGACTGCTGGGTCCACACCACCAAGGGAGGGGGATAGCCTTGAACCTCGCAGGGCAGGGTGGTCTCCTGCCCAAGCACAGCCAGGACGGTTACAGGGTCCGATGCCTGCGATCCGTTCACACCGATCCTGGGCTTCGCTGGGTGGAGAAGGAGCACAGCTGGTGCAGGAACACTTCAGGTGCCCCACAGCCCTTCACTGCCGCTCTTCCCTTCCCCCAAACCCATCTGCCACCTGGCTAGGTGGCCCAAGGAAGGTAGGGGGGTCCCCGGGTCATGCTCTCCCCACCAGCCACCCTCCGGAGGCATTTTACTAGGCGATGGCGCCAGGGCCAGTCCCCGGCACTCACTGCTGACGGAGAGCCGCGTCTCCCGGCTGGAGAAGCCTGCCACGTTGGTGGCTGTGCAGAAGTAGGTCCCAGCGTCCCCGGGGGAGGGTGAAGGGATCAGGAGGGTCCCGTCGGGGTCGAGATGGTAGCGTGGGCTCAGCGAGATGGGCTCTGTGCCCTGCAGAGGAAAGGGAAGGAAGGAAGGAAGACGGCAGGGACTTTCCCCATGAGTTGAGCATCCCAAGGGCAAGAAGAGGGATCCGGATCCATCAGAGCAAGCTGCTCCCAGTCCTGGCTTCCCAGGGCACTTGGTGCCACCTCCTCAGGCAGCCACAGTGGCGAGCTATGTCCCCTCCAAACACGTGACCCCACACCCGAGGGTGACCCACAGCCTGGCTGGGAAGAGGACAGCAGCCTTCCTGTTCCGGTCACCTACCTTTGCCCAGGTGACAGTAGGGGGGGGCACGCCAGTGGCATTGCACCTCAGGGCGATGGCCACTCCCTCGGTGGCGGTGATGAAGACAGGGCCAAGCTCAATGCTGGGAGGAACTGGGAAGGAAGAGAAACACCTCATCCTGCGTGGCCAGGGCCACGTCCACCAAAGAGAGCGGTGCCTTGCTGCTTAAGCAGTGCAGAGGGCACCCACCCCTGTTCACCGCAGAGCGGGGATGCCTGGCACCCTGCCACTCACCGTGGATGACCAGGGACACGTCCTGCCTGTGCGAGCCGAGGGCATTGGTCACCTCGCAGGCGTACCTCCCTGCGTCCCCCTGTGACGCCTGGTCCACGTGCAGGCTCCCATCAGCCCGGACAGAGTAGCGGCTGCTTGGGGCTACCTGGGTATGGGCAGAGAGCAGAAAGCAGGACAGACAGCGGGGTCAAACATTGCCATATCGCTGTATCTTTGGGGCATATCTAGAAACTGATCCTTGAGCAGTAAGGAACATCTTGGTGTGGTGATAAACCCACATTACCCTCCCAAGCCAAACGCTCTCCTGGCATCTTTCACCAGCAGCTTTGGCCCTGGGAGGTTGGAGCACCCATCCCACAGCAAAGCCCCTGCCGCAGGCCCGTGCTCGTGGCTGCCTGCCCACCCCCAACCCGGCGGGCGCGGAAGCCTCACCGGCTGCCCATCCTTCAGCCAGCGGCGGGCTGGGAACGGCCTCCCGGCCAGGATCACACAGGGCAGTGACACAGGCTGGCCTGGGAGCGCACGGACCACAGGGGATGCAAGAGCTATTTCTGGGGCTGCTTGAAAAAGAGGAAAGGGAAACAATATTAATTGGAGATAAACCGGCCAGGAATGCTCAGGAGAACAGATCTGGATCGCCTTTCTTCCAAGGTCCAGACCTTGGCTCGGCACAAGCCGGCTCCAGTATTCATCTCCCCCAAGAATTTGGAGATATTTGTCTACAGTTTGGGTTCAAGCACATGTCAGCACGTTAAACCAAAGAGATGGAAGGGCATTATCCAAACCCTGCGCTGGGGGGGGGGTTGCTGAGCATTCACCACGGCCGGCTCGGGAGCCGACGTGGCTGCACAGGTCTGGCACTCGCTCACCACCAGCACAGCCGGTGCTGGCAGCAGCCGAGATCAACACACCAACAAAAGCACGTAAAAGCAAACCGTGTCCGGTGACTGTGAGCTTGACCTCCGCCTGGATTTTCCCAAACTTGTTCTGGGCTTCACAGATGTAGACGGCTTGGTCATCCAGCGAGGCGCCTGGAGCACGGTGGGGAGAAATCTGAGCCCGGTGGGGCTGGAGAGCCCCGAGGAAGCTGCAGGATGGGGTGACACCCCCCTGCCCTGCCCCACCACCGCCACCTCCGACAGGGGAGAGACCCGGCAGCTGTTACAGCCCAGCTAAGCTTGCACAAGTAAAAAGTGCAAATAAACCCACTGTTTCAATGCTTTACTACTGCAAAAAGAGTGGGCACGGGGGCTAATCCCACTGCTGGGACACCAGCCTTCAGGAGGCAGGGAACAGCACCCAAGGGTGACACTGGGTAAGCACGTACCCGGGTGGGATGCCCGCGCGCGCTCTCCACCCCGCCAACGCACCCTTGCACGCTCAGCTCTCTTACCGTCGATGAGGAGCTCGGCAGCCTCCAGCTGGCTGGAAACACCACGCGGCCCGTGCCAGCCCGTCACGGGCTTCCCATCCTGCCGGGACCAGGAGACCCGTGGTGGGGGAGAGCCCTCGACGCGGCACAGCAGGCTCACGCTCTCCCCAACCTCGACCGCCACGTCCCCCAAGGGCTCAGGAAAGTGAGGGGCAGCTGGAGGAGAGAGCAGCGGAGAAGGGGTTCAGGCAGGTCCAACACCCCGGCTTCCCCACAGCAGGCTCTGCGCGTAGCTGAGCCCGGAGAAGAGACGGGGCTGCAAAATCCATGAGCCAGGTGCCTTGAAAAGTTACGAGATCGACTTAAAGCGTTTGCTGTTTTTCCAAAGCTGTTAGAGCCGTTGCAGTTTCCACCCCTTCCAGTTACACTCGGCACCCCCCTGGTTCAGCAAAACCTCTTGCATTTTTCCACCTTTAACTGCTTCAAGCCTTACTGCTCCCAACTCAGAACCTTCTCTCCTCTTCCTCCCCAGGTTCTTCCACCCCTTCTGTCTCTGGTGGGAAGCCCTGAGCATCGGCTGGCGTACCTGGGTTTTCAGACACACAGAAGCCAGCCCCCCGCCTCCACCTAATCCCACTACTTGCACTTTGCACCCCTAGTCTTGCCCCAAGCCGTCATGTCCCATGCAATAGCATCTGCACCAGTCTTCTGCCATTTCTTGAGCCTCTTCCCTCCTAACCCTTGGAAATCCCACCAGGCTTCAGCCTGCTTGTACAGAGCACTGACAGCCCCGTGCTGGGAAACCCCGGAGCTGGGGGCAAGAGGAGCCTTGGGAAGCAGCAAGCAGGAGCTCAGCCAGGAGGGGCAACGGCGGAGATAGGCTCGAGTGCTCGGCGGCACCCAAAAGGAGAGGCAAGACTTACACCCCACGTCCAGCACAGTGCTGTCAAAGGCGACGCCAGCCTCACCGAGAGCCTCGCAGATGTACTGCCCCGCATCCTCCTCCCGCAGCGCCTGCAGCCGCAGGACGGCACGCTGGGTGCCGGGTGGGAACGCCGCCACCGCCTGCTCGCCTGCCCCGAGACCACCCGCATCAGCGCCCTGAGTGCTGCCGGGGGTCCCTCCCACCATCGGTTCAGGGGACCCCACTTGTGATGTCCCTGCAGGGTGGTGGAGGGCCCCCGGTGCACAGAGAGGGCTCGCTCCCCAGGTCCGTCCGAGTCTCACCTTTGTACCACGTGATGTGGGGTGGGGGCACCCCCAAAACCCAGCACTCCAGGGTCACGTCTTCTCCCACCAGTGCCTTCAGGCTGGGCGTCACCCCCAGGATAGCGGGAGGCTCTGTGCCATGGGGAGAGGGACAGCTTCAGTGACTCCCTGCAGTGCTGGGTGTGTGCCATTCACCCCGAGGGGACCCCGGGTGCTGCCCCCCAACACCCTCCATCACAGACAGCCCCCAGCCCCTAGCTCGCGTACTGCGAGGTCGCAGCCAGCAGCCCAGGGACAGCAAGGAGGGATAATAAATCCCTCCCGCGGCAGCTCTGAGCCCAGGCCCTTCCCGGGACGCTGCCGGCCGGCGGGGAGCGGGTACCGGTGAACTCCAGAGCGATGACTTGCTCGTCCCAGCCCAGCACGCTGCTGGCGTAGCAGCTGTAATTCCCCGCATCCTCTGGGACAGCGGCCCTGATGTGCAGGGTACCCTGAGCATCCGTGAAAACCCTGTGGCAAGTGGGGAGAGAGGGAGAAACGAGCCCTGTGAAAACAGAACCCAATTAAAAAAAAGTGTGATAATAAGTGATGAGGCTTAAGGCCATCCTGCACACGTGGTGAGTGCTGGGCATTTGATAGATGTGGGCTAGCACTTAAAGCCAGCTCCATCAGCTGCTGCAGGGAGGGACGTTACTTTGAACCGAGGAAAAGCATTGAGAATTGGGCTTTTTCATCTCCAAAGCAAAAAAAAAAAATAAAAATAATCTTCCCCAAAGTCCACTCCAGCACTCGCAGCCCGACACAGGCAGGAAGGTGGAAGCCAAAAAGCAGAAGCGAAGGGGAAGCACAAGGAGTATTTTGAGACTCGAGCACACACCAGGCGTGCAAAGAACCTCGAGTCCCCATCGGTGGGGCTGGCAACCTGGATAGGGCAGGATGGCTTAAAAATAAATACATGAAATCAAGGCTAGGAGCATGCCAGCCGTCTCAGGTGCATGGGTTGGGATACTGCAATGCCTTCCTCTTTCCAGAGCTATGGGCGACCCCAAGCCCCGCTCCCTCAGCCCGTGCATCCCCGCAAGGGTAGCACCATCCCCAGCGGCACAGGGAGGATGAAGGCACCCAGGTCCCCACGGGTTACCTCTCGTCCTGCTCCAGCGCCCAGCCCCAGCGCTTCCAGGTGGTGTGGGGCGGGGGGTGGCCCCCGGCCGTGCAGTTCAGCCACAGCTCCTGGCCCCTGCTGAAACGCTGGGGGCTGGCATCGACCTTCACCCACGGTGCCTCTGCACGGGGTTGGAGAAGGACTCAGCCCCCGGGTGCCACCCGCTGCCCGCCCACGGGCCAAGGCATCACCCGGGCCAGGGTCCCACATGGGGCAGAGCCTACCCCGGACGAAAAGCCAGAGGGAGGCGGTGGCAGTGCCGTGGGCGCTGCGTGCCACGCACTCGTACAGGCCCCCGTCCCCCGGCTGCACGTTGCTGATCTCCAGTGAGCGGTTCTGCAGCAGCCTGGTCCGGCCGTCCCCTGGCTGTGCTGCCTTCCCGTCCCAGCTCCACGTCAGGTTGTAGGGCACATCGCCCAGAACCGGGCAGGACATGACCACGTCTTGGCCCGGTGAAGCTGTGATGTTGCCTGGGGCTATGAGACGCGGCGGCGGCTCTGCAAACACGGCACGCCGGGGTGAAACGAGCCCGTGCCCAGCCACAGGCCTGGAGAATCGTGGGCCCCAAGGCTTGGCACGAGCAGTCCTCACCTGAGACAGAGACGTACGTGCGAGCCCGCGTCGCCCCAAACTTGCTTGTGGCTGTGCACTCATAAAACCCTTCGTCACTCTTGGACGCTGCAGGGATCAACCAGCTGATGTTCCCCAGACTCCTATGAAAAGGGAGAGATTACGGCGTCGGCCCCACCCTGGGGCTGCCATGCCACCACCCTGCTCCAAATCCCTGGGACTTTTTTCCCCCATCTGAGTCAGGCAAAGGAGTTCACCCCCCACCCCACCACCCCCCGAAGCCACATCCCTCGGGATTTTCATCTGCTGCCTTGGGGTGCTCAGAACTTGCAGGCGCCCAGCCAGCACACAGCGTCCCCCTGGCCAACACAGCCCAGGGGGCTGTTGCTGCCCACACAGATCCATCGTGGATCCACTGGGCCCAACCAGAGGCTCACCTGAAGAGCCGCTCTTCCCCGAGCTTCATCCTACCGCGGCTGAGCTGCAGGCGGAAGGGGAGCTCGCTCCGGGCAGAGCAGGAGATCCGCTGGGGCTCACGGCTGTAAGCCTGGATCTTGCTGGAGATGTTCACTTTGGGTAGACCTGGAAGTAGTTGGGGACATGCACACAAATAACACTCCTCGGGAGCTCACCAAGAGCTGCGCTGGGAAGCAGGATGAAAAAAATACCCCAGTAGAAACCAAAGCAAAAGCGGTGCTGGGGCGTCTGGTCCCTTCTCAGCACCCTTGGAGACCACTCACCGGGGACCACGCTAGTGTAGGTGACCCCGGAGAGGCGGTGCAGGGGGTGGCCCTGGGCGTCTTCGCCCTTCACCTTCAGCAGAAAGTCACCCGGGGGGACGCGGAGCAGCGAGCCCACCCAGAGCTGCCCCGAGGAGGTGTTGGAGAGGGGCCGTGCGGGCAGCGAGAGGAGGGCATGGCCGGAGGTGTTGAAGAGCTCGATCTCCTGCAAGCGCCCAGGCAGCTTCAGACCGGTGCAGTTCACCAGCACGGAGATGGGCAGACCTGGAGAGGAAGAAGGGAAAAAACCACCCAGCCGCGTTCCCAGGTGCAGGAAGCCCAGACACAGCATCCAGACCCCCAGGCCAGCGCCAGCCTCACCCTGCACCGGCCGCTCTCCGGGCTGGCTGGCATCAAAGTCCGGCTGGCTGGAGAAGCTGGCTTGAAAATTAATGTTGCTGATGCCCGTGATCCTCAGGGAGTGACGGCCGCTGCTCTGGGTCTGGAAGCGGAGCGAGAGGCGCGTGCTGAGGGCAGGGGAAGGGAGAGGCGATGGGGAAGGGAGGAGGTGGCCGCCGGCCCCTTCCAGCCCGCTCTCGCTTCCTCTGCCCGGCTGGAGGTGGGTGGGGGAAAAGCCCACACCTGGCAAAGCCTGGCCGGCTAAATCTCCATCAGGGGATGGGTAGGGGACAACGTGCGGGGTCTGCCACCAGCCTACCGTGACCGACCATGTCCCTGGCTCGTGGGGCTCCACGGCCACCACCGTGGCCGAGTCGGGGATGCTGAGCAGTTCTTTCAGACCCTGGCCTTTCTCGAGGACCTTCCCTGCAACAGCGAGTGAACCTCTGGGATAGGCAAACCCAGGCCCATCCCCTGGTCACCGCAGCCAGCCAGGAGCCCCCCTTCCTCGGGGCTCCCCGTGGTGCAGAGCCCGTCACACAGCGCTCTCAGCCTGGACAGCAGAGAAAACCCTCCTAAGGCCAGAGGCAAAGCCAGCCCGGGAGGGGAGCGGAGCAGATGCACTTGGTGCTTAACGAGGGCTTTGCAGCTCCTTGGTTTTAAGTTTCCTTTTAAGTTTTCAGCGCAGGGTTTGGCGATCCCCATGCCTGCAGCCTCTCGTTTGTCCTGACGTGACGGCTCTCCGGGAGGCAAAGCATCAGCCCCGACCCATTCCCCTCCCCTGGGCTCCTACCTGCCGGATCCCGGATCTCGATCCCTGGGGCAGGGCCGCTCAGGGAGACGGTGACCTCCTTCAGGCTAGGGTCAAAGGGGACGGACCATGTGTGCTCCCCGCCATCCTCGTGGTCCGTGGACAGCAGGTGGACTTTGGAGGCTTGGATGGCCTCTTCCACCCACTTCAGCACCTGGGGGCACATGGGGGAAGGATTAACCCGCATCCCTCCTCGCCACGAGGCGCGGCCATTTCGGGAGCAGGGCTGTATTGCGCTGGGCCAAAATCTCAGGCATGGCTGCAAAACAGTGCCCGGGCGAGGGGCCAGCCCCAGCCAGGGCCGGCGGGTGCCAGCACGAGGGCGGCACGGGGACGGGTGGGCAGGAGGTGACAGCCCTGGCTGAGCCCCCCTTGCTACGAGCAGGTGCAAAAGGAATTGAGTAATTTGGTGTAATTGCTATTGCCAAGCGGCTCCTGCTCAGCCGCTCGGAGCAGGTGCGTTATCACCCCACAGCTCGCTCGTGGGAATAGAAACCACTAAAACACAGAACCGCCGGAGGCTGGGCAGGGGCTGTTGCCGGGACTATGCTGGGAGACGCTGCCCAGTAATGAGCAGAAAAGCACCCTGATCTTCTTCAGGTCTCTGAGATTTCATGCCGGTCAAGAGCTTCAAGGACAGGGACAGGCAGAGGCGCTCCCCTCCCTGCGGCTGGGTCACCCGCCCAATTCCCGGGGTGCTGAGAGCAACAGGAGCACCCCAGCCCCAGCCCCAGCCCCCGGCAGACACCTCCCCTCCACGGCAGCAGGCGGGTCAGCTCAGCCCAAGGATCACGCAAGCAGCCCAGCAGCAAGCGCGAGAGCAACCAGCCTCCCCCAGCCCTCGCTTCAGCTTTGGGCCAGAGCAGGGCTCCCAGAGCGATTTGGAGGTGCCTTGGGCACCAGGATTAACCCTGGGGAGAACGTAACAGCGGCCGAGCTGGGCTGGACCACACGCACCTCGGCTCCCGCAGGTCTCCCCGCTCACCTCTGTCACCTGCTGCTTGTCCAGATGGAAGATCTGCCCGGAGCTGGTGGCAGCGACGCGCTCGTACACGCGGTACCCGGGGTGGCTCCGGTCCCCGCAGTCCCCCGTCAGCACGAACACCACCTGCCGCAGCAACAGTCCCCGTAGCATCGCGCACAGCCACGGGGTGTCTGTCCGTCCCAGGGAGGCAACGCCACCAGCACCCACCAGCCCCCAGTACATCGAGCCAGCCCAGAGGATGCAAAATTCACCCCGCTCACAGGCAGCGTAGGGGGTTGGCTCTATTGCTGCGGCTCACTGCCAGGAGCTGCCGTTGTGCTGCTGCAGTGTCCACCCAAGCCGGCTGTCGCAGGAGGCCGGTGGGCAGCGCTGCTCACCTGGGTCTGCTTGTGCTGCAGCAGCCGCAGCAGCTCCTCCTGCTGCTCGTAGTCCTTGGCCCGAGCGTCCGAGAAGACGTAGACGAAGGAGCCAGGGTGCGAGACCTCCACGGCCAGCCTGATGGCTCCCACGCTCATCTCCGGGCAGTCCCCTCCGCCCTGCAGCACACAGGGAGGGACGTGGCACGGGCACCGAACCACCCGGTGCTCAGCCCTTCCCTGGTGGGCTCCCAGCAGGATCCCACCCAGGGTCTGCTCATGGGGAGAAATGGCACCAGTTTGCTGGAGTCAGCCCAAGCGCAGCCAGAGCAGCGTGATGGTACCACAGGGACACACAGGATCACAAGGACCCGTCCCTGTCTCACTGCTGACGATGATTAAACCGCCCATTTAGGGATCCAGACTCACAGAAGCCGCTGGCTTCCCGCAAACACCTTCAGCGGGCACGTTCGTGCCCGCCCCAGCCCGTCGCCCCCAACATGGCAGCAGAACCGGCCCCCCCAGGCGCGTGCAGAGGCAGAGAGGACCAGCTCCCGCTTCCGTGGGGCTTTGCGCCCCGAAGGGCTGCGGCCGCAGCTTTACACCTCCCACCAAAACACAGCTGCGTCCGAAGGGAAACGCCACAGGGATTTAGCAATGCAGAGGAGGCAGGGCAGGAGCGGGGATGGATAAAGCGTGATTAAACTCCCAGAGAGCGTTTCAGCTGGCAGAATGCAGCTGAAATAGTTAAAAAAAAAAAAAAAAAAAGAAAAAAACGCAAACAATTTTCAGACAGCACTTCTAGAAGAAGAGACGTTTTGGTTCCACAGAGAGTTTGTGCAGACTCTCCCAGAGAAAGCATTCCCCGTGAACTGAGAGCGCTCTGCTCCGCCGCGGGAGCCTGGGGCACAGCACCAGCATTACCCACCCTCTCCGCTCCCACCCCAGTGCGATCAGCCCCCAAGCAAGCCCAGCCCAGCCCCGAGCCCCCACCACACTCCTGGGGGACGCCAGGCCTGGAGGGGAGCAGAGATTGCTCCCGGGACCCACCAGCACGCAGGAATGCAGGGCCGGGCTTCCCACCGAGCGCCACGCACCAAGCCAGCCACGGAGCAGCACCGCGGGGCTGAGGACGCCTACCTGGACGTGGAGCTCCCGCAGGCGCCGCTGGAAGAGCCGGGGGTCCGCGGTGAGGGTGGCGGGTCCCACCTCTGCAAGCACACCGACACCACCGCCTCAGCCGCCCTGACCGCCGGCACCAGCCTCCCCCGGTGCCACGCTGCCAGCGCTCCCTAAACACCCTTACGGGACCTGCGAGACTCGGGGTTAAGCGTCTCCCCCCGGCTCAGCACCGAGCGAGAGGTGGATTTGGGCAGATGGGCCCTGTGCCCCGGGGCACGGCCCGTCCTGGGAAAGCTCTGCCCAACACACCGGGTGGGCCCAGCCAGGGTGAGCTGCAAACCCAGCACCATTTTCTGCTGGGGGAGGCTCCCAGCAAAGCAATGCAGAAACCCGTTTACTGGCTCTGCCTCCTTCCCTGTCTGGCTCCAGCGATTTTCATTCAAACTCAGCGTTTCTGCTGAAAATAAAGCCTCGGTCTCGCTCTCCTCGTGGGGAGTCAGGGCTCTTTTGGAGAGCAGCTGCTATTTATGGTTGTGCACAAAAATCCCAAGGCAAAGACTGGGGCAGAAAGAAATGATTCTGGTATTGCAGTAAATTACCAAAACCTCTTAGCGAGTGGCGCTTTTATTGAGGCGACCTGGAAGCGCGCTGTGGACGTGTACAGAAACGCTCCCCCATGACCAGACCGGGGAGATCGGAACAGGCTGGAAGTAGAAGAGCCACCCACAAGTGGGTGCCAGCATCATCACTGGGATTAATCCGGTGAGAAACGGCTGGCCCTGTGCCTGCAGGGTGGCTTGGGGATGGGAGCCCCTGCCCAGCACCATGCCCTTGAGCCGCGGCTCACCCCGTGCTGCCATCCCCATCGCAGCAGTCACCAGAGCGTTAAAAACAGGGGAAAAGGACAGCGCGGGCACTTGGGAAGTGCACGCTTCAGCCCCAAACCTGGCCAGAACCGCACCCCAGCTCCCCGCAGCCCCGTCCCCCGGCGGGACGCGTGCCCTCGCCCTGCCCCCGCCGTACCTGGGTCGTGGAAGGGGACCAGCGCGTAGTTGCTGATGGGCTTCGTGCTCCTGCTGAGCGTCCGCTCGAGGATGCGCGAGGCCCCATCCATCACCTGCACCAGGTCGTCGTACATGGAGCCGGTGACGTCGAAGACGAAGGCTAGGGTGGCCCCCCCTGTGCCAGGCGGGGGTTCGGCGAGACTGGGGGCCAGCAGCAGCCAGAGACTCACAAACACCCCTCCGTGGGGTGGCATCGCGGGGGAGAGCCTCAGGTGCTGGGGACACCCCTTCTGTCCTCACCCTGCTCCTTCCCCCAGGCCCCCTGGGCACCGTCCCCGCACCGGGGAGGGACACGGTGTGCAAGGGGCCACACACGGTGGGGACAGAGCAGCGACACCGGCCGGGGGACGCCCAGCTGCCCGCAGCTGCAGACCTGCTCCTCCAGCATTCAACTTCTGGGAGAGAGGGAGGGAGGGAGGGAGGGAGAGAGGGAGGGAAAACAGGATTTCTGGAGCCAGCGGCGTGGCCGGGAGGTGGGTGGGAGCTGGAGGAAGCTGGGATGGGGATGCGGGGATTGGGAAGCAGGTCCTGCAGCCCACAGGATTGTCAGAAACGCTGCCCAGACCCCCTCCCCGACCCACCCCCCCTGCCCCAGCTCAGGGAGCCACCCACTCTGCTGGGGGCGGGGGGGGGGGGGAAGCTGGGGGTTAGGGGAGGACACGGGGACTCGCAGCTGAGCGTCTGCGGGGAAACCCTGCCAAACCCACGGTGGGTGGGG
>JAVKLA010000052.1:14660771-14680505 GCA_034782735.1 Sagittarius serpentarius | reverse complement strand
TCCCAGCACAGCCCCCCCGCCGGTAACAGGGAGCAAACAGCCACGCAAAGTGCGGACAAAGCCGGAGCCAGGACACGGGCCGGGGAGGGCAGCCCGTGGCCGGGGAGGGCAGCCCGTGGCCGGGGAGGGCAGCCCGTGGCCCCGGGCGCTGGCCGGGGGCAGCGGAGCTTTTCCTGGCTCCCCTCGAAGCGGCGCGCTGAGCTCGTGGCCGCTCCGGAGGGATGCTCCGTTCTTGCTCAACTCCCCACCAGCGGGACCCGGGGAGCGGCCGCGGCCGAGGGCTGGCTCCAGGTGAAGCTGCGCACCAAGGGCTAAATCCTGCCCCGGGCTGAGCACCTCCTCTGGCCCCCAACGCCTCACTAGCAACAGCCCCGTTCCTCCCAGACACGGGGGCTGGGGGTCATTAGGGACCATCCCACCCCACATCCCCACAGACGGGACAGTGGGGCCATCTTGTGCATCCCTCTGCCCCACATGTCCCTGCAAACCTGGGCTCAGCCCAGCGCAGTCCCAGGGTGAGCAAAGACACCCCCCACCTCCTTGCAGCGGGGGCAGCCAGCCGGCAGCTCTGCCCCACGGGGCTGAGCCATGAGCTGTGCCAGCGGCCGTCCCCCCCCCCGTCCCACAGCCAGGGCCGTGGGCTTGCAGGCAGTTGCTCACCTGCCGCCCCTTCTTCTCCCCCCCGCAGGCTGCATACCCCCAGCCCCACACTCGCTGCAACCTTGGGGGGGGGGGGGGGGGGAGGTCCCCACCCCACCGTGTCACCAAGCCTACCGCAGGGCACCCCCAGCCGCTCACCCTGCGCCCCAACTCCATCCTGCACCCCGGCAGGGAGCACCTCTCTCCAACGCTGCCGGCACCAAGAAACACCAACAGCTTCCCCCCATCACCAAATTAATCCCAGCCAGCCCTTCCCACCCCCACCAGTGCTCCCAGTCCCACGAGCACCTGCACTAGCCGGGCTTTAACCCCTTCCTTGCTGGGAGTTAAAGCACAGCAAAGCCTATGGGTAACTGCCATGGTTCGGAGCCTGCGCCCGTCCTCACCTGCTCCCCAGCACGGGGGATAAGTCCCTGGGTGCCCCTGCCGTGTGCTGGCACAAGGCACCTCTGAATAAAACCCCCCGTGCAAACACAGCCTCCTTGTTTAGACCATTAGGGCATCTCCTCTGGTCTCCCGAAAATAATTAGTCAGCCTCGTTAGGAGAGCAAACAAGCGAAGACGGGCTGGCAGGGAGGCCTCGCGGCGCTCGTTTCCGGAAGACTTGGCAGGGCAGAATGGCAAACGCGACCCCGCCGCACGTGAAAAGCCTAACCCAGGCTGCGAGCACCCCTGCCCGCCCGCCCAGCCAGCCACGGCGGGGGCTGCCGAGGGGCACCTCCGTTCCGGGCTGTGGGGCACAATTATGAGATATTAATATCACGCTTCCTCGGTAGCTGTTGCGTGCCAAAAGCCACCCGATGGCTCTCAGCCCGCTGTATCGAGAAGGGGGCTCGGAGGAGACGGGGACGGGGGAGGCGGGCACGGTACAGCTGCCAGTAGCTTTGCTGCGAAAGAGAAAGAGAAGAAAGGATGCAGGCGCTGTGGGGGGATATGACCTGGCAGAAGAAAAGCTGCGTCTGGGTACAGGGAGGCGGAAGGAGCAGTGTTACAGGCGTGAACGGTCCCTGATGCGTGCGGGGCCTGGGGCTGAGACCTGACAGCTCATCACAGCGTGTGGGCACGGCACCCGACCGTCTGCCTGCTGACACAGCTCAGTCCATCCCTGTTTGCAGCCACGCTGGCGCAGCCCGGGCACTGCTCGCTGCTGGTGCCACTGCTGCCCCGCATCTGGGGCACACGGCACCGAATGGTTGCACCCCCCCGGCCCCCAGCCCAGCTCCCGGCCCCACGGAGGGCCGGGGCAGCTTTGGGGGCTGCAGGAGGCAGCGAGCCTGTCCCGTGCCCACCCCCCCCCCCGAACCTGCCTGCCTTTCCGCCACTCACCCCGCAGCACATCACAGACCACGGATGCTTCGTTACTGTCATTAAGCTTTTATTTCCACTGTCACAAAGTTCCCGGGTTTTGTTTTGTTTTCTTTTGTTTTTAAACCGTTTTGTTTGCTTGGTTTGCTCTTGAATTCATCTCAAGACAAGGCAGCAGGGCATGCAAGCCGAGACACCGGCACGGACGCACAAACAGGCTTCATCTTTACAAACAAGGCTCTTTGCTGGAGCTGCTGTTTCTCACCCCGGGGCTCGGCTGCCTCCCGGGCAGGGGTCCTGCGGGACATGGCACCCAGCCCGGGGCTGGCGGCCACAGGAGCAGAGAGAGAGAAGGGAAGGACGGCTTTCCTGCAGCGCTGCTGGAATGGAGTCGGGGCTGGCACCTGTGACTGAGACCCCAAAACCGCTCTGCAAGGAGACCCCCAAACGGTGCACCGAGACCGGGGCCGTCGGCTCCCTCCTTTGCCCCCAGCCCTCGCTCCTGCCCCGCCGGCCACCGCCACCGCCCCAGCCAGCCCCCTCCCCTCCAGCGCCCCTGTGAAGGAGGCGGGGGGCTGATGCCCTCTCCAAATGCCCCAGCTCCCCACCTTTACCCTGGGGCTGGGGACGATGGGGCGGCGAGCTGGCTGCGGGTCGCCCACCCAGCCCATCCAAACCCCACTGACCCGAAACACACGGAGCTCTGCCAGCGATTTCGGCTGCCCCCATGCTGCGCCTGGCCCTGCCCCGCAGCCAGCCCTGCTCTAACCGGGGCTTGGCCCCACACCCCAAGGACCCTTCCACCCCCCCGGGTTAGCGCAGCCCCATGGCAGCCGGTGGCAGACGCTTACTTGCACCCCTGCCCTCTCCGGGGGAGCAGGGGCTCTGGGATGGGGGTCCCACAGCCTCAGCCACCACCCCCCCCACCTCCAACTGGGATGCGGTGTCCTGACGGCATGGGAAGCAGGCACCGACAGGCAGCTGCTTCTGCACGGCTGGGTGAGATACGGCTGGTACCCAGCACAAATGGGGTCTGGGGTCTCCCATAAGCAACCCCCCCCCCCCGAAACCCAGCGGCGAGCGCTCCCGGGGGCTGCCCCGTCTCGTTACAAATCGCAGCAATTAAACGGCTGCTCCGGAGGAAAAACCCGCTTCGCTTCTCTCTCCCTTGGGTCCTGGTTTGTGCCATGACGAGAGGGGGGGGGGGGAATCTGCCCCCAGAGCCTTCTCCCACATCCCTGCTCTCCAGGGGAAACAGCTCAGCCCAGCCCCAGAGCTCAAGGAAAGACAGTTACAAAGCAGCAACAGCCAGCACACGAACAGAAAAATGGAAAGAAAGGAAAGTACAGACACGGCATTTTAATGGGGTAACACTGACAGGGACAAATGAGAGGCGGGGGGGACACGCCGCAGGCGCCGGGGCCGGACCCTCGCCTCTGCCTGGGCCGCGCTCGGGTCCCCGTCCCATCGCCAGGGCTGCAGCCGGCTTTATTTCAGACAGGCGTCAGGAACCCGAGTATAAACAGAAACAGATCAGGTCTTGTCAGCTGTTCGCTTTTAATAATGAGCAGGTGTAAAAAGAAGACCAAAACTAATTATTCGCTGATGTAAACTCCAACCCAGTGGTTCATGCACCACTCCCGGTGCTCCACACGTGCCTGATGTTCGGTGGGTCCTGCCAAACCCTCGCGGTCGCGGCCGTGAGCCATATCCAGCGCTCGTGCTCCCCTGGGCACAGGCGTCGAATCGCTCTCCGGGGAGGGGGTGGTTAAGCCAGGCCATTTCACTGATGGGGAAACTGAGGCACGAGGAGGTTAAGGCCAACACTTCCAAGGGCGAGATGCTTCAAGCCTCCTGTTCAGCAGTACCGAGAAGCTGCAGACCCTGGTGGCGTTCAGGAGGAGTCGGGGGCCCTCGGTGCTCCCCAAAGGGAGGCTATAAGCATCCAAGCCAGGGTCCCAAATCCGCAGCCGGGGGGAATACTGGGGCCGGAATGATTTGCGCGGGGACACTCAGCATGCCAAGAGCCGGGCAGGCCAGACCCCACGCCGGGACCCACCACGGGGCCAGAGCCAGGACCCAGGACGAGAGCCAGCCCCGGCTCTGCAGGAGGGGCCTCTGCCCGGGAAAACTCATCGCCGCCACCAAACCAACAGGGCCCTCGTCAGCCAGCACAGCGGTTCTGAATACAGGCCAAAACCTTTTTTCCTTTTTGCTCCTTTTTCTTTTTTTAAATGTGCAAATATTGAACAAGGGGTGAGGGAGGACGAGGCTTTGGGCTCCATCCCTGAGCCCACCAGCATCAGCGGCAGCAGGAGGTTGCTGGTGATGACAGCAGCACCGGCCACTGAATTTGTGGATTTCTGGGGCCTGAAGCTCTCCCAAGCCAAGGCCGGTCCCTCACCCACCCCGTGATGGGGGCCGCACACCCCCCCGCCCCTGCAGGGCTGCCTCCCCCGTGAGATGTTGGCAAACACTGATGGAGCTCAAAGCATGACAGGTCCTCTGAAAATTAAAAGCCTTTCAGGGCAAAGTGTCAGAGCAAGTGAAGTTTGCCTTTGCCTGGGAATTATGTCAAACATCACGGGCTCCATCATTTATCAGTGGAGGTGATTACAGCGGTGTCACATTCATTGGGAACATCGATTGGCACCAGGAAGGGACCAGTCTGGCAGACGAACGTCAGAGAAGTTGGAGGCACTGCAAAGATCTACCCAAGAGAGTTGCGTTTTGGCCAGAAAGCATCAAGGAAAAGGAGTTTCTGTGGGAGGGAGGGAAGGAGGGAGGGAGGGAGGCAGGGAGGTGACACCTTCCAGGAGCCCTCAGCAAGGAATCACGGGCCCCCTCGGGGGCAGGAACTGCAGAGGAGGCAGAAATATTGCACGTGGACATGAGGTCGGTCTCCTTGGGGATGGGGAAGGGTGGTTTCTCATGGGCATCAGAAAGTGCCACCAGCACGCGGCCCCGAAACTGGGGAGCGGGGCTGTATGGCAAAGGACCAGCATCGCTTGGCTGGAGAGTCTGTCCCTGCCACGCGGGGACGATTCAGACTCCGCTGGGGCACCGCCTTGTCTTCTGCATCGTGGGACAGCTCTGAGAACGTCCTCCATGTCCAGCCGTCACCTCCTGCCACCACGGGGACGGGCTGGGCTCGGCCGCGGGAGCTGCAGGAATGCCGGTAGAGAGCGGGGCGGAAAGGTGTTGCCGCATCAGCCGTACCGGGGAGGGAGGGGTGAGCCCCCAGGGCGGTGGGAGAGCAGCATCGGTGTTACTGGGTCAGGAACGAACCACCCCAGCCACACGGGGTTTGCACCCCGGCTGGCATTAGGGGTCCCACGGGAATCTTGCACTTTGCTCCCCGGGAGGTGCAAATCTCTCCTTTCCCAGAGCAGGGGCCAAGGCAGATGGAAACGGAGCTGCGGCAGCATCCACCTAACGCTCGTCCTCCGGGACAGATGCCAACGGCGTCCCGCGGCGTGTGTCCCGGCGGCGCCGAGCCCTGCCTGGGCACATCCCGGTGCGGTGGTGAGCTGTGCGGATGGAGAGGCCGTGCGGGCACCGCTCCTGGCCGGGGGGCCATTTCCAAGCCCCATGCTCAGACGTCTCCAGGTGCGTTTCCCCAGCCCTCCGCCTCCCCCGAGGCAGGAGCACGAGGAGCACCACGGCGCGGGCGCAAGCAGCTCCGCTCTGGGGCCGTGCTCTCGGTTTACAGCAAAACCTCCCATGTCCTAAACGAGGAGCAAGGGGATAAGGAGACACCCCGAGCTGCACGTCTCCCAGACCGGCACCCCCCGAGGCAGGAGCTGCCGCATCGCCCCGGCCGGGACGGGGTGGGGGACACAGCGAGCCGTCCCCACGGGCCCCCGCTCTGCTCCCCCGGCCCCACCGGCACACGGGCTAATTCCCAGCCACCACCCTGGGTTGCAAACAGACCTTCCCACCATTTGCAAAACAGAGAATATTAAAGGAATATTTGCTTGAAAGCAAAGTCCAGCTCTCAGCTCCATTAATACGTTTTCATGCAGTGAGAAAGTGAAAAAAAAAAAAAAAATGGAAATAAGGACGTTCTGGTGCCCAGCAGTCTCCTCGCCCTGCCCGACTGAGGGATGGAGCGGGCTCGGTTTGCTCAGAGCCTGGGCTGAGCGAGCCTTGGCTGAGCTTGCAAAGGGAAAGGTGATTAGAAAAATGCAGGAAACAGGGGAACAGGAAGAGGAAAAGAAGCTACAGCATCCCCTTAAAACAGCAGCCAGCCCAGGGAGCTCGGGATACGGGGGGTGGGAGGAGAGGGGGAAAGGCAGATTTTTGGCTTCATTGTTATTGCAGGCTCCCAGTGCCCCGCAATAATGTACGAGCATGTAAACCTTACATATCATCACCTAGGTGGTCGGACAGACACACGAGAGACTAAACACGGCAGCAACATTTACAACAAATAAATAAGGATATCGATTGTTGAGACAGGCATATAAAAAAAAGCCTCACTTTTTTCCACCAAAGGAAAAAAAAAAAAAAAAAGCACAATACTGTCTCACCAAAAAAAAAAAAAAATAATATAATAATATATCTCCCTAGTGAGCCGGGCTGGGCTGCCAGCAGCATCGCAGGTGACGCCAGGACTGTGTTCCCAATCGCCATCGGTGCCTCGGCTCCCCGGCCGCCCCGCGCAGGCAGCACCCTGGGGTGCACGGCCCCCCGGTACCTTTGGGCTCCGTCTCCAGCCAGCCGGTTCCCGGGAGAGGACCACGCCGGTGCCGGCGCATCCGCAGTCCCATCCGAAAACGTAGGAGAGGGGAGCAAAGAGGGTGAAGAGGCCAGGGGGGTGGGGCTCTGCCTTCGGCGATGCTCAACCCGTTCCCCCGGCCCTGATGTCTCGGGCGTTCGCTGCCGCTCAGACCGGGGTCTGTCGCGGGTGGTTTTTGTTTGGTTGGGTTTTTTTTTTTTTTTGGAAAAAGCAGAAGTTGGCAAATGGCAGCGGCTGGTTCAGAGTGCAGAGAGGGGGAGTGAGCTCGCGCTTCAAGGGCATCCTTTGCTCGCGGAACAGAAAGGAAGGCCGAGAGGGACAGGCAAGCTTCGCGCGGTGGTGGTCGGATGGCACGGAGAGCGTCTTCCCCCAGGCATCTGCAGGAGAGGGTGGGCAGGGGGAGGAGGAAAACGGGGTGAGAAGATGGGCAGAAAGCCCTGCGGCCATCTGGTGTGACACCAGCGCAGCTGGAAGGGCAAAGCTGGAAACACAATACAGGTTTTGAAAAGCTCAAAACTCCAGCGGGGTTAAAAAAAACCCCCAGCACCCATGGCGGGGCACTGCCCGGACTGCGATGACCAAAATCATCCCAAGAGACATCCCTGTGTGGCCCCCCGGGGCATGGCGAGGACCACGGGGTGCTCAGCCCAGCACCCCCGGGATGCTGCGAACCACAGCGTCCCTGACATCGCCAGCTCCAGGGCATAACATAATAAGATATCATATAAATAAACCATTTAATATAGTATCTCTCTGGAGCATCCCCATGCCCCCAGCACGCCAGCTGCCTCCCTGCCTCCTCTGCAGCCGCATCTGCAGGCGAGAGCGTTGAGTTGTGGCGCAGGCAAACGCCTGCCAGCTGGGCGGCTGGTACCGCAGCCTCGTGGGCTGCCGTCCTGGGGTGCTCTGTGGGATGGGGGGGGACTGGGAGAAACCCATCGGTATGGGGACAATATCCCCCCCCCCCCCACGCCCCGGATTTGCGGGGGATGCCCATGCTTTGATGCTTTAGCAGAGGAGAACCAGCCGCCCGCCCCAGGGGAAGGTAGGAATGGCATCAGGCGGGTGGGAGATGGAGCACCCCCGAGCCCCCCCACGCCACACTCACCGCCGCTCGGCCCCAGGACTATACGAGCCCGTCGTAGAGGGAGAGCGCCTGCACGATGGAGGGGTCGGCCTTGGAGCCCTCCTGAAACTCCTGCAGCGTCAGCTTCCCATCCGCGTTCTGCAAAACACTCCCGTCGCAGTGCCGCTTCGCCCCGGCGAGGGAGATGCCGAGCACCCTGGGACCGAGTGCCCTGGGGCCCCAGCAGCACCCATGCCATCCTGTGCAGCCGCCCAGGTCCCCCCCACCGCCACAGCCTCGGATTCCCCATCAAACCACCCATGCCTGCAGCCGGGGAGGGGTGCCACGGAGAGTGCAATGACACCTCAGGGACCCCGAAATGGATATGGGGATTCTGGAGGGATGTGGGGGTCTGCAGCAAGCCCAGCAGCCGCTGAGGCCTTGTACTGGTGGGGGAAGGAGGCACCTGCAAAAGCTGAGACACAGCAAGGGGCCCACGACTTCCTCCTAAATCCCTTGGCCCCAGGGAAAAAAACCCACTCAAGCATCCTCACCTTGTCCATCATGGCAAAAATCCGATCCACCCTCTTCTCCGGTGTGTTCTCCTCCTCAGGAAGCTCCACCGTGTTTCCCTGCGGCAGCAGGATGGGACCCGGTCACACACCTGTTTGTGCCACGGCTGGACGGTGTCCCCAGGCAAGGACAAGTGTCCCACACCCCCCGCATCAGGACAGGGCGCAGAGGGCTGGCACTGGCACCAGAGCCATCCTCAGCAGCCAGATCCAGACCCTGCCCCGGCCACAATACCCCACCAAAAAAGCCCGGGGAGGGAATCGGGGGATGTTTCAGCATCCTCCCTGCAGCCCCTCTGCCCGCAGAGCCGGGCTCCAGCCCAGCGGGGGCCTCCAGGGGCTGCTCGCCCTGTGCCCCCCTCCCCGCCTCCTTACCACCATCTGATATATCGCATCCACAATGTCCAGCATCTCGTTCCTCGTGATGTACCCGTCGTTGTCCAAGTCGTACAGCTTAAACGCCCCTGCAAGCCAGAGCAACGCCGAGGTGCTGGGGACCGTGGCCATCCCCCCCATCCCCCCACCAGACACGCACCCCACCGCCACCCCCGTGCCACCCCCCCGGCCCCCTCGCGGGGCTGAGCCCACCAGCAGCCTGCGGGGAGCACTTACACCTCAGCTTCTCGTCCAGTGTCCCCCGGGAGGTGACCGACAGCGCCTGGATGAACTCCGAAAACTCGATCCTCCCATCCTGGGGGAGGGAAGGAGGGGGTGAGGGTGCCGCTGCCACCCCCGCCCCGCCAAATCCTCCCCGCCCATGCGAGCCCTCTTAGGGGGCACATCCGAAAAGGCAATGGGGAGGGAGGAGTGATGCACATTTATCTCCAGCAGCGTGATCCAGCCGCTGGTGCCCAGCCCGCCGGCGAGCATCCCGGCAGGAGCGACTCCGGAGCGCGGGGGGCACCGCGAGGGTGGGCTTTTGTCAGCGGCACCGAAACATCACGTTTCTCCTCTCTCACTTGCCACTTCATCGCCTTTTCCCACGTGACTCTCACCAACTAAAATAAGCACAGGGGCTCGCGCGCTACAGCTGCGCCGCTTTAATTTCACGCCCCAGGAAGCGCCGGAATATTTTGCTCCTCTCGTGCCGCGCAGCCGCGTACCAAACCCATCGCACCATCGCCGTGGGTTCAGTCCCGACCCCCTCAGACCGTGCCCCCCAGCTCGCAGACTTACTTTGTTCTCGTCGAAGACGTTGAAAACAAAGGTGGCGAATTTGGTTGGGTCACCAAAGGGGAAGAACTGCTTATAGATCTTCTGAAAGCCGGCGGCATCGAGCTGCCCGCTGGGGCAGTCCTTGATAAAGCCCTTGTACCTGCGAAGGAAGGGGAGAGGATGGGCACCAGGCGGGTCTCCCCGCTGAACACTGTCCCCCAAGCCCTGGGGAGCCAGGATGGGGCTCTCCCCGGCGCTGCAGTGGGCTGGAGCCAGGAGGGTCCCGGGGTGCTCCCTGTGTCGCTCCCATCGCCCACCCGCAACCTCCCAGCCCCGCGGGATGAGGTCCCTGCAGGCACCGCAGCGAGGGTGGCAGCCGGGAGAGCCTGGAGAAGCAGTGAGCGGCACCGGCGACACGGAGCGGTGCCCACCGCAGCGCTCCAACCCCGCCGCGAGCCCAGAAGGGGCAAGCGAGCCACAGCCAGGCTCCTGTTGAACATTGTCCAGGACCTGGGAGGGGACAGGCACCCACCGCCTGGCCAGGAGCACCCAGGAGAGTCTTTTAAACCTCCTTTAAAACAAAAAGCCCTCTGCACAGAGTCACCTCCCGCCAGCGCGGCCACGCTGCAGGCGGAGGTGCCGGGGCAGGCGATGCCTGGCTCGACCCTGAAGCCATCACGGGGCGCGCAGGAGAGCGTTTATATCCCTTGCTCTGATCTTCGGACGCACACGGCTCCCGAGCGAGAAGCTGCAAACGGAAAGCTTCACCCAAGGCCCAGAGCTTCCCCTCCACTGCTCCGGCGTGGCCCCATTAGACCAGGCGCATCCGACCGGCTCTCGGGCACGGAGGCGGCTGGGAAAGCTCCCCCCGCCACCTCCCGGATCAGCAGCAACCCCACAGGCGGATTTGCAACCCACCGTTCGCTCGGCACACGTGCCCTGCAGCCGTGCCCTGGTAAAAACCAACAGCACGGCGGCCCGAAGCACCCGCCACAGCTGAAGCTCCACGACAGCATTTTTTGCACCACCCCAAGTGAAAGCTGCTCAGAGGAGCTGGGGGGCACGGCAGGGTTACCGCATCCTCAGGGTGGCACAGCCCAGGGCATCTCCCAAAACGCATCGGTGCTTAAACACCCCCAAAGCCCTTGGTCCCAGCTCCGGGATGCTGCAAAGTGCCACCCCGGAGGGTGCAGGGGAAGGGGCTCGCCGGCTCCGTGGGTGCGGGGACCTCACGGGGACCATGCGGGGACCACGCAGGGTGCATGAGCATTATGCAACACATCGCCCAGATCTGTCAGGTGCCCGCTGCAGCGGGCCGAGGGCTGGAGGAGGAGGGGAAGGGGGTGGCGAGGTGGGAAACCGAAGTGCCGGTGACATCGTTTTCACGCTGCTGCAGCTATGACTCATGGTGGGGGGGGGTGTGCGGGGAAGGATGAGAGAAAGAGATAAAGAAAGCAAACCTTGACTGGTGGGAGAGGAAGATGAAAGGGAAGCGGTGGCTTTTCTAGGGCATCGCGTTCGGTGGGGCGGAGGGGACGGGGCGAGAGCGCGCTGCCGGCGAGGCACCACGGCCCCTGCCAGCCTCTGCGGGCCCTGCTGCAAACAGGGACACGCTGGGACAGCACCAGCCTCCCACAGCCAGGGCCACAGCCACCAGTTGGACAGTCCCCACGTCCCCGCTCCCCTCGGCCACCCGTACGGGGAGGGAAGGGGCGAGAGGGAGCGTGCACCGTCCCACATGGGCAGCTGAGAGCAGCCAGAGCCAAGCCCCACCGTGCAGCGTGCACGAGGTGTGCAAGAAAAAACCCTCTATTTTCTGGTCTCCCGTCTGTGAGCTAACACCTGCACCCCAAAACAGGCGCACACTCCTGCACCCCCTTGCTCTGCACGGCCGGGGGGGTTGCTGAGCGCCACCGGCTCCTGCCCCTTCGCCCGCCAGCCCCGCGCCCCGGCAGCTCACCGCCACGCCGCCGCGCCGGACACTCACCACTGCTGCACCTCCTTCTCCGTAACTGCAAGAGAAAACAGGAGAAAAGAGAAAAAGCAAAGAAAAAGGAATTTAGCGCTTTCCCAGCAACGGCTGGCGTTTTGCACTTCACAGAAGTGATTTCCCTGCCAGGGATGCCGCAGGGCTCGCTCGCTCCACGCGCTGCCGTTGTGTGTTACCCGTATGCAAGCAGCTGCCTTCGAGGCACGGCCCGGGAGGTTGATGGGGCCGGGGCTGCAGGCACTGCTCTCCACCCAGCTCCAAAACTGGGGAGACGTTTTGCCAGGGGAGCGCAGCACCATCGCTGCAAGATGCTATGGACCACGGAGGGGCCAAGCTGGTTCATGCCTGGGGAGGATCCGGCCCTGCCCTCCTGCCTCTCCAGAGCCAAAACATCTCTGGAAACATCTGGCAAAACATCTGCCGGCAGGCGGCTCGGGGAAGGCACCTGCCCGGCCCCGACATCGACGCACTGAACGTGGGCATGGGCACAGCCCTGGGGCCGGCATCCCCCCAGGTACCAGCTGCCTCTGAACGTGGAGAAACATCATCAAACCCATCCCAGGGCCCTGGGAAGCTTTCCCGGGCTCCGGAGAAACCCCCAAAACTTGACAAGCTAGGAAATGGCGAGCGTTGGCAACCCTGAGTGTCCCCAGCCCGGGGACAGCTGCTGAGATTGCAAATGTCCTCAGCAGAGGAAAGACTCCGATGGGACGCGGGATGCCAGGGAGCCGGATGGGGCAGGGGGCTGGTGCCCGTCCCTGCCTGTCCCGCTGCAGGAGCGGTGCCTGGCCGGCATGCCAGTGGGGAGCGCGGTGCCAGCAGGCAGGCACAGGGAGGGGGAACGGCCTCATTAGTCATTTCCTTTGCGTCGTGCAGCTAAATAATAATAAAAAAGCAATAGGTCTGAAACGTGCTGGGATAATGAGGCGGAGTGGAGATGTGTCAATGTGCAAACGGCTGATAAAAATAGAGACCCAAGACCCATCAACAGATGCCAATTACCTTGGATGGCAAAAAAAAGAAAGCAATTTTCCATCAGAAAGATTTATAACGTGCCTGCCAGAAGGCACAGTCCACAGAAGGCGAGGGCTGGCAGGCGGCAGCAGTGGGGCACACGCCAGCCCCCACCTCGCAGCTCCTGCATCCCCAGGGGCAGGAATCGCTGCCCCCGAGGCTGTCCCCGTGCGTACGGGGGGATCCCTCCGTCCCAGCTCAGGGACCGCTGGAGGGACTGAGCCTGCAAAACCACCCAGAAAGGGCTCGGCACAGGGCAGCCTCTCCCCCTCCCTCCCCAGGGAGCTGGCACAGGGCTGCAGCGGCCGAGCCGGGAGCACAGGGACCAGCCGTGCCGGCAGGGCAGCAGCACCCGCCGTACCACCGCGGGATGTCTGGACGGCAGCACCCCGGGAGAGGGGAGGCAGGCACGGGGATGCTCGGCACCTGGGCTGAAGGACACCGAGGGCTTTGGCTGCACTGCAGGAGGGATTCGGAGGGTTGTTTTGGCAGGGCTGTCTGGCAGGAGAAGAGCAGACAGGGATAAGGACAGAGGTCTCCTGGCAGGAAGGAGCCGGGAAGGACGCGCCGCATCCAGCGGCTGAGCTGGGGTGGGCAAAACCACCAGTCATGCCGGTGCCAAAGGATTCCCCAACCCCCCCAAAAAAGGGTTGCATGGAAGCATCCTTCCAAAAGAGAGGTGCTGAGCGACGTCTCTAACAGAAACAGGCTTCCCTGCACACATTCCCCACAAGCATCGAGACACCAGCCACGACCCCCACCCCAAGGATGCCCGGGGGATGCCCCAGGCACCAGCGCCGCAGCCCCAGTCACCCACAGGCGCCGATGAAGGCAGGTGGGAGGAGGAGGAGGGTGAGCACGAGGACTTCGGGCAGCCCTCGGGGCAGGCGAAAGGGGCAACGGCAGCAGGCTGGGGCAGTGGTCGGGGCTCAGCTCAGCCCCGCCGGGCAAATCGCCTTCTGCTCTCTCTCTCACTCGGCTGTGTTTCCCCCAATGTGCTATTTCGGGCCCAGGAGCTGCCTTTCAACTCCAGCCGGAAACAATTAAGAAATTTGTGCTTTTTTTAGTACAGGAGAAACGCTGGTAACGACACACTCGGGCTGGGGCGGGAAGGGAGGGATGGAGCCGCAGGAGGGATGCGTGATGCTCCCGGGAGAGGCTTTTCTGCTGGAGGACACCGTTCAGGTGCCAGCCTGAAAACCGGCACGGGGTTCCCGAGGTGGGATTTGTTAATGTGCACCCCTGGAACAGGGCCACGCAAAGCCCCATCCCTCCTCCACCACACCGGCACTGGCGCCCTTCCTCCTGCCCCGGGTGCGAGGGGAAGCCGCGGGGTTTGCCCTGGGGTGGGAACACGGCCCCATCTCCCAGCCCTTGGAAAACCACCCACCTCTGGGTGCATCCCTCCACTGCCACCAAATCTTCCCTCTCCCCGGGGCAGAGCATTCCCAGTGCAGGGAAGCACCACGGCCCCGAGCCCAGCATCGCTGCGGCTGGGCGAGCTGGGGCAGAGCGGGTACCTGCCTCCCTGTGTCTGCAGTTACGGATCCGAGGCAGGTGATGACTTCGCAGCTGCCACTTCCCAACCACTCCAACCTCACTGGGTGTCGACGCTCCGACAGGGATGCTAACGCCCGTCCCCGCAGCAGGGACACGCAGCCCTGGAAGCCTTGGGGACACGCTACTCCCCTGGCCGGGCTGAGCCACTTGTCCTGGGGCTGGGGACAGGAGACACACGCAGGGGCAGGGCTGTCCCTCCCCTCTCCCTGGTCCATCCTCTGCAGCTCCCCGGCGCGCAGAGCCCAGCCGAGCTCACAGAAAGTACCTGTGTGGCAGCGGCGGCGGCTGCTGCATTTCCCTCCCCTGGCATCGATTACGGCGCGACGCTGAGCCGATGCAAATCAATTTGCAGTGATATAAACCTCAGCCAGCTTTGACCCCGAGCGCTCAAGGACAAGGGGATGACCTGCAGCAACCCCACTGCAGCATCCCACCGGAGCAGGGCCGGCTCCCTCGCCGTGCCCCTGCGGAGCTGGGGCTGCGGCTGGGCTCAGCTGCCGTGCCACGCTCCCCAGGGATTGCCGTTCCCGCAGCCGCTATGGGGATGGCTATAAATAGCACACGTAGCAGCTTGTTAGCGGATGCAGCGTGCCCCGGGATCCTTGGGGATGAAAGGCGCTAAATAAAGGCAGGGTATTAGCATTCGTTACGAACCGCAAGGCTGTAAGAGGCATCACCGAGCTGGGAGCCCCGGCTACACGCCGCAGATGCCCTCCCGTATGCACAACGCCGCACGGCAGCTCGTGCCGGCAGCGTCTTCGTTTCCGCTGCTCTTAGCAAAGCGTGGGGAAAGGCCAAGCGCAGGGCTCGCACCGCAGGCGGGAGCAGGCAGCAGGGGCAGGCAGCAGGGGCAGGCAGCAGGGGCAGGCACCCCAGAGCAGCACAGGAGCTGCCCCACGTGGCCAAGCCACGGCCACGGGTCCTCGCTGCCCCTTCGCAGCGCCCCTCGGTCCACCCCCCGCTCCCACCTCAGCTGGCAGGAGGGTTTCAGCCGCACGTCTCATGCAGCGCAGAGGGGCAGAGACCGCCCGACGGGGCTGCACTGCAAGCAGCCCCCAAGCCCCCTCCTCCTCCCAGCTACCAGTACCCAAAAACCCCCAACCCTCTCCCCCCCACCTTTCCATCAATCCCCAACGGCACAGGCGAGGACTGACAGCTCCATCACCACCCGCCCTTCGCGTGCCCCCTCTCTTCCCACCACCCAGCTGCCACTGCAGCAAGAAACAGCCCTGGTTAATCAGCGCTCAAGCCCGTTAATTTGCGTTTGCCAGGCAGCGAGGAGAGAGGAGGGACCCGGGACTGCAAATCCCCATCCGTCGCCCTGCCCGCGGGGGAGCGCGTTGCTCGCTGGACCGCGGCGGGGACCGCGCGGCAGTAAGGGGCGCAGGAGAGGTGGCCGGATTCGGAATGGTTTGGGGACCCCTGGCCACGGTGGGATGCATGAGGTGACATGATGCTCCAGCCCCACAGGGCTTTTTTTGTGCCGCCGTCCCATCCCGCAGCCGTCCCCTTCCCTGGCTGCGCAAGGCCAGGGGTTTAGCCACAGCCGCAGGGCCAGATCCTGAGCGGGAGCACGCACACTCAGCCCGGTCCCCGCGCGCCACGGCCACGGCACAGGTCTGTCCCGTGGGCTCAGGCTCCCAAAGGCTCAGCGAGCACCGTCCCCGCGCAGCAGCCGGCAGGGCGTCTCCACCGGGCCCCCGCGCGTCCCCCCTCGCCCCAGCCGCTGCGACATCGCCTTATCAGGGAAACCAGGGTTAATTATTTCCAGGCAGAAAGCGGCTCCCCCCGCCGCTGCCGGGCACTCCAGCTCTGCCAGGTCCTCGGCTCGCCGCCAACCCACGGGCGACTGGTCCGGCATCACCCGCCGAGGCGCGGCAGCATCAGTCCTGCGGCATTTGTTTCCCCCAAGGACTCGCTGCGGCTCCTTCCCGGGGTCGCCGCAGGTCCCTGCACATCCCTGCCTGGGGGAGCCGGCACATCACCCCACGCTGGGGCTCCCGTCCAGGTCTGGGGCTGCCTAGACCTGCTGCAGACGATCAGCGCAGTGCCCGGATGAGGCCAAATTGGGCACCCTTGCGTGTGCAGAGTGGGTGCTCTCATGTGAGCAAGGTGGGTGCTCAGGCACGAATTAACGAGGCGCTCATGCATGCACTAACTGGGCACCCATGCCTGAGCTAGATGGGCACTCATGCAAAAATAAATCGGGTGATCATACATGGACTAATTGGGCACTCGTGCATAAATTATTTGGGTGCTTCTAGGTGAACTAATTGGGTGCTTCTAGGTGAACTAATTGGGTGCTCATGCATGAACTATCTGGGTGCTCAGGCGTGAATGAAAGGGGCACTCATGCATGAACCAGCTGGGTGCCCATGCAGAAATTTTTTGGGCACTCATGAATTTATCGGCGCTCATGCATGGACTAATTGGGCACTCATGCATAAATTCACTGGGCACTCCTGCATGAACTAATTGGGCACTCATGTGTAAATTAGTGTAATGAGTAGATAACACATTTGTGCACGTACTAATTGGGCACTCAGGTGGGAGTGGATCAGGTGCTCATGCATAAACTAATTGGACACTCAGGCACGAACTGACTGGGGGCGCATGCACCGATTAATTGGGCACCCGTGCATCAAGTAACAGGGTGCTCATGCACGGACCGGTGTGTGCGATCCAGCGCAAATCAACCGGGCACCCATGCATAAATAAACCGGGTGCTCATATGTAAATTAATCGCGCGCTCGTGCGTGTATTAATTGGGTGCTCATGCATGAACTTATTGGGTGCTGATGCAGAAATGACTGGGGTGCTGATGCATGCGCTGATCGGCCCCTCATGCGTCAAATACCACGGTGCTCCGGGGTGAGCCCCGCACACCCTGCAATTTATGCCCAACACGCTTCACCCCTCGCCTCTGCGAAACACATATTTAAGAATTGTCTGAACATAAATCTGTTACAAACTCCACTTTCAACATCATCACGTTAATATTCGCCAATTACGAGCTCCCCCCTCCCTCCCCGCCGAACGGGCGACGGGGCGCAGCCGCGTCTGCAGGCGCCCACTCGGATTTCACTCCTTGCCCCGGGACCCTGATTCGGGGAACAGCATCACAGCCCGGACAAACACCCACTGCAGAATTAGCCCTTCGCCCCCCCAGGAGTGACCACAGGGCTCAGTCTGAACAGATGCTCCGCACCCTGCTCCTGCAAACATGGACCCAAGAAGGTCCCATCAGTCGACACAGATGGACCCGTCCCCAGCGCCAGCCCCTGGCCCCGCAGAGCGGTTTACCCGGGGTAACCGCATCGTAACCTCGGCGGTCGTTACCGATTTCAGGCCTCGTCCCTACAAAACACACGTAGCCAAGAGCGCGGCAGCAGCTCAAGCTGTTGGAGGTACCAACGAGCGCGGTGGCTGTGGGGCTTCATCCAGCCCCCAAAAGGGCGCTGGGCAGCGTCCGCTTGGTGCGGCACGGGCATCTCCCCACGGGGAGACGAAGGGTGCCCCACGGGCAGGACCCACGGCGTGCCGGGGCTGTCCGGAAGGATCAGCCTGGGCTGCTGGGTGGCTTTGTGCAGGCCAGGGCGGGGGGAAGTACCCGCCGGCCCCGGGGGACAGCTGGAGCGTGGGCGAGAGCCTCCGCAGCAAGGCGCTCCCGCAGCTCCGGCACCAAAGCCCCGGCACGGAGCCCAGTGCCTGCGGGAGCTGCACTGGCGAGGCGGGGGGGAAGGGGTGAAAACACCCCCAGGCTGCCGCGGGCTCAGGCCTCCCCCAGGACTGTCCGTCACCCCACCTTGGGGCACCTCCAGAGCTCACTCGGGTCCCCATTCGATGACGGTAACTTTTAAGATAGGCTGCACATCAGCACTTTGGCAGTTTGGGTTGTTTGGCCCTGACAACTTGGTCTCATTAAAATTCAGGTTTAGCTACACAGCCAACGTCCTGGTTAAACATTACAGCGCACACCGTCCTCCTGCCCTCCGGCAGGGCTCAGCCCCAGCTCCGGGGCTACCCGACCGCCCCGGGGCGGGGGTTTGCTCCCGCTCCCGGGCCGGCGCAGGGCTAGCTTTGGGTAAACAGCGTTAAAACACGACCCCGGCAAAACCCGGCTGCAGCGCCGGGGTCACCCCCCCCATGACAGAGCCTGCCCAGCGACATTTTCTTTTGCTCCCAGAGACGACCGGCAGCAGCGTGCCCGAACCACCGCGCCCCCGGCTCAGCCCGGCGCACCCCGGCAGTGCCCAGTCCCCGCTCCCCGCCGCGTCGCCCGCGCGCCGGGGGCGGCCCCATGCCGGGGTCGTCCCCGTGCACCTACCCATCCCTGCAGCGTCCCATCGCAAAGGGATGTCGGAGCAGGCTCACCGTGTGGGCACCAACACGGCCGGAGCTGCCTACCTGTCGGAGCAGGACATCCCCATCCCAGCTCACCCTTCTCCCCGTGCGCTTGCCCAATTTGGCTTCTCTCCTCATCAGACACAGACATCACCAGCATCACAGCGGGTCCAGGAGCCTCCGAGACGTTCGGAGCACAAGACCGACAATGTTATTGGTGTCATTTGTTACTGCCGAGATGCGGAGAGAACTGCATGTGCGTTTGGCACTCTTCTCGCCGGCGGTTGCCATTAGTGGTCTGTCTTGCTCCCAGACTGGATAAACAGGTCCATGAGCAGCTCTGTTCTCATCTCCCCTGGGGCCGGTACCAACAGGAAAGCCAATATGCAGTTAAAATCCTTTTTAGACTTTATTAAATATTTAAGGGCCCGACATTAGGCTTTGGAAACCGGGTCCAGGGAAAAAGCAGCAGTCGTTCTTTGCAGCAAAGGCAGCAGAGGAAGGGCAAAGGACAGTGCCTTCGTTTGGAAACTAATGAATTGGGCTGAAACACACCCACGGCAGGAGCCAGTGGCTGTGGCAGGTCTATCCCGGGCTGGATTTAATCCTGGCTTCCCCACAAGCTGACGCAGCAATGCCCCACGGCAGGGCAGAGCATTCCCAGTGCTGCCGGGAGCAGGGACGGAGCAGCCCCCCTGCCCTGGCCCTGCGGGGGGCAGCTGTGTCCTGCCCCCTGCTCAATCCTCCCCTTGGCTATGGGGATTTTGGCATGGCCTGGCGCTCCAAGGTGCCGTTCCCAACCCACGGAGCGATTCCTGCCCCTGGCAGAGGAGAGGCTCCCCTCCGGACCCCGCGCAGGCAGGGGAAGGGAGGTCTCTCCGACTCAGCCGTCGGATCCCGGAGCCAAGGGAAGGTCAGGAGGACGCCGCAGGGCAAAGCCTCGCTGGCAGCAGGGCTGCCTCTGCCCCCTCCCCATCTCGCCCACAGGGAAGGGGCTGTGCCAAGGGTTGCCGAAGCAGAGGGTGCCAGAGGCACCGAACGCCCACTCCTCCACGGGAGGCAGCACGGACACCCAGGGCATCTCCACAGGGTCTGGCCGTCGATCAGGAGATGCTGGAGAAACGGGTGGATGAAGCACAGGCAGCCCTCCTTCCGTGTAGAAACCAAAAACGTGCCTTGAAGGGAGAATAACGTGCAGGAGGTGTGGGGAGCGAGCCCCGTGCCAGCACTGCCAGGCTTGGGAACCCACAGCAGCGGCGGTGACGGGAGCGATGCACACCGATGCACGCCGTGCCCCGGGGCTGAGCACCCCCACCCCCCCACCCCC
>JAVKLA010000052.1:14596784-14653645 GCA_034782735.1 Sagittarius serpentarius | reverse complement strand
CGGGGGGGGCCCCCCCCCCCCCCCCCGCCCGGCCCTCCCGGAGCCGTTCCGCAGGGATCGGTGGGGGTGGGGGGAACCCGGAGTAGAATGTCGGGAGGGGGCAAGGGGGCGATGCTCGGGCGGGGTCCTGCCGAGCCCCGGCGTCGCTGGAGGTCGTGGTCCTGCGTGGAGGGCCGACGGGCAGGAGGAGAGGGTGGGGAGGGAGCGGGGCTGGCAGCCTGGAGCGAGGCTGAGCCCAGGGCCTGGGGGACGTGGGGGTGACCTTGGTGGGACACCAGCACCCTCAGTTGTAGAAGCATCTTCCAGCTCCCGGCCGCCCGCAGCTGAAGGCAGGTCTGTGCCGCTCACCCCAGGCTCTCGAGAGCCTTCATTCGCTCTCTGCGACGTGCACGTAGAGACCAAGTTCAATCCCTTCAAAAACCCCACGGATTCAACCTACGGCGGGTTTGCGGCACAGCCAGGAAACCATACAAGCGCTAAGAGCGGTGGCACTCGGCTCTTTTCCACCTCAAAACCATGCGAGGCTTTATGCCTCTACAAAAGCTCTCTGTGTATGTGCGCACACGCTCATTAGCTGTGCCGATGCACACGATAAATAGTTCTCTTCCCGCCTATGTTGCAATGAAGGCCCCGCTGGAGCCGCCCAGGCATGCCTGGACTTCTGTGGTAGCAGCCAAGGAGGGGAAAAAACTGCGCTTGGATACAGTAAAACCTGTCAGCAAGGCTGCAGAGAGCCCAACACAAAACACACGGGCTATTTGCAAAGCGGACAAAGGAGCACAGCCGATACAACGCTGGTCTTTGCACCTTTTTTTTACCAGCGAAGGGCTGCCTGACGCTCGCTTTTCCAGGGATATATTCCCCGGGTAGATGTTTCTAAAATGCATAGTCCTCTGTTACCCAGCCTTCCACAAATGAGCTCGTTAAGGCAGAAGAGTATAAAAAAACCATCACCACGTCCCAGCTCAGGCACCCAGCAGCGGCACACCCAGGGGACGCGCGGGAGGATCGGCACCGAGCAGTGGGGGATTCGCAGCACACGGCTGCGAGAACTCGGCGAGTCTCGTGCCTTCTCTCCAGCATCCCTCGCAACCGCCACCAAGATTTGCACGGCTTTCAGGGACAAAGGCCCACCCGAGACTCAGGCACAGGCCCCACTAGGTTTTCATTTGGTCCCCAAATCTGCTGCAAGATGCCCTGTGCAGCCCCTTCCTTTGCTGCCCATCAGCAAAATATCAATTTTGGCAGCATTTCCCTTCACCTGTGGTCACTGGGCTGTAAAGGCGTCGCAGCAGCGGTGTCCTGCTGTGTGCAGAGCACGACCTGTCCCACGCCCAGCTGGGGTGATCAGCACGACTGATGTCCCAAACCTTCCCAACGCAGCACAGGCATTTTAGTGCAAGCTCTGCTGATGCAAAACTGATGTTAAAGGGATTTAATTCTATTTAAAACTCTCCCCTGCCTCCACCATGGGGAACGCTGAAGAGAGAGCTCAGCTCACACAGGCAAGAAGAGAAAAGAACTCGGCAACTGGGCAAGCCAGTCCCTTTCTCTTCCTAATTGTTAGCTTTAACCCTATTATTGCTTAAACAACACCACTAGTGGCATTTTCTGGGATGCAGTTACATTTCTGCAGCCAGAGAAACACAGCCCCACCCCAGAAAGACTCCCGGGGCCAGCGGGATTGCAATCGGAACAGCGACCGGGGCACAAACCAATCCTGTCCAGCCGAACGCGGTCAGCGCGCCAGGGAAGGAGCAGGGTTGTTTGCTCAGAGAGGAAAATCCAACGCAGGGCCAGCCCTTGAGAGCAGTTTTGCTTTGCAGATCCCCCTGCGTCTCTCTTCCAAGGCAGACCTCAGCGGCCCGAGCAGTGCTCGCATCTCCCCACCGCCAGCGCCTGCAGCCTCAGCTTGCAGCCTGCCCAGCCCCGGTCTGGGCTGGCGTTTTTTATTAAGCGACTGCGTGTGCTGCTTGCAGTGCATCCGCCGTCTGCTCGCCATGTTGCAACGCGCTGCCATGGAAATGATCATTCCCAGAGCGATAGTTGCTGTCGCCTCCACGGTTGGAGCAGGTTTTTGCTTATAGCCGCTACCTCTCCTGCCACGCCAGCACCAGAGGTTGAGATAGGATCCGAGGATGCTCCACGCTCTGCCTGCAAAAGCTGGGAGCTGCGTGGGCTGTGCAGCTGAGTCTGCGTCTGCAGAAAGCTTTTCCTTCCTCGGTATTTACTTAAATGTGTTTAATAAAACCACTGAGCTCTTTTTCCCCAGGACACAGCAAGTCTGTCAGGCTCAGCCACGCAGCCTTTTGTTCCACGTGGGCTTGCCACGCTGCGTGCATTTCATAAAGCATCCTCAGACGCCATCACGGGGGTTTTCCCCAACGCATCCTTGTTGATTTAATTGTCAGGATTACAGTCACCTCGCGGGAATAGCACTGCGTGCAAGCAGGGAGGTTAGACACCCCACCCCCCCACCCCGCTCTAGGGCACTACCTCGCTTTGCTCTATCGCAAAAGGTCTTTTCTTTCCTCCCTTCCTCGCCCCTGCTGATGTGCTCAGACCCGAAAAATCGGTGGCATAACACAGCCCAAGCACAGCATCCTTTGGACCCCCACCTCGGGCATAGCTGGAGCCATGAGTTGGGCTGGAAACTGGGGGAGGGGTAGTATCCAGTATCCCATACTTGCAGTCTTGGATGTGCACTGATGCAGGAGCTGCCCCGGGAAGGGGAGGAGAGAGGCAGGGGGTGCGCTGAGCTGAGCCAGGTGGCAGATCCACTGCCCGACTCGGCTCAGCCCATCCTCTGCCTCTCTCCTCCCCTTCCTGGGGCTGGGTGAGGCCCCACACAGGGTCCACTCATGCTTCAGGCTTCACCAACCCCCTTTTTCCGAGCCCATCGCTAAACCCACACATCCATCTGTTACTGCCATCTTTGTGGCCAGTGTTACCCCCAGACCTGTCGGCTTGCGAACATCCCCCTTCGACATCCACCCAAGCTAAAGCAGATCAAGAAGGTGCTCCAAAACCAACCGACGATGTGAGCGAGGAATCTGTTACCGGAGACAGCAGTGGCAAAGGCAAACAGCCTTTGCCCGGCAGTGAACTCACAGAGCAGAGCGCACACAGCTCGTACTTTGTGGTTTTTTTCGTGAAAAAGCCAAGTTTTGCTGAGAGCTTTCTTGTGCCAAAGCAGGGATTTGGTCAGCAGGGGAGTGGTGAAGCCTCAAAGCCTAGGCTGGGGAAGGAACGTACACACACGAGAATAATTATATCAACTACAAAAATAGTGGCTATTTTAAGGTTAATGTTTAAGTGATCTGACTCAGTCAGAAAAAGAGCCAAAGAAATTATTGGCATGGGCGCTGGCTGCTCCACCAGACAAGCTGTGGTCGCTGCTGGCAAAGAAAGCCACCAAAATAGTTGCTTTTCAAAGGGTTTTCAAAAAAATGTCAGTGGAGTGAGTTCAACATCCTGGCACAACAGCCACAAACGAGGAATGCAGGAATGCACCAACTACTCCTGGGGACATCCTCGGCTGTGCCTCGGCTTCCCAGCCATCATTCTAAGCTCAGATTACAACAATTTTACACACATGTATGATTTCAAGACTGTGGGCAGCTTTAAATGGGACTCCACAGCCCTGAGCTCATCAACCAGTGCGTTCCTGAAGCTCTTTTAAGCTTGACAAGATGTGAGCAGTGCTGCTCTTGGTTCGCCCCTGGTTTCACAGCAAGCACCAAGCGGTGGTAGTTACCATTTTAACTGTTTTCATAGCTGAGCTATATACAGCTAAACAAGAAAGCCCTCAGAAACCAAGATTTATAACCCAAAACACTCTGAGACTTAAACTCTAGCAGCCCTATTGGCTATCACCACTATAAATTAATTTCAGATAGCATGGCATTTTAGTGCCAGTACACAGCATGGCTTTAGAGAAAATGCAACAGAAACAAAATGTACCAGGTTTTTGGGTAAATGGCAACGGGAATGGTGCCCTGCGGGCTCTTTCCCCAGGAAACAGAATTGCAGATGTTAAAACGATGGCCAAGTGCAGAGGAAGGTCTGGAAATCAGCACAACTGTGCCAAGGCTGCACGTACAGCTGTCTTCCAAGACTGACAGGCAGCCGAGGCGCTGAGCATTACAATTTGCTACGCTATTAATTTCTCTGTTAAATTCTAGTATATTTTTTTAAAGACTGTATTCTCTTTACAGCCTCTGGGGCTGTAATTGTTATGCTAATGGGGGAACCTGCAAAGGGTGGCTGTGGTGAACTCCTCAGCTGTTCTCCCCGTTACCTGTGGTGTGCAGCCAGCAGCTGGCTGAGACAAAGCCAAGCAGGAGGAGGTGTTGCGATCCTCCTTCGTGGCACATCACAAATCACAGCTGGCAACTGGGAAACCACCTTCTTTTTCTGCTCCTGCCACGCTCATCCTGCACTACAGGAACTGCAGAGCTCAGCCCGGCCGCTGTGAGCCTTCAAACAAGGCTCTATACTAGAAGCAGGCAGCGCAATTGTTGGGGACAGAAAATATAAGACTCCTTGTAACAACCACCAAGCCAGTGCTGCGCAGTTGTGTCTGTGTGAGGTAAGATCACAGTCGCAGAGGCAGCAGCAGCTTTTTGCAGCAAAGATGCCCCGCAGCATCCACCAGTGCCATCAGGGCTGAAAGAGGGGTTGGAGAGGCTGTTCTCCATGCCGTGAGCAATGCACCGTACAAGGTTACCTGAGCATCGTTCACCAGTTCTGCTGCCCAGCTTCAGCAGATGTTTTTACTCAAAAAAAAACCCAAAAGCCTCTTTGAGAGAAGTGTCCCTAAAACTGCAAGACTGGGGTTTGGAGCAGAACAAAGATTTTTTTAAAAATAGATAGATACAAGAACATAGGAACCACGCTAGAACCTTCAAAATAAAGGGAAGGTATGTGGCTGCCAGCTGCCTGCTTTCCTGCCCAGATCTTTGCTCTGAAGGTAGCTCGGTGTCTTTGTCCGTTCAATGCTGAGCTGCGAGCGCTCACGGCGGGAACAGGGGAACGGTTGCAGTGGTGGTTTTCACGCCACGAGCCAGACAGAAGTCACCCTCTTTCAACGATTGCTCATGAATCATATTAGACAGTCAGCCTCCCGGTGCGTGGAGTCTGTCTGCTGCACACACTACCCTGCCGTGGAAGCTGCTGTGAAGCAGCTCAAGGAGCAGCGACTGGGGCTGGTCACTGCTGACCTGGTCTGGTTTTAAGACGAGACACAAGCCTCTGGAGCAAGCTTCGTGAGCAAACTGCGCTGTCAGCATTGATGTCTGTCCACCCAAACACCACCCTGCAATTGGTAAATTAAAACAAAAACAAAAAAACAAACACAAAACCCCACAATACCCAAAGAACATTTAAAGATACAAAATCGACCTGTACCTATTTTTCAAATTCCGTTGCTATAAGACGTTGAACCGTTGCCTCCCACAAGGCTGCTCTGATTCATGGTGATACACAGGCATTGTGTGTTTGGTAAATCCCAGCAGGTATTTCTGATCAGTTTTTGCAACAACAGTTAAAACCCTGACTTACCGTGAATACAGATTAGGGCACACGTGTACCAGCTTCATTTTAACGTAGTACTTTTAACGTTCCTCCTATGGAGCAGCTGAGCTCACCTAAGGCATCTACAAGGTTTATTACTAAAACAAAAATGAACCCCCAAACCAGAAGTTATGCAGGGAATGTATTTCACACAGATAAGCAAATGGAAAAAGACTGTGTCAGGCATTTAGTCCAGCTCACAGCCAATAAGGGGTTGTTCCCTACAGTATATTTAGCAGTGGTTTGTCCAGTCTAGTGTTGATTATCTAAAACAACACAGAACTGCTTCCATTTCTCCAAGGAGATTGTTTGCAGCCAAACTCATCTCATTGGCAAAAGGTTTCTCCTAACATCTTGTTTTCCTTTGCTTTCATTTCATCTCACCTCTCCACAGCTCAGGCCTTGAGACACACTGATGAATTCCCCATCCATTTCTGTGGTTACCCCCCCCCATGCAGCCATTTTGTGGCGTGCTACATCTCCTTGGCTCTCTTTAATCATCACTTAGTCAGGCTTACGGCTTTAATTCTTGTAATCTTCTGTCATTGCCGAATTCTCTCATCTCAGTCACTGCAGCTGTTCTTGTAGCCCCTCCAATTTGGCTACCACCTCCTGGTATGAGATCCATCCCAAAACAAACAAGTTTGGCTTCTCCCTGGAGATGTGGATCAATACCTTTGCAGCTGTGCTGGGTGTGGGATTCCTTCCGACTTCACAGAGCTCCTGCAGAACAAAGCATCCTCAGCAGCTCAGGGAAAGAGGCAGCTGAGGCACTAACAATTTGTCCTCCATATCCCACAGTAAGTGGCAGGTACATACATGGTTTTAGGGAGATACTCTACCAACGGGATATTGTGCCACCCTACAAAAATGCCTCGGGACTGAAGAAGATCAGCACCCCAGAACACTGTCCTCGAGGACAAAAAAAGCCCCTTATTAATATATTTACCCTAGCTGCAGGAGACCCATGTTGTTAACAGCTCCTCTCTTGCCAAGCTCACCACTATCATCCCAAGAAGGAGCCGGGAAAGGAGTTTTAAGCGATCCCCTCCATGTTGATCCTCACCTATGCTGTCTACCACCGCTGTAACAGCCTCACCTTGCATGCCTGTTTATTTTTTTTTCAGTAATACAAGAGCTATCTCATGCATTATACCTCAGCCACCCCACTAAAAATATTCCACAGGGGAAAAGAGTCACGAGAAAGCAGTGTCATCCCAAGTTACATTATTTTCCATGGACGACGGAGGAAAGAAGAAAGGGATGGCATGCGTTTGTTATTAAGACACATGAAAACCCTTGTCTCCTAACTGAGGACCCCAATACCAGGATCAGGTGTGCCAATACAAGCTGTGTTATTACCTCTTCTGTACAAAGCAATTTGTTTTTATTGACCATTCACTACACAGGGCACTACAACATGCTCCTGCTCATTAGAGCCTGTCAGTCGGAAAGCAAAGGAAGGTAAAAAGCAAGATTTAAAGAGCAGGCAGCTCTTTGCAGTCATGAAGATAATCTTGCTAGAGCAAGAGCACTGACAGCAGGCAGCTTGGACTGCAACAAGGAGCAGCAAATGATCAAGATAGCTCAGAATTTCAGACAGGAGGAGGAGAAAATCCTTAAAGCAGGTAGAACAATTTACCTCCCCTGGACAGGAAAACACCTACAAACTCGTATCCAAACACAGCACATTGAGGAAAGCTTTGACAGGGCTCTGGTTTTGTTTATTCTCCCCCCTACCAGACAATCTCCACTTGCAATAGACCTTAAATACTCTGTTGCTATTAGGGGCTTTTTCTTTTTGGCTCTCCTTGGAGAAGACAGTCAGAAATCAGGATTTTTTTCCCACATAACTTACACTTGGGTCTCAATCTCACATGAGTCTTCCCACAATTTAGTCTCACTTCACACACCCCACCCCATTTCACCTTTCATTACAGCTGAGCAATTTTTTGGCCGAGTACAGCTAACTCCACTGGAACGCTGTGCACTTACAGCAGAGACAAGTTTGGCTGCTGTCATTTTACAGGGGAATGTTTTAAGGCCAAACATACGTCAGTGAGAAAATGCAGAGGATATTTAGTTTGGAGAAACCTAACATCCAAAAACTAGCTGCATGAAATAGATGTAGGCTACCCCAGTGCAACAACCAGCCATCACCTTCATCACATGAAGTTTGTTTTATTGTACAGTGGGGTGTTAATAAGTCCAAAACCCATGTACTTTTTATAGTTTAGTTCCCTGGTAAAACAACACCCACCCAAAGGCTTGAGGCAATGCAGAACTGGCTGCTTGGGATTTGCAGGGTAGAGAACAGAGGCTATTTTTGGCATTAGCCCCTGTGGTAGGATGAGAACTACAGGCTAAACTGTAAGAAACATCTTGAAGACTGACATTTTGTGATGAAGGACATATGCTTTTGAGGGGCGGGAGATTATCAATAAGAATACTTCACAGAAATACTTTGCCCTCCTCATCCCTGCCAACCTAACGAGTTTGTAGAACGGAAATGCAGTTACACCCTGACACCTCAGGAGAACAACTAAAGAAGTCCCAAATCACCCTCACTAGCCTAAACCAAACAGGTCAAGGACTTGCCCCTTTGAGATGATGTGGCCAGATCCACAAAGGATATTACTCAAAATACAGGTTTCTACCCTTAATTTGTACCTGGTCACCAAGGTTCAAAGCACCAGATCCTTGTCCTCCTTTGCATGGCAAGTGGACACCAAGCCCTGGGGAATGAGAAGACCTCAACAGTGGCTAGCAGCAACAAGCTCTGGATGTGCCTGCCTTCCTGCCTGCCTGCCCAAGACTGCAAGGCCACAAGAAACAGGGCTATGAGAAACGCTTCCATTCATTTCAGACTCGGTCCACAAACTACTGCGTAAGTTCAGCTTACAAAACTAAAAGAGGAGCTGGGCACATAAAAGCACAGCTGTAGTACCTGGAGGTCTTTCAGCTCAAGTAAAGGCACCTCAGTGAACCCCACTGCAGGTCACTGACAGGAAAACTTTTCTCCTGGAAAAGTCTTTTTCCACAGAAGATTTCTGTGATTTGGCCCTGTATCCATGACACAGATGTTAACAGCTGCAAATGGAAGTCAGGCATGGGGAAAACTAGATTTTGGAATCAACGGGTCAGCTTGGTTGCTAGCAGTTCAGGAGCAGAAAACGAGATGCATTAAACTTCTTTCTGGTCAGTCTTTATTTTACACGTTTGCATCACAGCAGGGAAATAAAGTTACACACATCATCCTGATTTGTATTTACCTTGCTTCTCTTCAAATACTGTTTGTTGTTCTTTTAATAAAGTTTAAAAAAATACTGAAAAAATCCATTTGTACATCTGAACATAAACTGAGGAATAGGTTATTTACAGGTCACCAAAACCCCTGGAACTGGACCTTGCTGTACAGAGGAAAAACTCTGAGTTCTTTTAGAGGTCATTTACTAAATGAATTCAAAGCTACATTGTACAAGGCGCCCTAAAGCTGCTTAATGACACAAGAGGATCTAGAATCAATTATTAATAGTTACTAAAGGGAAGCTATTTAGACCTATACTCTGTTTTGACAGAACAGGTACCAGCCCAACGCTCCAATATCCTAGCTACAAGACAAAGTGCTTCTGATAATGTGGAGGTCAGGCTCTACTTTATTACACAGAGAGAAGACCGAGTGAAATCCCCCAGGGAAATATTTATTAAGAATAGTCCTTTCTACAGGATCGCTGCAGTCCAAACATAAATGGGTTCTTGAGCCAGTCAACCTACAAGGAGTGACTCTTTCCCCAGCCACCTTCTTCCAGTACCATCACTTTACATGTGAGTATTGCAGTATTTTTCTTAAATCCTGTTCCAGCCATTTGCAAGTACATGTCATGCACAGTTCTTACAGGATCATTGCTATATCCAAGCGAGAAACTACAAGGGGGAAAAGACATAGCTTCCCAATATCACTAAGTAAAAGTGATTAATAAGCCCAAAACAGCATCATACCCAGTGGCTACAAGAAAAGCCAGATTAACCAATTGAGAACAACGTTTTCCAGCAAATCAACCCCAGGGAACACAAAGAAACATTGGTCAAGGGCCTCTGGGCAGCACCACCTCAGTTTCCATGAAACATTCAGGTTACTGAAGCTACACACAAGGTCACAGGTTTTAGACAGTGTAAGTCCGTGTACGTTTCAAATATCACTGTACCTTCCATCTACTGCAGACCACAGCTCCATGGTCTTTTTACAAAGGTGAAAAATTGGAAAGTGTTTTATGATTGGAGGTCATAACACAAAATCAATAAACACATTTGCTTTAAAGTAACAGTAGTCTGTTAGCTGTCATGACAGGTCAAACTGAAGGAGACAAACCAGGCAGACTGAAGAAGGAAGTATTTATTTCCCTTCAATACCTGTGCTACTACCTTATTATTTAATAGCTAAGCACCTTCAGTTCTCAGCACCCAACAGAACATACAAATACCCAATATTTGCTTCAAATGCAGCTGGGCAACCCTTTCTTGTCAATTTGATTGTCACTGGCCAGACTGCATTTCTGTTCTCTAAGAGGAGCGTACCATAAGGGAGAGACACTTAACACACTAAAAGTCTTCCATTGGACTTTCACCAAAATGTGCACACTGGAGGGATTAGGATATGCCCTTTCATGGCCAGAAGGAATGTTACAGTGCTTAAGGATACATGGTGGAGCCACACTCATGCTGGAGAAAGCCCACTTAGCTTAGAAAAATACATCTTCCACATTGCTAGCTCCAAGACAAAATACTGCAATGCAGCAGATTTTTTACAACATGCTCCCAGGGTATGCCAGCATGGAAATCCAGGAACAGGGCACTCAGCTGGAAAAAAACACTGAACAATGCACTGCACAGATCATGACATGCTGAGTTAGATGAAAACATGAAAGAGCATCTTAATAGGACAGCATGTGGCTTCTTCAACTCAAACTGCTACATTTTGAGCAAGCAGCAGCAACGTTCCAGATGACCCCATTATGTCTTGCTTTTAGTACGTCTCTCGATGAACCATCAAGGAAAACAGTTTCAAGCCTGAAGAATGCAAGAGTTTGGCAGTTGCACTGCAAGGAGGGTTTCCTCTGGAAGACAGCTTGCTGAACAGTTACAGCAGGAAGGAGGAGCTCATCAGTGGCATTTGCATGTCATCATCAACAGGGATTTACTGGGGCATAACCTACGTTACAACTGAAGACTGAACCAATCTCATTTTTGTCTGCAAAGGGTGCAGAGTACGCCACTGCAGCAACATATGTGATTGTATTCAAAACCATTTGTTCTGAATTGCACCAGACCTGCTTTTCCAGGACTCCTGTCATTACACCACTGTGTACTCACAGGGCAATTGTTCTAGTTGCTCACTTCAGTAAAAGGCAGAGACAGGAAAGTAAGGCTGTATCCCAAAACGATCTGTACACCACAGGCAGCTCTTATTTTCCCTCCCTGTGAAAGACCAGCTTCCTACCAGATAGACAGCCATCAGCGTTTGAAAGGCAAGCACTGTGATTATCCTGCCTGGTGAGCTCTAAGCTGCTGCATTTCACTAGCAGCAGAGTCTCATGCACTTGCCAGTCATGCAGATGGGGGTTAGCCCCGGGAGGGAGTAGCCCTCCCTTCAATGCTTTAAGGTGCAGCACACACTGTGCTGCGAGAGGAGCACAACTGCAGCCATCCTCTAACATCCCAGCCACTGTCCAAACCATCATACAACCGTGCAAGACAAATTTTATGACCTGCTCTGAGGAATTCCACCAGAGAAACTGGAAATTCACTTTGGAAATGATGCAGAAAGAATCTCCTATCACTCTGTTTTTTGGCTTGTGCATCCGCATTCATTCTCTTTACTAATGCACAGGTCTGACTAGTTACTGTTGTACTGCTGGTTAGCATCCGGCATTAAGTGCCAGCTGAAGTTGGTTGTATAGCTGACTGCTGAAGCTCAGGTCTGCACTTGGAAAAAGCTCTTCTAAAACCACTTTCAGATACTGCCGTGGCTTTTCATGCCAAGACAAAAAGAAGTCACCCAGTTTTGGGCCTTTGCGTAGTGAGCCAGGGACTTGGCAGATAAACCTACACCATACGCAACTTCAGCAAAAGAGTGCATATAAAAAAAGAAACCTGACACTAAGGTAAAAGCGCTTGCCAAATCGGCAGCAACACTGATGCTGAGGTATGGAATAGGCAGCTGTTTGGAACCAGCTCAGCACAGGCTGGGATTCTGGCACAGCCCCTCATGTTTTTGAGTGAAATGCCACACCCATCAGAATTTCACATCTCATTCACAAAAGGTATTAACAGGTTCTAAGACAGCATCATATCCAGATTAACACTGTTGCTGCACTTCCCTTGCTGACAGCAAATCCTTATTCCTTACATACTCCAGTGCCAACAGGCTTCAAGTCTCCAATGGACTACTCTGAACAAAGTTTACAGCCTGTCTGAGTAGCCCTTTGGATGCACACAGTGACATTTCCACAGGGACAGAGTAACTGTGCACAGTGAGACGATGAGTTTTTCAAGTATTCTATTTAAGTATATGATGAGCTGGGACAGCCTATGTTTGTTTATAGTCCAATTTCTCACACCTCAGCTACAGAAGGTCACGTAACAGCCTTTCTGGTGGTGTAGGCTCTCTGTTTCCACTAAAAGTGTATCACTGCAAGACAATGACAGCAAAAGTCAAACTATCACTGCTGCGATTACTATGCAGTTACAGCTGAGGAGGAAAACATAGAAGAGAAGAGGGCTATTCTTGTGCCTTATCTGAAGAGAAACCAGTTCAAGCTATCAAAGCTGGTAGATTCCTTTCCACCATTTCCATGATGCATGGAACCAACACTTGGGAAAAGAAGTGACAACCGGAAAAAACAATGCTGCTCTTCAAACAGCAAGTCTTGGTACAGACTGCTCATTTAAGAGCTCTACAATCCCTGTTCAAGACTGAGGAAGAAGTGGCTCAACGTTCCAAAGAAAACCCCCCTTCTAAACTTAAAGAATAAAAAAAACCTAGTGGCTAATAGTCCTCTAATCAGTTGTGCCCCAGAGAGGTAGCCCCTTCAGTCAAAATAGCAATTTCTAAATGAGTTTGTAAAAGATGCTGGTACATCCAAAGCTCTGTGATGAAGCCTATCCCTGTCACCCTGATAGAAGCACTTCACTTGACAGCACCGTATGTCAAAGTCTCTACATGAATATTAAGGCTTCAGTGGGTCAGTGAGTTATACTGGATTTATTTTTCTTAAAGCTTATCCTCATTGCATCAGTGAACCACTTCCGTCCTCCCCCAAATTAACAATAATTTGCTATGCCTTACTATTACAACTAAGGGCACCAGCTTGCCTTCCTAATAATACCAGAGTACTACAGATAAAATGCACATGGCATTTGTAACGTCTCTGAAGACTCCACTGCAAGCTTGCAGCTAATAGTCAAGACTTTGTATTCCCCTGCATTGAGGTTCTGGTCATAATCTCTTTTCCTGACAAAAACCATTTATGACTGGGAACTGCAGTTGCCTGGTTTCAGCGGCAATACCATTTTGACCAGTTCAGCTCATCTCAAAACAGCAGTATCATTAATCCTACAAGCCAGAGAGGTACAAGCAGCCAGCCAGAGAGGCTAAATAACTCAGGATAATGGTGAACCAGAGATTTATGCTGCAGTACATCTGCTAGACAGATTTCCACTGGAGATTCTGGTACTGTTTATACTGTGCCAGAAAGGAGTGTCTTCTGAAATACCTTGAAAATATTTTATAAAGCAGATCAAAGTGCTCTGGGTCACAGCTTGAAATTAAATGTTTAAGATAGTATGGCAGACCCCTACAAAGCAAGCATCAGTCTTACACCTCTTGTGTACTTTCAGTCAGGTGGGCATGAATCAAGAGCAACTCCATGAGCAGTGGAGAATTTACATTAACGCTTATTGCGCTACAGGCTAGTGCCTTTAATGGAGAACAGTCACTTCCTTCCTGCACAGCAATACATTTGAAAACCTGGCACATTTAAGGGGATACCTGCATGGGTAAGACAAGATACTTATCAACTTTTCCCCACTGACGCCAGTAGTGGCAGAAGTCACCTGATCCAATACCCCATTTAGTCTCTCAAATAACTGCAGTTGTTTCTATTCATTTTTTTGCAATGCTTTGTCCCAGCCAAAGGGAGAGTTTATCAAAAGAAAAAAGAATACTTACATCTCTTATCTTCTTTTCCCACCTTCCGACACGCTTTGTAATTCCCAGCATACATGTTACATAGCAAGTGTGTGTGTATATATATATACGCGCGCATTATATAAAATATATACTTTACATACACACTAAAGGTCTCTCTTCACATTAGTATTACACATTCTGAAGAACGCAACTGCAAACAATTTGGAATACCTACCCGATCCAGAAAGGGGAAAAAAGAATAAGCTACCCAAAATCCCTAGGAAAGCTTCACACTCCCTGCAGGTACCAAGAGATCCCATTTTCTTATGATCAGGGGAATAGTTATCTTTCTGCACTGCTTTGCTCCGCCTAGACACACCCCACTCTGCAGTTTCAGTGTTGGGAAGTGCTAGTTGCTCCCTTTCCACTGACAGTAATATTAATAAATTAAAAAAGTTTCTCTGAAAGTGCTGCCTTAGTCCAGTCCATCATGCCGTGCTTTCCCACTCGCCCTGTGGCTCTGCTGAACCATTCACCACTTTCTTGACCTTCTTCATGCCTTCCATTACTCCAGAAGTTGTCACCCTAGAAAAGAAGGGAAAAACATCAGAGAACAGAACTTGAACTGTAGCATCCATTTCACCAATAGCCCATGCTTGTCTTCCTGCACATATTGAGTAACACTTCTCAAGTGTCTCTTTACCAAGACCTAGCAGTCTCGATGTTCGGTCTCTCCTATTGCTACCATTTTGCAGACCAGGTATCAGCTTGGACAACACTGATGGGCACTGGGAGCAAGGCCACTGTCCTCGAAAGCCTCAAGGCCCTCCTCGTCTATCATTAAACTAAAGGAGCAAATAATACTCGCTTGTACTTGAAAGAAGATAGCATGGGTGGTTAAACAGTTAAAACGGGTATTTATTTGCTAAAGTTTGAGCAGCTTGCTTAAACATTTTGCTATACAGCTGAACACCCTAAATTCTGTGCATTAAAGACTCTTCTGCATTTGCAGTGCTATTAACCTATTAAATGCTATTTAACCTATTAAAATAGGAACAACGTATTATACAAATGTACACACAGTGGACAGTGCCCTTATTAGCTTAATGCACACCAACTCCTGTTAATAGCAAAATTACTCAATGAAGAGCAACAAAACAGAAGAGAGAGGTCATCCTTTTTATACCATCCAAGTCTGGATTTGTCATGGCAATCTGACCATTGAACTATAAAGCCTCATAATACCATTCAAACATTAGGCAGACTGAACTGTTTATCCAGCCGGAACAGCACCACTCCTCTCAGAACTACCTTGGCTATTCACAAAGCTCTTCAGCCCAGTAGCTTTCTCTGTTGCTACACAAAACAGGCTATTCGCATGCACAAGACATTTGCTTTATTTGCACAATATGATTCTCATTCTATGCAGGTATATTTTCCCCACAAATGTGCTACAAAGGTTATTTTGGATGCTGAAAGTAGGAGTGCCAATAGCTCAACGCATTCACAAGGGATGCCTGGAAGCATACATAAAACTGTCCTGTTCAAAGATGCCACTGTCAGTCTTGATGTGCCTTCACCTGCTGTTTACCATGTAAGAATACTTTATCTGATCAGACTAGCTAACAACATTTTCACAGTATCACCCAAGAGGGGAATTAATCTTCAGATACACTCTTCTGATAGTGCCCTTAGTTCCACGTTAGATAACAGCTTCTGTTCATATACTGTAAAAATAGTTTACTCAAACTGGTGTGTTCAGTGACTCTCTAGCAGTGGCAGTACTGGGATTGTCAGTGGTTCAGACACTTCAGAGTATGGCCTAGAGGAGCTTGTGTTTAAGGGAATAGGGAAATGGTCAGAAGAGTACAAATCAAATAGCAACTTTATTCCCTACTGAAATTAAAAAAAAAAAATAAAAAAAACAAGCCACAGAGAAAAGTAAATAGGTTGCTTAAAGGAGAAAGATGGAATTAGTAAACAGTAAACATCTGCATGGAAGAGATCACATCAAGCTTACGAGATCCACATGTTCTCTGTGCTGCTAAGTTCTCCCTGTTGACAAAGTTTTTCCCACAGTCACATAGGAAAAATCAGAGAAAACACGAGCTAGACAAAACCAAAGTAGATGCATAACTAATTGGAAAAGTGTGCATGGAGATGTACTTAATGGTTTCCTGTCAAAAATGAAAGAACGTTAAGTGTGGTTCCAGAGAGGTCTGTCCTGGGTTCACTTCTATTCAGTATTTTCAGTAATTGCCTGGGTAATGGAATAGAGAACTTGCTTATTAAATCTGCAGAAGACACTAAGAGCTACATATTTGAGAACAGGACTAGAATGAAGAAAGATTCTGGCAAATCGAAGTAATGGTCTGAAAAATATGGGACAATGCAGCAAGACACCTGAAGTGTAGACTTTGAGTAATAATAAACTTTGTAATTACAGAATAAGGTGCTAAGAATCACTTCTTCAGGGAGGAGCCAAAGATTACAATGGACTACAAACCAAAAATGAGCAACTAACACAGCAACAGCAGACATACCAGGATATATAAATAGGTGTTTTTTACACATGCATGACACCAAAGTAGTCCTAACACTTGACTCACAGCTAGTAAGATCCCATCTGGCACACAGCCTAGACTTCAGTACTGCGCTCTAATACAATTACAAACCCATTGCACACCAAGATGACGACAAAAGTCATAAGAGGTTATGGCTAAGAGGGAATTACCTACTTCCCACATTCATGGAGGGACAGGACAAACAGCTACATACTGAAACTGCAGGCAAGTCAAGTCATGTCATTTGTTACCAGAGAGGCCATTTACTGTCACCTCCCTGCAACGATAGCAAAGAACTGGGAGAAATTTCAGGGTGGATTCCTCAACAGTGAAAGTTAAAGACTACCTGATGACCACTGTTCTCGTCTCATGACAAATGTATGGCATAGCTCTTGAGTCCTCATTTTCTCAGATTGTGTACAATGACCAATTCCTCTCCCTCTCAAAATCAGTTCAGCCAAGACATTTTAGTGCCCAGTAAAATAAGGGTATCAGCACTAAGACCAAGCACACTGCAATTCTCATTCTAGCCCTCTGAGCAGTCTCAGGGCTTCTGTTCTGACCTGCAATACTGCAAGTAAGCGTTCCTCACCTGCAGTTTGCTGAACTGCATTTCTAGCCCACAAACTAGCAGTAGTTAAAATGCAACAAATCCTTCTCACTCAACCTTCTCTCTCCAGAGAGAATTTTTGTGGCTGTCAGAGGGATTGGTCACAAATGAAGCACAAAAGGAGTTCCCTGAACACGCACAGTGGTACATGCTGCAGAAATTTCAGTTTTCTTCCCCGCCCCGCATTGTATCCAAGGTATCAAGGAATGGCCATTCAGAAGCATCTTCAGCCCTCCACAATGGTGGATCTCAGTTGTCTTTTCTCCTGTTGGTTTTTTTTTGTTTGTTTGTTTTATAGCCCAACAAGAAACACTGCAATACCAGCAGCAGCCAGCCTTTACAAGCTATTGCAAACTGGAGTGAAAACTCATCAGCCATTGAGCAAAAAAGCTGATCTCTGCATGGGAAAGATGTGTTAGGTGAAAAAAAATCACTTCTAATGGACAGCATCATGAATCAGTCTGCCATGAAGCCCAACCTGAGAGAAAGCAGAGAAAAGCAACCAACCAGGACTTCAAGTCTCACTACAGAATAGGTTGCCTCATGATACAGTGACAAAATCCAGATCCCACGGCATAAGCAAAGGTAGGTCAGTGTTACCACTGCAGTTCACTATGTTGAGACTGGTTTGGGTGTTAAGCAAAACCAAAGTTAGTCTTCACACACTCACTAAGACAGATTTACCAAATTGAGAACAAAACCATTGATGGCTTTTCCTGCAATTCCTTCTCAAGTAGAAGTATCTTAACCCCACATGCATACATGAACACCATTCTCAACCAAGATCTGTAAGAAGAGCACTTTGGTACCTAACACTTAAAGCAAACTTACTGAGCTAATGAAATAACTTACTGCAAGGGTAAAAAAAAAAAAAAAAAAAAAACCAAACTGCCTCCTTTCCCCTTCCTCACCCCCACCCTCATCTACTGTACTGTTTATATTTTTTGTGTTCATGCCCCAGAAACAGCATTAGGACTGGAAGCCTGACAACTCCTTCTGCCAAGTGTGGCTGCACCTTTTCAAACAGAGTACTGTCAGCGACAAGCCCACATACTGACAGAACGGGCTCAAGAGGCTGCCCAGCACAGAATACACAGAAAGCCACTTTGTTGATGATGAATGGCTATTGACCCTACTTGAAAAAGAACAGACTAGTCCTTACTTCAGGTTTAGTCATACTCTCCCCTTCACCAGGACAACTTCTATTGAGCCTGGTATAGGCTATATAGTCCTATAACTTTTGTGGATGCTTTCTCCCATGAGAGAGGCATGTTAGTTGAAGAAACTTATTACAAGTTACCTTTGCTGTTCTTGATTTGTATTTTATTTTTGAGAGTTACAAGAATTTACAGAGGGAGGATTTGTGCCTTATGTTGCTTCTGTCCCAGACACCTAGTCTTTGCATTTTTCTTGAAACTTTGCAGACTTCCACACTGTCCTTAACAATATTTACATTTACTGCCAGACTGAGCTTTGTATAGTTTGCACAGCATGAAAACAGGCATAAGCTAGAGAGCTGCACTTAAAATATCCTATTTTTTTGCTGGAAGATAAGCAAGCCTGGAAAACAGGCTTGATGACCTCACGGCTCTTCCCTCCATTGGCTCATAGAAACATCGAGTCTAAAGAAACTTAAAGCATTTGCTGCAGAAGCATTCAAGAGTCTGATTTTAACAAAAACCCTCTGGGAGAGGAAAACAACCATAAAACCTGGCAGTAAGAAATGGCAGAACACCATGAAGTTTGAAGTTTGCAGGCTTTTAACTTCTGCCATAGCCTCTAAAGACAAGTGGGTATTTACCACATGAAAGACAAAACACACATGCAATGGTTAGTCAGGATGCTGTCAGGCACTTAGTCACTTGCTCAAATAAGCCTTGATATTTTTCCCCCACAGAAACAACAATTAATATTTATAAAAGCAAAAATAGGACCAGCAAGACCAAGTCAACAAGAAATTTAATACACTTTGATCGCAGTGCTTCACCTGTCACAGAATGTGTATACACCACCCTTTTCAAATACATGCAAACTTAACCTCCCTGATGTGGCTGGGGAAGGGAGAACAAGACACTTACAGATTATACCCTGCCAAATGCCCAAACGGAGTAAAACTTCTGGTGAACCAGATGAGAAAAATTTAAGCAAGGCTAAGGGGAACAACCCACGAGGCACAACAATGGAAACTCCCAAGGCAAAGAGCAAAATACCTTGCTAGGAAAAGGCTCACAAGGAATTCTGATCCTTGAGTTTCTAGTAACGTCTACTTTACTACGGCAAGATGTAAATCACTTAATTGGTTCATTAAACTTTCTCCAGCTTATTTCTGGCAGATTGTCCTAAATTTAGCAGCTTCTCCAATTTACTGAAATCACTAAATATGAAAGGTGCCATATTATTAGTCCTAAAAAAAATCCAAGTAAAGATTTATTCTGGATGTAATGCAAAGTTGAAATTCTCTCCAACAGGAAAAAAGGAAAAAAGCTCATTTCTTTACAATCACAAATCTTGCCACATCTTCCAGTTAAGACAGCACCTTCCTGATGTGGATGTTCATTTACTAGCTTCCGAACTGAAACCAGTTTCTTACGTAAACCATTCAAACACCTTTAAGTGATAGTTATTGTAAAGTCACTACCCACTAGCTGGATTCTGCTTGCAACAATGACAGATTTTGCAGACCCAAAGCAAAATTAGCCAAGCAATTGGAAAGAAGGTTACTAGAGATATTTCTGAGAAATTGCATGACATTTCAGACTGGATTCTACCTCAAACCTCCTTGTAGCAATTTCCCAATAAGATCCCTTTCTTTCTGAGCTAACTATGAGAGCAAACACATTCTGACTTTTTTTGCGCACCCCCCCCTCCCCTTCCCCAATAAAAACTGGAGTGTTGATTTGTTTCACCCAAGATCACGTAAAGGAGATTTGCCAAGCTGGAAAAATTCTTAGGAACAGGCTTCTGAGCCTGTACATGAATTGCAATTATGCATGAAATGTGTAACTACTAAAGAGATTAGGTTAGCTCTGCTCCTATTAAGGCAACAGAGTCTGTGGCAATTATAGCTGTATTCAACACTTCTAGCATACTGAATTTCTTAGGGCAGTTTCTATTATAGATTCAGAAATGCCAGTCATTTTTTAAGTCCTCAGAAAACTACTGCACAGAAAATGACAGGGACTTAAGCTGAGCCATTGTATTAGGTTTGCATGACAACATTTGGTAGTGGGGGAGCTACAGGGATGGCTTCTGTGAGAAGCTGCTAGAAGCTTCCCCTATGTCCGAGAGAGCCAATGCCAGCTGGCTCCAAGACAGACCCACCACTAGCCAAAGCCAAGCCCATCACCAACGCTGGCAGTGCCTCTGGGATAACATTGAAGAAGGGGGGGAAAAACACCTGAGCAATTTCAGCTGGAAGAGAAGAGTGAGAATATGTGAAACAACTCTGCAGACACCAAGGTCAGTGAAGAAGGAGGGGGAGGAGGTGCTCCAGGCACTGGTGAGGCAGACTGTCCCCCTGCAGCCTGGGGAGGTAAGCAGTGGAGCAGATGCACACCTGCAGCCCATGGAGGACCCCACACCAGAGCAGCTAGATGCACCCAAAGGAGGCTGTGACCCCGTGGGAAGCCCACAGTGGAGCAGGCTCCTGGCCAGGGCCTGTGGACCCAGGGAGAGAGGAGCCCGTGCTGGAGCAGCTTTGCTGTCAGGATTTGTGACCCCGTGGGGGACCCACACTGGAGCAATCTGTGCCTGAAGGACTGCAACCCGTGGAAGGCACCCATGCTGGAACAGTTCATGAAGAACTGCATCCCGTGGGAAGGACTCGTGCTAGAGAAGTTCATGGAGGACTGTCTCCTGCAGGAGGGACCCCACGCTGGAGCAGGGGAAGAGTGTGAGGAGTCTTTCCCCTGAGGAGGAAGGAGCAGCAGAAAATGTGTGACAAACTGACTGCAACCCCCATTCCCCATCCCCCTGCTCTGCTGGGGGGGTAGGAGGTAAAGAAAATCAGAAATGAAGTTAAGCCTGTGAAGAAGGGAGGGGTGGGAGGCAGGTGTTTTTAAGATTTGGTTTTATTTCTCATTATCCTACTCTGGTTTGATTGGTAATAAATTAAATCCATTTTTCCCCAAGTCGAGTCTGTTTTGCCCGTGACAGTAACTGGCGAGTGATCTCTCCCTGTCCTTTTCTCAACCCATAAGCCTTTCTTTGTATTTTTTCTCCCCTGTTCAGTTGTGGAGGGGCAGTGACAAAGCAGCTTTGGTGGACACCTGTCATCTAGCCAGGGTCAACCCACCACAGCCCTACTTTGTTATTTCCCCAGACTAACTCAGGTCCTACTGCATTTGTGGTGCCTCATGGTTTAGTAGCAAGGAATAGAACAGGGAAGAGTATTGGTAAAAATCCATCTCCTCAGCTCAGTGTTACTTAAGATAAATTTCTGCAAAGCTACAGGCTGAATGTTATGGTAGAAGGGACCTTACACCATTCTCATTTATATTCTGTAGACTGGTAGTTTGTTTTTGTTGTTGGTTTGGCTGTTTGGGGTTGTTATTTTTTTTTAATTAATGACAATCTGTAAGGCTCGTTGATGATCAGCAACATAGATTAAACACAAAAGCTTTTTTACTTGATATTTTCATGGGCATCATTTTGCCCCACAAAAAGCTTTACCAGCTTATTCCACACTTGCAATATCCAGCTCAGCGGCTCCTATGCATATCGCAAATCTCTTTGTTAGTTTAACATACACCAAATAGACCCCTCATCTTTAAACATGTCAGTAGATCCTAATCTTTTTCAAAGAAGGGTTTAGAGAGATTAAAGTAAACTTTTTAGACGTTACTTTTCTCAAATCCAGTGAAGAGGTAAAAAAAGGGGGGGAAGGGGTTCTTACACAGCTTCCATCTCCAAGTCATCCTCATCGTCTTGAGAAAGCTGTAGATAAGGGTTATCTGAAGCTGGACGGAACTTGTACCCAGTGAGGACAAAGAACACAAGTGTGGCCATTTCATCCAGCAGCTGCAAGTAAAAACACAAGATTGAAGTTCAGTCCTGTAATCCTTCATGGTCATGAAACATTTCCCCTCATTCACAAGGTTCAAGGTTTAATGGCCAAGAAGCCTGTGCCATAGCAGGAATAACAAAGCAATTCCTGTCCTGTTATCATTAATCCCAGGCTAAAGGCTGTCAAGTCCTTTGTTCTTTCAGCTTTCCCTGTCACGTTAAATAGTTACAGTTCTAGCCATCACTCCAGTGCTTTTAAATAACTATGGCAAGACTTGGCTTTTAAATAAGGGCAGGGGGGAATCATGCCTACGTTGTTTCATATTTTCAACAGTTAATGTATTCCAAAGACTCCCTGCACCGTTACTTGGATTATATGTTAGGAAACCAAGTATTTAAAAGTAGGTAAATAAAGCCTGTAGATGGAAGAGCAAAAGCCTATTTCACTGGCTTCTGGAGCCTCAATTACACAGGGCAAACCTGACTAATTTTTTTTCTCCTTTGTATGTTCTTGATTAATTTCCTTCAGACGTTTTTAAATTGAAAGACTAAAAATCAATAATGCAATTACTTTCAGATATCTCATGTATAATCCAGCAGCCTTGCTGGACAAACATAAAACTAAAAATATATTCCTGCTACCTCAGGCACATCAGTGATAAAAATCAGGAGGAGACAGGATGCAGCACTGTGCTTTGAGATGTTCTATTACAACATGAAGAACAATTCATGGATTTCTTTTTGGTGCAGTTATGTTTAAAAGAATAACAGGAAAATGAAAAAAAAATATCAAGAAATAGATGTATTTTCCTTTGCTGGCAAATACCTGGTAGAGCCATTTCCACTGGAATGGAACAGCAATCTTTATGAGAATTGCAATGATCCGTGTGAAGTAAATATAACACACAATCTGGGAAGGAAAAGGAGAAAGTATGATGAGAACAATAGCACCATCCTTATAGAACCTCTTTTTCCAGAGAAATAACTCAAGCAATTCCCAGACAACTCATTATGCCAGACTAGCCTTATTACGCTCCTCGATAAACATGGAAGATATAGGCTGAGAGCTCTACAGCCTGTTGAACGTCCAAATGACTCAAGCTATTGCTAACATATTTAAGTTACAGCAGGAAATGCTTTAAGTATTAGGATTTTGTAGAACTTGAAGAATCACAATTGTAATTTATTATTCTTACCACTTATAAGAGTCTGAAATGAGGCTGTTGGAAATCATTAAGAAGCCTATGCTCTCTTGGGAGGTATGCTCATGGCTCCCACTGACTTAATCAGAAACAGCACACATGCATCTCAAGGCACCATTTGGTCCCAAGTTTAATTTTTAGCAAGTTTACAGTACATTATTCAAGCCTGTCAATTCAACTGGCAGCTCAAGCTGTCTCCAGAGGAAATCAGTAAGTGTCACAAATAGCTGGAACCAATTTAAAGATAGACAGAAGGATGCAACCACTAGGAAAAGAGAGAAGTTGCTTTGAGGATTGTAACCCAGTTGACCAAGATGCCAAAGCACAGCACTGCCACAGAACTAGGAAACATCACCACATCCACCAGCTATAGTAGCTTCCAAGTAACCCATCAAAAGGCTTGAATGGCTTCTAACTGCTCTGTATGCATGAGTACAGGTGTTTTACTTACCATAACATAGTAATGTCTGAAGAGCTTCAGCTTTGCTAGGTTAATGGCAGCTATCAAGAGAACACAAAAGTTCATCAGAAAATTGTTAAAATGAGCCAGAATTTCTTTTGATACTTATCTGCAACACAGGCAAGTGGTCACTAAGTTTTGTATGCACGCCCCCTGCAATATAGAGCTTTCCTGTAATGCTTATCTGTATATAGCCAACTACATACTGTCACCCTCAATCATGCCAGAAGGGCCACGTGCCACTTGACAGTGCCTCCTAGAAAATTCCTATCTTTTCTAGAGTACTTCCTGACCTGCTCTGTGCCTTCAGCTGACCTGAGTGACTTTGAGGTAATCTTGGCTCTGGGAACCACTGCATCTTGTTGAACAGCAGCAGAAGTATTTTAACATCTTAAGTAGCAACCTCTATCATTCGTGGCATTTTAACATCTTAAGTAGCAACCTCTATCATTCGTGGCTCAGTCACAACTTACAAGCGAAACAGGAAGTCATACTAAATAGTTCTCATCACAAATGCACGTTTTTCAGTCACGAACCACGTAAGCTAAGGCCCCAGGCTAACCTGTGTTTATTGGACAGATGACATCTGCTCTTGAGGAACAGAGCAGATACTCGTGTGAACGACCAGAGGTCAACAAGAGATGGAACAGCTGTCAACTCTCCTTTGAGAGTCAGGTTTTATAGGTGCAGCCGGATTACAAATACAGACTCGTAGTGCTTTTGTGACAACAGGAGAGGCAAAGAGTCCAAGGTAACGTTGACAGCACACAGATGCATATATATACTGGTATTCCCAAGCCCTCCTTACATTTCTTTTATCAGATGCACAAGTGCAACACACTGTGCTTAACTTCATCGGCACTCCCCCACAGAAATTGTCCACTGCAAAAAGTAGATTTATAACAGGTTGCATGTATTTGCACATAAGATTTTCTAGGTTCGCAACAGTGCAAAATATAGTATTATGCATCAGGAAGAGGAGGCTTAATAGCTACCAAAAAATATTTTTCCTGTGACAAAATGGCAAAGCTTTTCTTATGGAAAGGTAAATGTCAAATGCACCACTCAAACTGGTCTGGGTTACCACTACAGAAGCTACAGTGAAGACAGACAACATTCTGTTATAAACTTACTCTGTATAATCTAGAGAACAACAGTCACTTTCCAAAACTTACCTTTAGTGTTCCAGGAGAACCACTGAAAGGTACGGACACCTTGAGACAGATACAAACCCTCCTCCAGCAGACATACCATGACAACAGCACCCGACTTACACAAGGCATATACCAACTGACAGGTAGATAAAACTAAGCTAAGAGTAGTTTTGATTTAGTGCTGACTAGCAACTTCTACACATTTACAAATGGTATGTTTAACTTTTGACAGAGCACAGGGCATGTCAGTAAGAGAAAGCAGAGCCAAAGCTCAAGAGGAAAAAAGGAAACCTTATTTGTGAAGGAACACCAAGTCTGTTTTCATGCACCTAAAGCCCGTACTGTGCAACACTCATCTGAACACCAGTCAGATCGGGCTGGCTTTGGGCAAGACTCTGCTGGTGGGGGCAATCTTGCAGCACAGAATGTCAGAGGAACACTAGCTCTCAGTTTTGGAAGGATGCTCCCTTCTGCACTGCAGTAAGAAACACTCAACATAGAATATCATCTACTTGGCAATATACAGTTCTGGACTGCAGAAAGCAGTGCCCAAGCTCTAGACTTTCATCTGTAGAGTATCGGCAGCGAAGCGCAGAGCACTTCACTGAGCAACAGATGGGAAGACTTGGAACTGTTAGAACAAGAATCTAACCAAATCCTTGGTAGCTACTGGGACAGCCCTGGGACACTGGCTTAGCTACTCCTCCCTCATTTCTGTCCGTTACAAAAGCTAGTTTCCCCACATTTAAATAGCCAAAACTTAGGGATTTTCACAGGTCTAGAGCTCTACCAGATAAACTAATGTTAAAAGCTTTTCATAACACAGTTGGAGAAAAATTAAAGTATGTAAATATGCAGGACGAGCTCATTAAATTGTGAAGCAGGGAAGCAATATTGTCTTATTTAAAGGGGAGATACATTAAGTGTGACCATGAAGATCATGTGATTTACCACATACCAGTTTGTACACAGAAGGATCTATTTCAAACTCAACACATTCATCTTCAAGAACTACCACCAACTGGTGCAATGACAGACCATGAGAATTACCAGGCTTTGTTGCAGTTAAAGGAACACCAACTCAACAGCTGTGATTCAAACTGCCAGTCCATCAGTGCTTCACAGTCAACAACCGACTGAGCTGGGGAGTCATTTCTGCTGGATTCATGCAGTGCATGAGAGGAAAGGATAGTTAAGCCGGCTATCTGGCTGCCAACTGAAGTGTCACAATGCCACCTCTTCCAACTGACGGAACACAGTTCAAGATTTCACCTACTCATCATCATAATCAACACCAAAGAGTCACAGGTTGGTACATCCAGGTATCTAGCATGGCTAAGCATGGAAAAGAAGGGTGAGGGGAGGAAAAAAGACAACCACCACCAAGTAGAAAGACTGAAGATCCACCTCTAGAAGCTGGCTTGCTTATTTATCACAACTAGGTGCTTTCCTCTAGCTGCCTCAACTTCAGGAATACTTCTCTCCACTATCAGACACTAAAGTCAGTATTAATGCACATCTAAAGAATTCTGCCAGTTTTTTTAAACAGCTCAAAGTTACAGCACACACTGTTCTGGAGAAAGTCTAAAATCATCATTGCTTGGCATCAGCAGCCTGTGAATTGCTTTTTCACAGGCTGAACATGCTCCAAGCAGTAACACTTGAGTCTTGCTATGCTGGACACTTTTAAGACTTCGATTCACCTTAGGCTGGCAGTCCAGACACTGAAAGCGACACTTGCAAGGAGAGAGGCTAGGCCAGCAGCTGTCACTTACAGCTTGAATCACTTGCAGCCTCAACCTGTAAAGCTGCGATAACACAGCAGCAATCACAGCATGCAGTAAAGGTTGGGTAAATTTATGTTTCAAGTAGGATAACCGTTCTTCAAAGAAGAGTACTTAACTGCAGAGAAGAGGAAGAAAAAAAAAAATAGAGACTTTCTACCAAATGTTTTACAAATGAATTCATGCTTGTGTTCCATCTCTTTCATACAGTAATTAAAAAGATAAAAGCCATGCTCCAAGAAAGGTTTATAACAAAATCTATACCTTGCTTCCCTCCATATCACCATTTACATTAACAGCTTGTGCCTGCAATAGCCTGATCTGCACTGATCAAAACATAGTATACCACAGTATTTTGATAATCAGTTGCTTTTTCAGATTGCCCCCTGTGCCAATTGCAAATGCTGAGACAGCCTATACAATGGGGAAAAAAAGTCAGGCCATCCACTACAGCCTTGCACACCATCAGACAATAGCTTCTTGATGAATAAATCTGACCGTTTTAGAATACGTATGTAACAACATTAAGAGGACTGCAGATGAGGGCATAAGGAGCTCAAGTCCAGACAATACAGTACACAAAGGCAAACCATAATGCATCTTGAGTGAACACACTGAAGTACAGCTAAGAATATTTCTACAACACTTTGCAAGCTATACTAACTCTGATGCATTTGAGATGCAATCTGTGCCATTACTGAACAGTAAACAAAAGTTTTGTGTTCTCCCCAAGAACGAAGGCACACATATAGATCTAGACCTCAAAAAGCAACTCCAGGAATAACTCTGAGAAGTATGGCTCTCTAATCTCTACAGCACTCTATTTAAAAGCATTCCTATACTAGAAAGAAGTCATCAAGCAAACAGATACAGTAACTCTGTGTCATGCATGAGAAGGTGGCCCAGACTAGTTAATCTTGAATATTCTGAAACACATTAGCCATTTGGCACAAAAGTTCCCTGCCAGGGTCAGAAGAAAGTCCAAAGCACAGGATAAGCAATATATCTCCAACACATAATTGCTACGTTAACCCTGGACAGCTATCTAGGGCACCTGGAAGCAGTACACTGGAACATAATAGGCCTATTTCATGTCTCAACTTGGATTTCTCAACATTTCCCAACTCTCCAGTGCTATCCATTGAGGTCTTGACACTTAAATCACTAATCTTTATCTCAAGGTTTGAGATGCCCATGTACTGCCTAGAGCATGTTTACCCCTGCCCTACCCCCTTCCTCCTCGCTAGATAGCTGCAGAGGTGTTTTAGCGTGGGTCTCCACAGAGCCATCGCCTCCAGCGTCTGCTAAGCTCAGCTAAACAGAGGGTGTTCTGCACCATGCAGGACCAGGCTCTTTGTTCACAGCATTTTCATGGTACAGAAGCAGGAAGACACTGAAGATGGCAAATGTTTTTTCCTGACATAGGGGCAAGCATGAAAGCATTAATCATCATTTGCCCACTACACAGCACACAGGGAATGTTGCCTGAGAGCTACACACTGCTATGTATTTCCCCTAATTCTGCTGCCAACTATGACATGCTGCAGTGCTTCAGGAAAACAGCTAACCATTCGTGATCAGACTGCACCAAGTTTCACATCTCTCATCACACACACAGAGGTGGAAGTAGAACAAACACTGCAGCGGTGTTTCCAGCCCTTCATTCCTCCCTCAAACAACAGATGACATGATATACAAGAGTGGGTTGTAAGACTCAAGAGGTCCAGTGACCAAGAACTTTGAGTTTCAAATAAAAACAAGCAAGTTTACTACAACATACTTCCTCTCTTCCTTTTCTCACAATGCCTGTAAACAACATAGTGGTAGTTGAGCAGCTTTCCAGCCCAAACAATTCCAGCTTAGTTTGCTGGCTGATTTCCTTAAATATGCAGATATTTGTAATGCAAATCTAGAAATGGACAGAGAACACAGGCTCTCATCTGAAAGAGGATACAGTGACAGACCAAAGAGCTGCAGCTAGGCACTTGCCTAAGTCTGAAGGTGATGATTTTAAAAGGGGAAGGAAAAAAAGCTTCTAAAAGTGGGATGTTTACACCCACTCTGTGCAAGATAAGATGCCTGTGTAGGTCAGATATTTTGCTTTAAAGATCACCTTCAAGGGGAAAAAAAAGCAAACAACCAGGGAGCTCAAACTCAGCTGTATCACTGTGCCATGCCTATTCTTCACTAGCAATCCACAGCATCTGTGCATGTAAGGTTTCCCTGGATAATGGCTTTAATGGCTTTAGACCCATTCCTCTAGCTTTCCCACTTTAGAAAACAATCTTTAAAAAAAAATCAAGTTTAAACAACCATTAGCTAGTAACTCCCAATCATTGCTACTTACAACCAGCCTTTTTAATAATTGTACATTTTGAATACAAAGGCCTATGGCAAGCACAGCTGTTACAGACTAAAAGACTAGTAGTCTGACCAGCCTTCTGCTTCATTTCTAGTCTAGTCACACTGCAGTCATAGCTGCCCTTGACCCACGGGAGTGCTATCTAATAAACAGGTTGTGAAGTAGCTGGAAGAAGACAAGACAGACATAGTCAGGAAACACCACCAGGATACTGAGCTGTAAAGTCCCAGAGTTGTTAGTTCTAATAGACACAAGGAAGCAAAAATAATTTACCTTTGGTCTTTCTCACCAGCAAGAAGGTCACCAGAAGACTCAGCTGTTTCTACAGCTATTGAATTTATAGTATATAATTCCCCAAGACACCCTATAAGTTAATGAATTCTGTGTGAGAGAACACGGAAAGCAGCCTTTGAGGTAATACTAGGCAATAAATCCTAGCAAGCAATAGGCAGTCCAACTAAAACTATCTGCACAAGATTCAGTCAGCTCTAACCACAGGACAGGCAGCGCAGCAATTAAACTGCGTATGAAAGGATCCAGTAGTTTTCACCACTTCAGGAGAAAATTATCTTCATCTGTGGAAAATGCTGGCGATTTTAGAGTTAGCACTGGTCCTGTTTTTCTTGTGAGAAGCTAAGACACTGTGCAGCACCTCTGCAGAACACGGCCTCCAAGGGAAGCCTACAGAGTTAAGAGCATGTGGTTCTAGTCAAGACTCTTCATTTACAAGCCTAACAGGAATGATTTTACCTTATTACAGTGCAACCATATCACTTTTGGTTTTCTCAACCAGGCACACTAGCAGCATGACATCATAAGGTAGCATTCTACTTCTGGCATCACATTGCCATTCTCTTGCTCCTCATGGGCTCCAGTCAACAGCCTCTAAATACTCTAACCACACTGTATTTCACAAGTGAGTTCCAGCACTGTGGCTGCACTGGCCACAATCTCGTCCCTACGTTTTCCCTGAAAATTTTTTTCCTTAGCTTCTTTCATTAGTGTAGCATAACACAGCTGCTAAGTCCCTCTCAACACACAATTATTGAACTCGCAGGATCTGCACAACCAGATGGTAACATCAGTAGGTAAAGCGTGGCAACAGCAGGAGGTGATCCACAAGCAATGTTCATGATAAAGAGCACCCTTACCAATGGAGAACACCACAAAACAGAGGACTAAGAACAGTCCTTAGGGGCTATTGTGCATGGCACCGGCTAGCTATAAAGACACAACCAGTTCTTCTCAGATCAGTTTTCTTCTACCGCCATTATACACTACAATGCATCCCTCAGAACTGCTTGGTTTTACCCACTACGATGAACAGCTGGCAGGTCCAGTCTTTACGCTGAACATCCTTGATGTCGGCCACCTTACTTTTCTCCTTCACGCAATACGTTCTGAAGTTAAGCAAACTCCATAGCACCATCTTGTGATAAGGACCGTCAACTGCAAGGTAAGCACGGGTTGATCACCCGAAGCCACAGAGATCTAGAGGTTCTGTGTCTCAGTTCAGTGCACTTGCTGCCCAGTGCTCAGCGTCGGCATAGTCAGACTCCATTGCCACCCAGCAGTTCTGCCTTAGTTACAGGAAAGCTGACCTCTACTTGCAGTCACACACGGTGGCTTCAGCTAAGAAGCAGGCCTTACATATGTAAAGTCCTCAGTTCAGAAGAAAGGGACTGCTTCAAGGAGAATTTATGCAGACTTTTTAACAATAAGAGCATAAGTACTCCAGAACATGTGCAGTGGACAAGGTAAAACAAAGTCATCAGTGAATGCCACTGAACCCATATGAACACACAGATGAGAAAGCTACCAATAACATTCATGTTACATTATCAACACTAACCTCTTTTACATTGGTTTCTATTAAAAATTAGTATTTTTCCCCCTTCAGGTTTGAGGGGTGTGGGTGTGGCTGGGGAGGGTGTGTATGGTGGTTTTGTTTTTTTAACAGCTTGGAATCTCAAAAAAAAAAAAAAAAAAAAAGCTGGGCTCGTCTTAAGAATTGTTTCAATTTAACAGATGGCAAGAAAAGACCTATCTGTGGTCTGCAGAGCTGAGTTCAGTACCCAGCCTTATACTTCGCCTACTCGACAACAGAGGCAATCTGCACTGAAATGCAAGTGTCTCAGGGGAAGCCAAGGAAATGGCTGGAATAAGTCTCCAGACCTAGGAGGCTATCTCCAGAAAGGAGAGACAAGAGTTAAAGGGTAAGACTGGGTTAAAAGGGTGTTACCAACAAAGGACCTTCTACAAATAAAGCTTTCAAGAAGAGCAAGCCATCAAATGACAGAATATTGAAATGGGCACTGGCTTCCAGTGCTATACTCTGTGGCTTGCATCTGCAGCCAACCGAGGAACTAATTCAGAAGTGTGCAGATAAGGCAGGAAAAGCACACGCTACAAAAGCCGTATTTGGGTTGGATTTCCATCCATCATCTCATTTTCACTGCTACAATAAATATAACTTGACTTTACACAAGCAGTCCTTTAAGCTGCTGTACAAACATGGACTAGTCAAGAACTGTGTTACACTGAATGCCAATTTATGTTTTGTTTCATAATGAGGTTTGTTTCCCTCTATTCCGGCAGGAACAGATTTCTGCTGAAATCGAAATAAGGGGTTCTATTTTGACTAATAGTCAGCAATTCTGGAATTCATTTCTAGTTCTGCTTCTGAACACTTGAGTCTGAGAAAGGAATGTAAATCTGTCAAGATGATTTGCTCTAGATGTTGTGTCTAGCTCAAGCACAGAGCTGTGCAAGTACCAGAGAATGAGTTCCACGTGAGTTCTGATAGTCAAAGCAATACATGAAAAAGGTAATTTTCCAAAAGCTATTCCCAGGAACCCACTGAGGAAAAGCAGCAGTGTGACAATAACATAGCGTAGTTCAATAGTTTTAGTTTACATACTTTAAATCAGCATCATGTGTTTGAAATTCTGGCATTATCTTATGGCACGTAGCATAAAACAGAAAAAAAATTACAGATTACTTGCCTTTCCCATCTGTTGCTGAAGCCTCCTGTAAATGTCTTATTGACCTGAAAAATAATGAAAAAAAAAAAAAGTAGATTAGCTGTAATTTTTGCACTCCCTTTTCACTGCAGCCCTCTAGAACTCTGACAAGTTTTGTTAGCTCTTTACGGCTGGGCTATGCTCATAATTAACTGTGCTTAGCGTGCTTGGCAATGCATATATTTTACCCCCATCTCCCCAGCTCAGGCAGTTAGTTCAAGTACTTTTATCTCCTTGTGATTAAGAAAGCCAATTGCTAAAGCCTGCTTCAGCCTACCAAAAGCTTTATGGGAAGGAAGGAGCAGAGTGAGAAACCGGGGCATTTTCCAGCATAATGCTTTCCACTTGTACAATTAAGCTTAGCTGCTATTCAGAGTACTGCCAAGCACTTGGCCTATCACTGCTCTTTTAAGCTCTTTTCTTTTAAATAGTTGATTAGAGCTTACATTGTCTACATAGGCAACTTATGTAACAGAAGCTACCCCGCAGGAATGTAAATTCAAGGGCCAATTCTTAGTCACCTTGCTCACGAGTCATCCCACCAGCTGCAGTGACACTAACCAGGTGCAAAAGGGGCAGGAGTTTATCAAGCCCTGGGCTTCACTGCCAGTTTATGTTGGTACCATGACAATGCAGGAACACCGGTTGCACGCTGTAAACAGTTACAAGGCAGTTCACTCAAATGCATTTGTTCTTCAGATACAATTCCTTCAAGGAAAGGATGTTTTGTACCAGCTAGGTAGGACATACGGACTCTGGCATTAGGTAGTAAGAGCTGTGACTGTACAAGTCACCTTTATCATACAAAACCAGAGTCTCTCTACAATTAATATTCCTGCAGTTTTATTTACCATACCCAAATGCTCTCAACCTCAGAAGAGCTGCAGCATTTTGACAGGAGCAGAGGAAGAGACAAGTGCGTAGCGCAAATTCTTGGAATACATTTCCCAGCCTTGACAGAAGGCCACTAAGACGGTGTAGGGTTTTGTCCTTACACAGAAGACAACTGGGAAGGTAAGGACAGCTGAGACCCACCCTCACAAGCCAAGCTGAAGCTTACTACCATCTACTGACCAACATGTATGTGTATCTTTACACACACACACACGTGCACACATTACGAAACAGTTCTCTAAAACTCAAGAGTTACACACTCGAGTGATGACATGTTTACTAGACATTTATATTCACTCTTCGTTTCAAAAAAAATAATACTGGAGATACTGGAGAAAAATAAGAATATTCTGTGTTTACTAACCAAGGAGCCAGAAGCTCCTTTATATACTCCTTTAAATCCAGCTGTTTATCTAATTAAGACTAAAATGAATTTAGAAGATAAATGTTCTAACTGGCAAGAAGCAACAATAGTGTTTACCTGAATTATCTGTGTTTTGGTTGAGTTTTATATAACCAACATTATTCCTTGCCAAGTAGAGTGGAAGGAAGGGCAGGGAAACACTCCCTGTGGGATTATTTCTTCTAAACAGTCAAGTAAAAATAGAGCTACTCTGCTTAGAAGGCAGCACTGATCTTAGACAGCACTATTGTTCTAGAATTTAGCAGCCTAGTTTCCAACCTAAGTCAGTAAAGCAAAACCCCATTTCTCAATGTAGGAGAGTCAGCACTTATGCAAAATTCCAAGTTTCAAAAGCACCTGTAGCCTGCACTGTGCTGGCCACACTTAAATGACCACCCACCTTACCTTACCACCAACTTTGACATCCCCAAAACAAGCATCTTCCACAACACAAGACTGAAGTGTTAAGACTGATACAGTTTAAAAAAGTTAACAGAACTCTTGACTCCAAAGGACTGACATTTCTTTGCTTTGGCAGTATCTTTAGCCCTAACTAGCAGTCAATACCCATTAGTTCAGAAACAGCTCAAGTCATCAGGGTTCAGAAACCACACAACACAGTGACTCACCATACCACTGGAAATAGGATGGCTCCACAACATAACAAATCCACCAGGAAGAGGATTTCTTTCCACAGTCCATACTCAGTTGTCCCCTCTTCTGTTGACTCTATGATAATGTACGCCACATTTGCCAGTACCTACAGGACAAAACATGCTTAAAAGTTTCAGAAGCTTTCCAAGGAGATACTAGATGTGGGCTGCCAACTCAGCAAAAGCTGTCCCACAGTTGCAGAAAGAGCCCCTTCAGTAACATCAACAATTCTTCTGCAGCTCTATGTCAAGAAAGTCACACGTTCAGCAGCATCTTCACAAGATTTACAGAAATAAAACTGATTGAAACATTTCTGCTGACATTCAGAACGTAGTCCTTTTTGTTATATACTATGCTGAATCTACTGTATCGGTAGAGATAAAAAGAGCAAAATCTATTAAAATACAGAAACAGGACTCTGCATATGCACATATAGCAAACAGTTTAAACGCATTATTTTAAATTAAGCCAATAATTCAAACTGGTCATTGACCATGTTTTGTACTCCATACCCAAGCTCTATAAGAGCCTCAAACACTAATTATATACTTCTCATTTTGCAGCTGCGTAAGGGATTCCATCTAGAAAGGCAGAAAAGCTGTTCTTTGTACAACAACTAGAAGTGCTGCCCTCCTATTTACTTCAGTTCCTGGAGTAGGAGACAAGCACTGATCACTGAACACACTGGGAAGGTTTCCCCTCAGACCCAATGGACCTACAGGTCTCAGTTTTCTTTCTTTTTTTTTTTTTTTTTAAATTAAGCCCATTCAGCAAGTATTTCAGAAGTGACCATTTTCATTTAATTTCTCTGCTTAGTTGTTTAGTACTGTTATGCAGCCCAAGTTTCACCCCAGCATGAATATATCTATACCTAGTTGTTCATTTGCTGACCCTATTTGATCACCATTGTCTCATACTCAATACAGGGAGAAAAGTGGGGAAAGTTACAGAAGTAACTTCAGTCCCAGGAAATTCCAGCTCAGCTTTCACTGTAACCAGTAGGCTTACACAAGCGGTAACTATGTGGTATTTTGTGCCTTTTACAGTTTGCACAAGCAGCTCTCCCACAGGATAAGTATTGACACAGCTCAGTCCTCACCTGAAGTGGGATGACAATCATGAAAATTTTTTTGTCTTTATCCGACAGGATGTGTTTAATGAAAGCCCAGCCTGTACCAATAAGGGCAATAGTGATGAACAGAAGAGCACCCTTCAGTCTGAAAGAGAAACAGACACTGCAGTGAGAGACTTTATTTTACCACACTTCCTCCTCTTCTGCCCAGGTTCTCTCCTACAATCAGTAAAGCCACAAACCCAAACAAATGCCTTGCTATTCATAATTTTGGCAAGTGCTTATCCTACAACAGCGAAACAGATGTACTTGCTTACAACTGTGTATCACATAGCCATATTACACTTCATTCACAATTGTCAATATATGCAATCTTTTCCTGGGGGAGTCATCCATTCACCATCATGAACAGTAGAAAACACTGGCAGCTGTACCCTCTTACCATTCACACCAAAAGCAAATTAGATACTTGAATATTAGTGTGAACAAAGAAAAACAAAGCATTTCTTCTCCTTTTACTCCTCCACCCAGATAAGTGCCAATTCTCTGCAGCTGCCCTCTGTAAGTAGAGCTTTCCCCTTCACACAGGGCTGATTGTTGTTTTGTCATTCAAACCATAGTACCAAAGAATCATCAATTTTCCAGTTTTCTCAGGAGGGGGGCAGCCCCATATGGAATTCAATTCCATTGTTTGAATCCATCACATCAATCTTCTGACAAACTTACAGGTGAGTGATGTAATAAACAACAGCCCAGCCTTCCATAGGAAATCCCTGAGAAGAAATGTAGTGGTAGTCGATCTGGAAGCAGAAAATAGAGCCTGTTACTTTACAAGCTGCTCATCAGCACCCCACCCATGTCTATAAAATAGGTCTGCTTGACAGCCACTTCAAGTTTCATTCTCCAATCAGCGTGTACAAACTCAGCTCTCTTACATCTTAGAGAATACTTCCTGCTAACATGTTCTAGTTTTGTTTAGCAACAATGAGGCCATTTCCATTTGCTGTATTTCCTAAATGTTAGTGGATATATCTCATACAATCTACACTCTTCCCACACTTAACTATAGTTAAACAACTGCATTTGTAACCTATTTATTCATTCATTGTTCAAGTTCAGTTGCATTAGATGACTAGAGGCTTTCTAGTTTCACTTTCACTGGAAACCAGATTAAATTCATTAGACTCCAAAAATGTTTGTAGCAGTTATCCCATCATGAACATGAAGGTGAAGATCATAGCTGGCACAAACACTGAAGGATTAAATGCTTGCCATTACCTTTGTTTATGAGATCTTTCCAGTGGAAAGGCAAAGTCAATACAATCCAATAGAGGCTTTATGTATTGAAAGCATTAAAGCTTATAACGTTAGCTCTGTTACAGTACACTATAATACTTCATCTGAAGTAGTGCCCTTGAATTTTACAAACATTCACCAAGATTTCCACTTACTAACATTTATTGCAAGCCATGTAGCTGAAGCAGCACCATAGTGCAAGCTTTCAGGCCAGCCTCAGATGGCCAAAACATTAGAATTCATGGAACTCATTCAACCCTCATATATGCTTGCCGCTTCACCACTTCAGGCCATGGTCTCAATTGTATTTAAAGTCAGAATTTGCTGACTGAAAACTGAATCACTTCTACCAAACAGCTGCAGTTCAGTTCCAGTGCTTCAATATGAAAGACACCTCTCTCCCCCTCCTCTTCTCCCCCTTCTCCCCCAGCAGATTTCTCTAACAGCATGCCCTGGATTCCATGTTTCTACTTCCTAGCTGAACAACTTAAGGCAGAGACATTATACGTACTGCATGGAAGACTAAGGACAGAGATTTTGTGAAAGGAAGAGCTGCCATTAGCCAGTGAATCTTAAAGACATCATTTCTGGGAAGAAAAAAGGGAGGAAGAGCATCAGTTAAAAGCCAGCAGTAAAAATTTCAGTTCCCAAGGGTATTTCTTTAAAACCTATAAATGTCAAACTAACTCCTACGCTGAGCTGACTATCAGTGTAAAAGGATTCCCTTTAATGCTGCAGTCCAAGTTTTTGCAACATCCTGAACAACATCTCAGCTCCATGTTCTACAACTCTGATTTTTAATACTTGGGTTTATTAAAAATAGTAATTCATACGAACATCTTGCATATACAGATCGTAAGTGTTAGAAAATTTGCTAAACAATTCAAACATGTACCACTCCACCTTCTACCCCCGAGCCACTATACCGCACCACCAAGTGAACTCCAGGCTACCAAATAATCAGGCCACCAAATGAACTTCAGACTAAGTCAGTAGAAAAGCCAAAATGGAATCATAGGTGCTCCTGGCTTCTGTTGCTATGCTTTAACTATTAAGTAGCATGGTTTTCAATTAAGAATTCCTATCACTTTCAACTATAATCAAAATGTTTATGGCTCTCCACTGCCATAAGCTGCCATTCCCCATATGTAAAAAGTATGGTACAGTTTTTCTTGTTATTTAGAGTTATTTTTAAATAGTGCTCTCCTTTTGTCATCAACTACAGGTATTTCCTGTTTATTTGTTGCCACAATACATTTTAATATGTACACTACATGAAGAATTTCTTAAAGTAAGACTTCATAACTTTCAAACAATGGTCTGCAACAATGATACTGACAGAAGTAACTGTTTTCAACTATAAGCTGTATGTATTAAGCATACAATATTGAGCCAGATTTGGAGTTTTAAGTGATTAAATCTGACTGTGAATTGGGCATTATAAGAAGAGGAATAAAAAAATTAAAAATCAAACAAGGTAGGCCCATACTTGTCACTGGTACCAAACTAGTCCGCTTACCTGCGTTTACGAAGTATGTGGATCCATACAGTCCCAGACAGGAAGAAGAAAATAGCCACGGAAATGTAAAGTTTTGGCAGTGGGATCTCACCCGCTGAGAGGTAGCTTTCAGGATTCTTCTCCGTAATTTCTATCTGAATATTAAAGGTGTGTTACGTGTACAGTTGAAAAAATATTTTGTTAAAGCACTGAGTTAACAATTACAGTTCACAATCAAATTTGCTCACTTAAAATTAGCTTTTCAAAAGCGGCAACTGTTATGAGACTCTTGAAAAAAAAAAAAAAAAAAAAAGCAACTCTTCATCCTCAAGAATCTCAAAACATTTTGCAAAATTACACCCACAACAATAATTTCCTTGAAAAGCAGAAAAGGACAGAGGTTCCTTCCAGTGCTTCTGTTATGCAACATAATTCAAAAGGACAAAGTAATTTTCCCAAAGAATAGTTGTTCTCTATACCAAACTTCAGAGTTTGCCCACCTTTGATTCAGAAACAGTATCTGCAACCTTGCATGAACAAGCAGGGTTTTTAGCAGCGTCCCAATTTTAGGTGTAGAGAGAGTCATACATGGCTGAAAAACTCACTCTTAGGTTTACTAGAGTGGATTTCTTCACCTGTCAAGAGAAAGGAAGCACTCTCCTGCAAGCCTATTACCCTGTGACTGAGGAAACAGAAGCTTTATTTAACATCCTATTTATGCCCCTAAACAGCTTGGTTATATGTGCTAGGACTTCATTAAAATAATGCAGCAAGACTAGCTGGCAGTACTGAAACCATCCTGCATCTCTAAATACAACCAAGCAGGTTAGTTATCCAGGTTTTCTTCTCTTTCCAATTTCTTCAGTGGGTCAAAGCAGCAAACAGCAATTAAAAAACTTGGTCTTCTAAACATACAACTTCAGAAGCAGATTTAAAGTAGCATAGTCTGAGTTACGTTAGGGCTGCTAAGTTTTATCACCTACATGTTCCCTTGCTATTCCCTTGCAGTAACATCAGCACAGCCATGTAAAAAGCAGTTCAAGGGTCTGATCTGGTGAAGAGTTACCTTGGTCAATGAGAGGATTCATTACAGAATAGCTCACTATACACCAGCATGGATGCCAGCATGAGCACAAGAAAGAAAAAAGGGAAAAACTGAGCTGTGATAATGCATTCTGGCTCAAAAGGGCATAGGACTGAACCTTTGTATGTTAAAAAAGGTAAGACATTTGCTAGAATACATTGTCTTTAAGATGTGCATCTCACACTGTAAAAACACATCTTTAATTAGGCCAGAAAAAGCAAAAATACAGAATTCACAAATACCAACAATTTAGATTGCAGCAACAGCTTTAATATCCGCAATTGTGTAAAGAAAAAAGTTATTTTTGAGCACAGCAAAACACGAACAGCTATTTTAGCTCCCATCTCATTACAGCATCTAGTCACAACTGTGTAGACTGAATCCAGCCCACACACAGTCATCAGATTTCCAGACATTTCTCCAAAGTTAGTCTTTTAATTCTTACTGTAGTTGCTTCCTTCAGAAATGCCACTACAGAGATTAAATGCACAACTCTGAATCACTTCCCACCCCATATATACACTCATGTACAGCATGTGCTTGGTATACAAGCTAGAACTGAAAGCTGTATATTTCAGTTTAAGTGAAGGAGTTAATTATACTTTAGAAGCTATACTCACATCAAGACTAAATAGCTGCTGATCATTAGTCGGCCCATCACTGCCCACACATTTATGGAAATATAGGCTGTAGAGACCTTCTTGGTTATCAGAGCTGATGTTAAAAAAAAACTGAAAATAAGGAATAGGAAGTCAGCATTCTTCTCATTCACAACAGGGTTGCCCTGGTAAGAAGCCATCTCTACTGAAGCGTGAAAAAAAGTCAGTCATTTAGGGTCTGTTGGTTCCTTTCAGCAAGCATACTGTTCTGAGGATACCAGCATATCTGCAAGTTTCAACAGAATTCCAAATGCAAAATCACTGCACCTGTCCATGAGTATGCACTCTGGTAATCCAAGACCTTTATCAAAGACTTTCAGGTATCAGTGTTTAACTTGCTTCACCATGTTAAACACACAATGCTTCTTGTTATCTTTTCTCTGTTGTGAAGTATGTTGACCATACTTGCCCTAAAGCATAAACAGTTATTCTGTTCCTCCCCCAACTACACAAATTGTGATAGCTATGGAAATGAGATGTGTCACATAATTTAAAATGTGTTTGTTTTATAGTAACCAACAATCACAAGTGAACCAGGGTGCTGAAACAAAGCATTAACCTGCTTTCATACAGAGTATCTTCCTCTTCAGTGAGTCATCAGTCGGATCACAGCTATTTATTGTTAGAAATCTGTGTGCCGTAATTGCACCACAGTAAACTTTCATATGCTGAGGCTCACAAACTAAGATACTTAGAACTGCATCATACCAAAGACAGTTTGAAACAGCTCCCACACCTTACGAAGAAAGGTATTTCCAGCACTTACTCATAACAAGAGCCCACTCAAAAACTTACTGAGCTATCACGCAGGCATCTATACCAGACTTTTACTTTTCAGAAAGTAATATAGTGAAGGAACTGTCTGCACACATTAAAACTAGACACTGACAGACACCCTACCTGAAATGAGAAAGTTCCTCTGTTATTGTGAACAGGATGTTCTTGTTCCACTATGCTCTGGGAAAAGGAAAAGAGACTTAGATCTTTTTTTTAAAGTAGGTAACTAACTACCACATTTGGCTACATCATCCAGACAATCAAAACTGCTTTCTGTATATTTACAGTGGAGGCTGTGAGCAACAGAAAAATAATACTCTCCACTTTGTGGCTATGCTTATACTGGAATATTCCCTCAGGTTCTTTCTGAAAGAGAGCAAGCAGATAGTTGCTTACCTGGGAGGATGTTGTACTTCGTTTGGGCTTCTTACCTACAGTTAAAAGTATTAAAGGTAGATTTAGAGTGTTTTCGTTTAGACACCCTCATAGACTGCCTCCTATACTCTTCTGCGTGGCAGTTTCCTAGATAATCATTAACAGAGATTCTTTCCCGTCTCTCCTTTCTCTCCTAGGATTCTTCCCACAACTAGCATTCATTCTGAATGCATCCTCAAATGCTAGGATAGACTTCTCTACTTCTTCTACAAAAGCCCACCCAAGAAATCTTTCCAACCCTCCAATTACAGGGATGCAGGAGGCAGACGACCTATACCAGATGCAGGCTACAGCCTTGTTTCATACAGTCTACAGCTATGACTTTTAATGTTATGACTGAGTACTGTTAAACTCACTGACTAATCTTAATCTGGACATTAATACATGGCCTGACAAACATACAGAAGTAGCCCTGGGGAAGGAAAAAGTTCTCAGCTCTCTACTAAGCAGGCCCCAGTAAAAAAAACAAACAAACAAAACCCAAAAGCATAGGTGACCTGCCAAAGTCAGTATCTGTTCTGAACTTGAGAAACTTAAATTGACATAAGACTTCAAGAGCAGTATGTCAAGTTCACAGTTTCACTCCACTCCCATAAGAAGCTTTTCAAACATAAGGTCATCCCATTCTACCAGGAAGCAAAAGTTCAAGAGTTAAGCTTTGCTTTTGGCTCCCACACCTCTGCGCTGTCAATGCGCACACTAGACTTTTTAATCTAAGAAAAAGCAGAACTAGAGCTGTCAGATCAATTATCTTCAGTGGCATCCAGCTCTAATTCTTGACTTGTTAGAACAGCTGTGCAAAATTTTCAATGATATCAAAGCATGTGAACATGACAGGCCAAGACAGACTCAGGCTACTTCAGATCAGACAGCTGAGCTGAAGCCTAAACTCTTCCAGGAAGGGATAACATGAACTCTTTAGAGCTAATCCCATCACAGCTGAGATTGTACAATTGTTTCGTCTGCTGGTCTGGAAGCCAGACAAAGATTCGTACCTCCAAGAAAGGTTACTGGCACAGTTACTTCTCCATCCCCGTAGCTTCTAAGTGACAGATGAGATTTCAGCTCTTTAGGTACATACCTACAGACTCATGCAAACGTTGACTGGAAAGGACCTGAGGAGGTATTTAATCAGACTTCTGACTCAAAGCATGTCTAGTGTCAATACTGTATCACAGTGGCCCTGGTTTTGTTGGTCAAGTGTTTAAAACCTCAAAGGATGGAGGTTCTACAACTTCCACAAATGATCTGCTACAATGCTGGAATACCTGCCTAGGAAAGTCTTATTTTCCCTCCTAACATCCAATCTGAGACACCAGAGACTTAATAAGGGGAAACAGCCACAGGCTGCATTCTGTGCCACTACTAAAAATAGCTTGGCATCGTTATTCTTCTAACCTTCCTTCAACTAGTTGTTGGTGGCTACCAAATTCCCCCTTAGCCTTCTTTTTGCCAGATAAAAGACAACCAAGTACCTCAAAACCTCCTCACAGGTACTGTACGTCTCCAGCAGTCACATTAGGTCTCTGCTGACTCAATGGAACTGGTTAACACAAATCACTGAGCAGGAGAGACTCCAGCCCAAAAGGCAGCCCTACGCACAGGTTTACTTACACAAGACTGTGCATCAAGTTCTAGTCCAAAGCAACCCCAGAGTTTGACCGCAACACTGCTGGATGCACATCAACAAGGAACTAGCAGTTAGAGCGCATATAGGTCAGGTTTAGCAGGCTTACCTTTGCTGTCTGTATTTTCGTTGGTCTTAGCAGGATTTCTACCAGAATCACTACTCTGTTCGGAGGTTTTTAGTGGCTTGGTACTTAAGGCAGTAACATTTTCCTCAGATGTGAATGAAATTTTAGGTAACAAAGCAGCAGCTTCTGCAGAGAACCGTACTTTCACACTAAATAAACAAAGAGTTTTTATACAAAATGAAAGCAAATCAACATTTTAAAGAGGCTATCTGTCATAGCCTACATATACCCAATAAAGGAAAATCAGCTTGTCTTGACTTGTTTGTTTTGTTTTGTTTTTTTTTACCACAGAGAACAGGCAAGTACCAGGTTGTGACTTACAGCAGCCTGGCATTGAACTGATCAGTGTGGGAGAAGGCACACTATATGTTTACATTAAATACAAGAGCAGCTGAAAAAAAACAAGTTTATTCATTTTTGGTAACCAGAGTCTCACTAGAAATCATGTTTCCACACAGTTACAGTTGTTCTTGCAAAAGAAAGCATTGCAGCCTCAAAGGCACTTCCATAAAACAGATAATTCAAGACAAACAATAAAACAGTATATTCACTGCAAGCTGCAAAAGCGACCCAAGACTTCAAGTTCATGCCTTGAGCGCAACTAAGGTATGATTCTTTTGCCCTATGTCCTGTTATCCCTCCAACATACAGCAAGAATTCTTGGATGACTTTATAGTGCAGATTCTTTTCTTTACTCTCACCTCCCCTCAACTCTCATGTAACCCATTAAAAAATAAACTACATGCACAGCAGCTTTCCAAGCCCTTAAAGAAATTTCACAAGTGTTACATTAGCTTCAGCTAGAGAATAACTTTAAAATGTAGTGTACACTATTTACTCACACTTCAGTTTTGAAGTCCAGAAGTAAGATTACAACCGAGACATCTTGCTCTGGTTTTTTTTTCAAGATACAGTAATCCACTTCTTCATCCTGGTAATATAATCAAAACATCTTTAAAGTACCCTCCTGTTTATATGAAATGGGACATGTTTCCCCCCAGGTAGAGGTTACCATTCTTAGCCCAGCAAGTTGTAAAATTGAATTGTCCTTAACAACCTGCCCATGTCTAAAGCACCGCACCGCCCCCCCCCCCTTTTTTTTTTTAAATTTCTTCCAACCATTCCTGGAATAAGGCAGACTATAAGATGTCCCCATCTTAGGAAAGTAAGTTCACATATCTTACTCTTACCAGGTAAGTGGAGAACCCATCATTCCTTGTTCGATCCAAACTGAAACCCACCTATGAAACAATTGAGAAGAATGTGTCAAATTAAAACATCTCAATTTCCCCTAGTATCAGAAGCCAAACCACCACTGAAAGAGTCAGAGATACTGCTCCCTAAATAAACTAACCTACGTTTAAGGCAGAATCCAGGTATTTTTCCTATTATCTAATTAGACAGAAAAAATTATTCAAATATAATAAACTTGCTGCTTCATCCATATCCACCAAGAATAAAATATATACTGATTCAAACCCAAACTAACCTAGAGTACCTTCTGTCCCTAAACCTTTTAACTTATTTCAGTATTTTTCCAGATGTTTTCGCTTGAGGAAAACATGTAATACTTCATTACTAAAGAGGTCAAACTGTGCAGAAGAGTAAGAACACAGGTCTGTTTTCTACCCTGGTATTTCAGTCTCTTAAAATCACTAATATAGCATGCTATAGAACACAATGTTAGAGTCCTCTAAAAATAAGACAGTCACTGTTCTGGAAACCTACTGATATAAAATGATTACAAAATGCATTGCAACACAACAGGACAACGATGTGAAAATCTCACATGAGAAGATGCTTAGGAAACCTACATTCAATACAGCTTATAGATGTGTAACATCAAGTTCAGTAGAGGATCCAGTAAGTGCTCAAGGACAAATCTCACAATATACATATCCTCATGAACGCCTCACAGGGGGGAGCAAAGCCAACAGCACCACCAGTTAGGATCTGACACCTCAAACAAGCTAAAGGCATTCAGTGCAAGGGTAATTTCACAGGAAGCTTAATACAGTCATTGGAATCAAAGTAACTTACTGACAAGCTACCCTTGTCATCAGAGGCCACAGGTGGCTTCAATGAAAGGTTGCTGACACTGACTTTCATGAAACCATCCTTGAAGAAGCCAAAGGTATTCAGGTGCACTTTCTGCCTCACATCATCCTGTAAGGAAGGAAAGCAAGTTTACAAATCACATACACAGTCATCTGCAGCAGCAGTCAAAGGGAAACAGGGTGACAGAGATTGACACTTACTTAAGTATTCATGCAAAACATCTATCTGATCACATCAAGAGCAAATTTCTTTAGGATACCTTCAAATATAACCAATTATTTCACTGGAATTGACTAACTCTTCCAATAACCTGAACAACAAGAACTTAAATAAATGTGTCTTTGCTAATTACCTGGCTATACTACTGAGAAATCTGCAAGAAAAAACGTTTGGAGGAAATTAAATATCTGGTATCACTGATTAAACAAAATATTGCCACAAAAAAAAGACTGTAGACAAATCAACTCAACTATTGTTTGAACGCTAGCTATGGTCATTGCAACAGACTGAACAGGAATTAGTTGACTATAGTGATCTTACCTAACTGAGAGCTGGGTTTTGGCGAAATGTTTAACAAGTATCACAGTGTACTGTCATCCCATCAGATCTTCTGTGTTAGGCAAGGTCAATGTTTGGACAGTCAAACACCTAACACACTAGAAAAATACGTGTACGGTGCAGATGAGAAAATTTCTTACGTAGTCCCATTCCTCCAAGTGATTTTTCGCAAGGCCTTGCATCTTATAAGTAGGATAAATACTGAAAACTGGATATGTGGGTTCAAACAATCACTTGAGTTAGTTTCTCTAACAGGAAAATTCAAACACCTTCCTCTGCTCCCAGTCTTAGCTGCAGAATAATTTACTTCCTCTCAGTCTGGCAAGGAAACTGTAGAAATTGATCCCTTTCCATGCCTTGCTCAGCTGATAAAGGTGCAAGTACAGTGACCTTTTTTATTTTTTTTTAAATAAGGAGGTCACGAAGGATCTCACATGAAAAGTAGTAAACACTACACACAATTGCCACATCAGATGAGGAAAGGTCATATCCCTGTTACTTTGCATTCATAAATCAATAAATAGGTTTGCAGTTGGACCCTCAAACCTACTGGATGATTAATTGGAAGAAAAGCGGAAACAGAACAACAAAAATTAAAAAGCAAGTTCAAAATGTGATTTAAAGCACTTTTACAAGTTATCACTAAAAATAAGAAAATTGTTTCTTCTAGAAAAAGATAATCAGACTGTAGAATATTCTAAGCAGAGAAGTCAGCTGCTAAAGGTAAACAAACTCTTCTGGACAAGGTACTGGAAGACTGAACTAATAACTGTAGAAGTACAGTACGTTCTCTCTCTTCCTTTACCCCCACTATTAATTTTGACATCTCTGCATAAAACATTCCTAATGCATAAATATCACTCACTGTAATAGCAAGACACTAATCCTGACACAGCTAACCTGTAATCTAGCTGTAATAAGATCGCCCTAATAGAATCAAGTCAACTTGGCAAATAACCAGATGGTTCCCTTAATGCTCATGGGGGGGGGGGCGGGGGGGGAAGAGTTAGACACACATGGCTCACAGCAGATGCTTTGTTCAACAGAGTATTATAGCTGTGCCATCTTTGGGTTCTAGGTCACTTAATGTGCTTGAAACAAGACCCCATTTGGTTCGTTTAACACTGCTTTCAATATAATTTCCCAGTCAGAATAGAAGATTAATACCAGCTCTTTACATAGCACATCATGCTTATTTAACCACATCTGGACAGATAAGCATTTGTCTGAGTGACTGGGTAGAGGGGAATATGAGGTGGTGATACGGTGTCATCCAGCCGCAAGGTGTTTTGCATCTTGTAAACATGACCAGAGACAGCTGCTTAATTCGGAGTGCTTGCAAAAGCTATTCAGTTCAATTTATTTACTCTGCCAGTTTACTAATATGCTCTCCACCAACAAAAGATAATTAATATACAACACATACACTTTCCTCCCTCATTTTATGTCAGCTTTGAGTTCTTAAGAGTTTACAGATTTAGTCCACAAGTCCTTCAGCTTTACATGATCCCACATGCTCTGTCACCGGTTGCCACCAAGCAACAGCACACTCTCCAAGAGCATCTACTGCTCCATATCTTAACAGCTTAAAGCTACTGGCTTATAATAATTGTCTCCCCTCTCACAGGAGGTTTAACAGGCTGGAAGAACCCAGCTTTTATTTATAATCACTCAACAACTGACTTCAGAAATATTCTATTGTAAGTTTATAACAAAGGAGTGAAAGCATACAAGTGAATACTTAAGCATGTGAGTTCTTAGCGTACACATTATTTTAATTTACACAGGATACATTTAATGGTTAAGCCTGCCCCTTTGGGAAGAGATGATCTGAGACACATCACTAACAGGTTGCAGTCAAACCAATACAGTAAGTTCTCAGCTTATTTCCATAAAAATCTTCCGCAGTCATTTAGGGTAAAAATTGATCCTGCAACATTTCATTAAGATCACAGGAAAGTGGTATCCAAGATCCTGTAGCCCAGAATGGGCAGAAAAATATTCTTTAACATTTTACCCAAAATCTAATTGGGATCACTCTATCAGTACAATGAAAGTTTCATCAGAGAGTGCTTACCCTTACATGGAAGGAATTTTATTATTTGTGTGTGACTAATAGCAAGACTTATAATTTGTGTAAGACTGAGTTATTGTGAAAAGTGTTTTCAACTTGAGCAACTGAAGCCTGAGACTTACCAACATTAAAAGGCCACAAGTACTTACAAACAACCACTGAAAAATAACATCTTCCAAATAACCATTTAACATGAAACTGCAATCTTGACAGTATCATAAAATACGAGAGGTCTTACTTCCCTTTTGGAAGCCAGTTAATTAGAAAGATAACTCACTTTAATCAAAAACTAACACCACAGTGGCTATACAGTGTTGTCAGTTGGATGGTTCCTCTTGAAACTGGTAGGTTCAGCTATTCACTAGCATTAAACTTAACTGCGTGCCTGACAAAGGCCTCCTTTAGGCCAACTTTCTCATTCTCTAAGACAGTTTGCCATTGCATTATGCAAAACATAAGGCTTCAATATTATAGTATTCAACTGTTAAGACCATAAAATCTTATTTTTGGTCACGAGAAACATTCCAACTACCAGCTACTTGTAGAAACCTCTGAAAAATGTTTCCATCAGTTTTCCGTAACTCCAGTTTTTGTAGGGTTTTTTTGTTTGTTTGTTTTTTAAATATATCTCATTAAACTAATGAAGATGATAATTGCTACTAAGGAAGAGAGTTGTCTTTCATGAGGTTACTGTAACAGCAAGATTCAAACAAATCATGTTTCTAACTCAGAAGAAATAAATACTCTTGTATGCTTTTACAAAGATAAAATAAGTTATTTTCAGAACACAAAACCGCTCAGACTGTGGCTTGCTTTTCTGGCAACAAAAAAAGCTTCACCTTAGCATGCTAATTACAAAGATACAAGAATGAGGCTATTCTAACTTAAGCAATAACAGCCTGTTCGAGGAAACCTAATATGTAACACTCACACAAAGCTGTGGCCTTTAGCTCGGCACAGCGTCAAAGCACACTTGCAAGCAAGGAGCCAATGGCAAGAACACTAGAAGGGAAACTTCATTGTGAAAGGGTACAGTTGTTGGAGCCTGATGTTTACATAAACGCTGTAAAGCAGCAGATGAAATAGAAAGGCAGAGACTGTGCTCTAACAATGAAACTCATGTTTATACAGGAGGTGGACAAAGGCATTAACACACTTCTACTTCCCACAGTGCTTCATAGGTCAGTTTTGCAACTCACACAAAATGCCTACAAAATAAAAACCATGCCCCACTTTGATTGTAAAAATCAGCAGTTTCGTAATTAATCCAGGCAGTTAAGAGATACCCTAATAGGAACTAGAAGCCGTAATGTTTACTGCTGAGAACACTTGCTTGAGGACAGTTTGAAAGTTTTCTATGTAAGGGAAAAGTATCACCCCAGGAGAAATTCTTCCAGCACTCAACTGTTGCTCACAAATTCCTTAAAGCAATAATGTAACCAGCACAAACCTCCTAATTTATTGCTTCAGAGAAAAGTTTACTTTTCCTGAAGCAGAACAATATTCATGTGGTTGCATATTAGAACTACATAGTCTGGAAAATTCCCCACGAATAAGTCAGGAATGTCCCCTGGCATTCGCTGTATCCCAAAGGCTGAAGGGGAGCTCCTGCAAAGTTTTGGCACTCTCCCTAAACTGCTACAAGAACACAGTAATGCTGGTCCTAGTCATATACCACTTTATTAACTTCTTCTAATGTTTCTACTGGCAAAACATTGCATGTTGTTGACAACACAAACAAAACTAACAACCTAATTCTGAAGATTTACAGTGTTTCATGAACTGTACAGAAGCCCTTAAAAAGCATCACGCCAAATGCACAGTTCCTCTATCACATAACAACTGTGCAGCTTTTCATTTAAAACACAACAGACAGCAGCACTCTGGAGCTGCAGATCTTCACCACTTCCCATCAACAACTCTGAATAACTAGTTTTTCTCAAGTATAGTCACAGGACGACACAACACTCTTTCAAAGCACAACCAGAAGTCTATCAAACTGAAATACAGAGCTGTCACAATCAACATCTTCTGCCTCTACTGACTGCTTGATTAGTGCAAAGAAACTACATCTGGGAAGCCAGTAAGATAGCCACGTAGCCTTTTAGAGTCAGCAACCAGTGATCAGGACAGGAAGACTACTGCAGAGCACAGATTAAAAGCAAAAGAAACCCCAACCCCCCTTCAGAAACCTCCCCCCAGCTCATGTTCAGCCCTCTCTTAACCACACACAGCTGTCTGCCTTGCTTTTAACAGGTCGCGAAGCATTTGCACCTTCAAACCGCTACGGTTCTGAGGCCTCTTCACACGGGTTCCCACGACTAAGAAACGGACGGCCAAAAAAAAGCAGGGATGGGGGCTAAGGGGACGCGGGGTGGGGGGGGAAGGGAGGAAGGAGAATAACCGGAAAAGCAAAACAGAGCAGGGCCCGGGCAGGCTGAAGCACAGGGGAACAGCCCAGAGAGAAGCGAAGATGGAGAAGGGCCAGGGGTAGGCAGCGGGACGAAGCTGGAGGCGCGAGGAAGAAAGCCCCGGTCGTGGGAGGCGGGCAGGGCCAGGCCGGCCCTGCCGCTCCCCTCAGGAGAAGCGGAGGGAGCCCAGCGCGGCAGGGGGAGCCGAGCCAGCAGGGACGGGGGCGGCGCAGACCTTACTTTGAGGGTGAGATGATGGATGCGGGCACCAGCCGGGCCCGCCCAGAGCAGCACCAACCCCAGCACGACCTCGGCCCACAAGAGCGCGGCGCCGCGGGCCGCCATGTTTATTCCAGCATCAGCATCCTCTTCCCGCGCTACTTCCGGGGTCAAGGGACGGAGGGGGGGGAGGGGAGGGGCACGTGAGCGGGGTGGGCCTCCCCTCTCACAGCCGCTTGTCTCCTGTCACCGGGGTTTGTGCCCTGCCACCGGGATTTTGTGGCTTTCCAGCCCTTTTCTCTCCCTCTAGGGCCCTTCTGGGCTCTGCCGGGCTGCCCCCGCCCGGAGGCTGCCTCCCACAGTGCCCCCCCCGCCCCCCCGCCGGTTTGGCCGGGGCCCCTCCGTGAAGGCCATGACAGTGGCCGGGGCCCTGTGGTGGGCTCCCTCCTCGCTAGTGGCCCTTGCTGCTGTCACAGGGGGACACTGGCTAAAGGTGAGCCTTGGCCACCTAAGCCTTTCCCAGACCAGCCTTTGTGGCGGTGCTTAGCGAGGCCCCGGTTTGGGGTGAGGAGACACAGAGCTGCTCTGCCCCCAGGCAAAGGCAGGAGCTCTTCCTGCCTTAGCCCTTAGCCACGCAGCATAGTTCATAGGGACGCTTGGGGTTGCTGCTTCCAGCTCAGCTGTGGATCAGCCAGCAGGTTTCAGCTTCTTCCTGAGAGCTATGGTGAGAGCAGTTGTCTGAGGATCAGGTAGTCTAAACAACTGAAAAACTGCCTTTCTGCTTAAAGCTGGGTTTAGAGTATTAATTTTAAAGATCACAAAAAAATATGTAACAAAACAAAGGGCTTTCTGCTTCCTTACCGGAATGGTGTTGAAGCTATGGAACTATTTGAAACTGGTACCTGTAGTCCCACTTGAAGATGAAAACGACAAGCAGATTGGGCTTGGCTTCTGTGACTTCTTTGTTGCTCAAACCAAGAGTAACACAAGCAGCAAAATGAATGTGAATAGTGGCAATTACAATGGCTTTTAGACTAACTTTGCTAAAAAAATTTTGAAAGACTACACACCGTCTTCATTATGGGAAGCCATCAATATAAATAAATATAATTCTTCAATGGAGAGTCCTGTGCTGTCAGCTCTTCTAACTCAAACATTCTGACTTTCAGTGTATGGAGTAACAGCTGTGCAAGTTTCTTCATCTAGAGCCAGATAAACAACTGGATGGAGCAGGTGAGTAGTAGAATGCAAGTAAGGGTGAATAGGCAGAGAAAAATTAACAGTCTTGACCTTTATATTAGCAAGATTATGTAGAATGTCCCATCTTTGTACAGAGGTGATTCAGATGTTACTGTATGTTACCTCTTACAGTTTCATTTCCCCCTTTTTCTTTTATACTCTTAGATAATAAAATAAACACAGAAATCTCGCCATCAGCCAAAGAAACCTGGGGTGGTACCAGAAAATATATGGAAGCATTAAAAAAAAAAAAAAAAAAAAAAAAAATCAGTCTGTTTTCCTAGCAGGTTTCTTTCTCTGGGCAGTAACTTGTGCGTGCCGCTAGATGTCCTGTCAGCATCAGGCCTTGTAGTGCACCTAGCTACACCCCACAGACTGTAAAAAGCCTATTAACTACAAACATCAGATAATTTATTCTGAAAAGATAACTCTGATCCAGATATTTTCTTGGGATTACTATTTTTAATGTTGTAGTTATTGTAATTCCTGTGCACAGACCACCTAGGAAACCTAGAGACTTTTGACTCCTGAGAAATAGTTTCTTGCAAGCACAGCTGCAGCTCAGGCTTTCAGGCCTTGCTCCACTACCAAGTATCAGGCACACTTTGACTACTTCAAGTGGTCAAATAGCGTGAGGCTTTCCCCTGTAATTCTGGGCATTGGTTCAGCTGAAGAGCCTCTCAGCCTGAAGCTGCTTCCTAACAGCAATCAGGGATTTCTATGCCACAGACTAGAAACTGTCTGAAGATCTTTATTTTTTTTCATGTAACTCTCCACCAACTATTAGGATATTGTAGTAAACCAAGTTTCCCACTTACCTAGACTAAATAATCTCCAAGTTAGAATTTGTAACATGCTTACTTTGGCTACACATTTTTCTAAGAACTTGCATGTTAAAAGACATCTATACTTAAATTTACATACCTATCAATATGCAAACTGGCTGCTGTCTGTAATGAATATGCTGTAACAGCAGCTTTCATCGTTACATTGCTATGTTTTACTATATCTGCCAGACAAGATTTGACTTGCTCTAAATGTGCTGTTCCTAGCAAGTACAGTTATTCTCAGCTGTGGTTAAACATACTTAGCCTGGATATCTTTTTCCTTTACTCCTTCATTGTACCCAAACATTTAATTAGAACCCTTCACAGATTTTTCTTTTTTTTTTTTTTTAAACATATCATGGGCAACTATTGAAATTAGATGGAAGGTATCAGCAATGTCAGAAAAATCTTGGCATAGGGACAGCCTACAGGTACACCTCAGTACCAAGGGAAGCAGATTAAGCGTCAATTTGTTAATGTGCTCCCTGAGCCGAGGTATGGGCATGTTGTAGAGTAGCAAGGACTGGCTGTTCCCTGAGGGACAGAAAGTTGGGAGATGAGCACGATAACACAGACAGCTGGGCAGGAGACTCACCATTCAGGGTCCAGTCCCACAGTCTCCAAGCAAGGCAAGCAGAGCAGGCCCCGGGAGGGCAGCTGGGAACAGCCGAGAGTCCAGGTCATCAGGCGAGCTCGTAACAACGAGACGGGGGCAAGGCTGAGTTAAGAAGTCAATCTGCAGTTCAGGTGATGGTAACCAAGGTCAGACACAGTCTAGCAATAGCTGGACAGGTCCACAGGGCTGAGGCAGGTCTGAGATAAAGCCAGGTGTGAGCCAGGCTCCACAGCAACAGGATCTATAGCCAGGCGTAGCTATAGCCATGGCTGAGCTAGAAGCCAGTAGTCCGTACAACATCACTCAAATGGAGCATGACCCCTCTGGCCAAAGCTTAAATGGCGCTCCTGGGTCCACGGGCAGAGGGTGTGGGTGGAGGCCACAGGTTAGGTTGGCCAGGGCCATTAAGGTTTGTCACGTCTTAATTAGGCCCCTCTGGGCCTTGATAGGGCATTTAAAGAGAACCAAGGTCCCCCACTGTGTCTCTGAATGATCTGTGTAGTGTTGTAACAGCAGAAAGGAAACAGCTGTGATGGTGATGGCCTTAGGGAAAGGTGTGTCCTCTTCCTTTCCTGGTGCCCTTTCAATCCCAGTGTATGAGAGGTTAAGAGCAACATCTATGTTCCTTGTCTTGGATGTCGATGATCTGGGTAGAATTATAAAAATAACAGGGAAGCAGCTGCAAGGGTGATAACTCCAGGGGGGAAAGGTGGGTCCTCTTCCTTTTGAATCCTGGAAGCTAGAAATGCTTGTATGTGCTCTGAAAGTTGTGACTTTTTTTCTTGCTTTGCATGAGTAAACAAACCCAGAGAAAAGGGTTTAGATTGAACTGTAGCTTAGGGATTTATTTTATCTTCTTCAAATATGTTCTGAATCATTCAGCAGCTAATCTGGCTGTTTTCAAGTGGGAATGGGTTTTCCCAAATGAAGTCCTGGCCTTCTAAAAATGGGATTGCTTCTACTTGGGCTTAGGCTCTACCTCTGGGAGTGTTCTGAATCATAACAACAGGAGAGGTAAACACAGAGAATTTACAGGAATAGGTCCATATCTAGATAACAGATCTGCGTGGTCTTGTTCCCAGTGTGGCTGAGGGAAAACTCCCACCAGCTTCTGTGATGCTCAGATTTGGATTGTGCAAATTAAGCAAAGAAGCACTAGATAATATAATTTCTAGGTGTCATTTTGAATTATTCTTTTGCTGCTGGGACCTACTGAGCTTTCCAGCATAGTACTTCAGCATAAAAAGGGCTCTTAATGCTCCCATCATCGTTAATTATGTTAGTAATTAGGGACAAGGAAGCTGCAGGCCCTGCTATTTTGGGCACTGTACAACTGAAAGTAGTAATGTAAGTGGCAGGCCCTGTCTTGGACAGTTTCAGCGTAAAGAATAAAGACAGTCAAAGACAGGAAAAAGTCCTCTTCCAGAAATACCTGGAATTAATTTTATTTAGTGTTTGTCTTGAACCTTTGTCCATACAAATTTTAGTAACTTTTCATAGGTTTTGGTGTGGTTGATTCTAAAGTACCATCATAAGACAAAACTTGCATTTCTGGCCTTTATCTTTCTGGAACTGGTTAAGCATTACTATCTTTCAGTGTGGACAGGTTTCCCTGCCCATGCTGGTGTAACAGGTTTGCCGTGTTCCCCTCCCAGCTCTTTGTGCAAAAGGAAATTCCACAGCAAATTTACCTCAGATGATACTAGTGCTGCTTTCTGTTTGGTCTCTGTACATTCTTTTTACTCAAGTGTTTATGGATTAAGCTCTCAAAAAGTTGTGATGCAACCGTGTTTTCTGGTTTTGCAACGTGTTCTGGATGGCGTAGGTCTAAGGACAGTGGGTTTTGGTGCCCCTTCTCTGAGAGTCTGTAGGAGTACAGGCCCTTGGAATATTGTGGTTATGCTTTAAGCAGTGTGGCAAGCTCAGATATTTAAATGCGTTGGCAGTAGCAGGAAGAAATACTCTGTAAAATGAGTTGAACAGTGTGCCTCTTGGTTGTTTTAAGTCAGTCCTTAAAAGTAATAACTTTTAAGGATGAACAAAAGCATTGCCTGTTCTCTGTCTCTCTTCAAAGACAGCTGTGTGAGGAGCAGCATTCTACTCTTGTGTTCAAATCAATGGAACTAGGATAAAAATAAATGCGGTTCGCTTATTAACATAACACTTCATTGTTGTTCTAAATGTTGGAATTGCTTAACAAGTTATTCTTTTCTTGTCCTTCCTCATGTAAGTTAATAGCCAAGCATCACCGAAAGAAGTGCATTAATCTAAAGGCAGTAAGGCTGGTAGCAGCTGGCCAATTTTTATCCTCTGACATCAAAAGGATCTCCACCATCTATAAGCTGATACCTTTTTCCTCAGGTGAATGTGTTTATCTCCCCCCCTCACCCATGTAAATCTTTCATGAACAGATGCAGCAGTGAGTATGAAATATCATTCCAAAGCTCTTTTTACATTTCTTGTAGCTGAAAAACAGAAATGTAAAATCAGGTTAAGTGACACAGCTCAAATAAATGCTGTTACAGAGGACAACAAGCACTAAGTAAATCTTATTTCTCTGGCAAGGAAACAAGCCATTTTCTGCAAGGCCTGCGTAACCGCTACAATAACCCACATTTGTGCAAAGGCAGATAACTAGGTTATTTTTCTGCTTACGCGTTGAGCATATTGGTGGCAGATGATGGACTTAATATTCCCGGATTTGGGTTATTTTGGGGGTTAGCATGTGCATATGTTTGGTTTGGTTTGGTTTTTTTTTTTGCGTAGCTGAGTTTGAAGAAGTCAGCCCCTGCAGTCAAGTTTTAAGGGTGCGAGTCTCCTTCTAGGGCGGCTACCCCCCTTTCCAAACGGTCAAAACAGGAACATTTGCTTAAAAACAAGCCGCACCTCGCTGGGGGAGAGGGCGGTAAGAAATGGGGTACCGACACCCCAGGGCGGGCGGGGATCACCGCCAGGGCTGCCCTCCGGGCGGGGAGCGCCCACTTCACCCAGCCCACTGCTGCCGCCGCTCCGCGCACCGGCCCGCTCCGCACTTCAAAGCGGGGCGGGCCGAGAGCTGCCCGCCGCGCCGCTCTCCCGTGCGGGGACCGCGGGGCTCCGGGCCGGGCCAGCGCCCGGGCCGCGGCCCCGCCCCGCGGCTGCCAGCGGGGACCGGGACCGCGCTGACTGGAGGCCGCGCCTGCGCGCTGCCGGCCTCGCTCGCTCGCCCCCCCCTCCTCCCTCGGGCTAGCGCCTGCGCAGTGAGCCGGAGCTGTCACTCGCCTCCCCCCCACCACCACCCCCCAGCTCCGCCACCGCCTCCCCGCGCGGCGCCGCTCGGGCCATTTTGCGGCGCGATGAGGCGGGAGCGGCGGTGAGCAGCGTCCGGCCCCGTCCCGCTCCTCTCCGCACCCCCCTCCCCCTCCCCTCCGCCTCGCTCCGCCGGGGCCCGGTCCCTCCGTGCGCGGGGAGCGAAGGGAAGGAAGCCTAGCCAGGAGACAGACCCCGAGCGTCCCCCACCCGCCCCTCAGCGCCGGCCCTCGGCGGCGCGGCGGAGCCATGAGCTGGGGCACGGAGCTGTGGGTGAGTGAGGCGGGGAGCGGGGGAACGAGGGAGGGAGCGGGGCCGCCGTTGCGGCGGTTCCCGCGGAGCGCCGCGCCCGCCCCATCTCATAACGGTCCGTGCGGAGGGGCCGGCGGCGGCCCCGCCGCGGGGCTGCGCTGCGCGGGGCTCCGCGGGGGAGGTCTGGCCGGGGGCTGCTCTTTCTGGGGGGTCCCCCCTTTCTAGAAACTTTTACGTGTAGCCTCCGCCGGGAAATCCCAGTGGAGACTCAGTAGCTTTATTTATTTTCTTCAGCAAAATAATAAAAACCGGCTTAACAGCCCCCCAAAAGCGGCGGCGGTTCTAGATGGGAGGGAGGCTTTCGAGCAAAGACCGGGGTGGGTTTTGTGTGTGGCTTCTGCAAGGGGCTGGAGGAAGGGCTCCGAGGTGGGTTGATGTGCAAGGGGGTCCAATTTCAGGAGAGGGAGCTGCAGGGGAGAAAAGCCAGATGATAAAATTTCCTTTCGCTGTTGTTACGGGATTTCTCTCCACGCTTGTTTTGAAGGACGGAGGTTTTTATTAGAGGAGTTTTCTGTTGTGTGTAAGTAAGTACCTTTTAATGGTGGGGAGGGTTTCAATGTATAAAGCTCCTTGATTGTTTTTGAAGTGAACCTGGCAAGTATAAATGCATTTGGTTTACAACGGAACATAACTGGAAGATATCAAACTGTTAAACGGAATGAAAAGTGGATAACAGCGATTTGAAATGGTCCCATGCTTATGTGAGAAAATAAGGGTAGGCAGGTAAAAGAAGTCTTGAAAGGCAAAAGGGAGATATACATATTCAGTCACAAAGAGGGCATGATGCAGCCATGTTTGGCAGCGTGAT
>JAVKLA010000052.1:14566654-14596684 GCA_034782735.1 Sagittarius serpentarius | reverse complement strand
TGATGGTGGAGCATGAAGCAAAACCTGTTATTGAAGGCTTGTAATAGAGGATAGGAGACTGTGCAAGCGGTTATTAATTTAATGGTGGGATGTTAAAAACCTTTGGACAAATCTGTGCTCGGGAAGGGGGGAGGAGGAAAACGGAAATAGTGTTTTGAATGGGGAGGTCAAGAATGAGCGGCAGAGGGTCATCTGGATTGCAAAGCACTGCAGGATTTCGCTCCTGCATGCATATGTTTGTGGCTAGTAACCAGTGTGAGTTGAGATGTAAACATATCTAAGCTTTTAAATTGTCTCTGTATAGAAATGGTTATTTTAGATGTGCTAATTGCTGTCCTTTTTGGATGCATTACTGGCCTGTTCTGGCAGTTAAGTATGCATCCCGTTCTGCTGTGACATTGTAGTCACGTTATAGCTAGATCTGGTTAGAACTGGACAGTAAATTAGGGAGCAAATGCCTGCTGAGAGGTTATTGTGGTATGTTTGTATATTCCAGAGAAAGAAGGGTGGTACATACTGATGAAATACTGTAGTGATGCTGTATTGATTCATTGATATTTAAGCAGCTCTGCTGCCTGGGAGTGTTTCTGGGAAAATCTGCAGTTGCCTTCTTTTTCTGCATCTTGGATGCTTTGGGGGGAGATTAAATACTTTCAGTGTAAATAAAGTAAGAGTATAACAGTTTTGACACAGGAAAGTAAATTCTGAATTCTCAAGATGGACTTAGTTATTTTTGCTTTCTTGAAAGTGTGCAAGTGATACTGAGATGTTTCTACCCAAGGAACAGTAGTACTAATGTACTGCTTATAAATAGTTGTTTCTGTTGTATGTAATCTTTACAGGTGTGTGTGCAGTAATATATTCGTCTTCAGTAACAGCTACAAACTGCTTTTGTAACATTCCCCCCTCCCCGCCCCCAAAATTTTGTTGGTAAAATTATTGTCTTCAGCAGCATCAAAGTATTATTTTTCATGTCTTCAATGTGGTACTTTGAGAAGTGTAGCAGGTTACTGAGGAAAAGGGTTGGCCCAACAGATTAAATGATTCTAGATACAAAATTGGCAGGAGTTGCTTTATTTTAAATTGGGCAGAGCGTTGAAAACACGTCAGTTTCCAGTGCTCTGAGTATTTAGGCCAAAACACTGATTTCTCTCCCCATGTTCTCCCTTTCACTGGGAAAGGAAACCACACAAGCAACCTGTATTTAATATATGCTACCTCCTCTTGTTGATCACGGCATGCTTTTTTTTTGAACAAAATTAAATTTCCATTTACTTTAGAAATTAGTATTTGTTTTAAGTAGTCAGGGAAAGGGTACTTAGGAACAGGTGTTGTAAGCAACAAATGCCCGTTTAACGATGTGACTGGTATATGATTTGATGGAACCATTAGATGGACTGAAAGTTGAGGCAGTAACAAGTGTTTCCAAGTGTTAAGAAATTTGAAATTTGCTAGAAGGATTAGCGTTGTTTGATCAAGCTCGACTTGCACTCTGTATCTCTGATGTGCTGATATGCCAGACTGGATGCGTGTTCATGATTCACCCCTTTAAATGTAGCAAAGGAGAAGTAAAATCGAGCTTGCTCTGTAGAGCATGTGGAATGTTAATGTGCGTGGATTTATGTAGAACTTTTTTTCGTTCCTGGAAAAAGAAAAAGCTGGATGCAGAAGCCTCATACTTCAGAAGCAATAAAATCCCTTCGGCAATATGAAAGTTGTTCCCAAGACAGACTTTTAGCCTTGTGCTGAGATGTGAGTGTATTCTGTGCCTCTGGCTTGCAAATCCAATTTCAAAGTTCCTATTGATACTTCACTTGAATCTAGACTTCCGAGTTTCATCTTAAGATTGGCCCTGTAAATGTAAATGGACCCATAACCAGCAGAATTATTAGAGGTACTAATGCAGCATTTATATCATGTATGAGGCTAAATGCTCAGGATAATGGGATCATCTGGGGCCTCCACACGATCCAGCGTTACAGAACAAAACCTGAAGGTCTTGTGTAACCATCTGTTTCTTGTGTGTAAGCACGCTGTACAGGGCAGAAGTGGCTGCTCTGTATGCTGTGCAGTTTGTCAGTCTACCCAGCCCCTGCAGAAGTCTTTCTGCCTGTTAGACTTGAAACATTCAGGAGCTGGAGGAAGAAGTGGTGGGTGAAGGACAAAGTACAGTCACAGGACCAAACCATTTTGTTTTTTCACCCTGGTTCAAGAGTAGCATTAAGGGCTAACAGGTAGGATGGCATAGTAGATACTTATTTCATGCCTGATTCTTGAAATTGGCAATATTTTCTAAATACTTGGCTAATGTAAGTGGTAAGTATTGATTATGCATACTGATGTACAGACCCGACTTGTACCTTCAGTCAACTATGCTTTGGGGACAATAGGCTGTAAAAGCATGCTTGGATCTCTTTCCCCCTTTTCCTTTCTTGGGTAATGGGGAAGAACATAGAGCATGGCACGTGTACAGCTATTCTGAAGGGTGTTTTAGCTAGTAAAATGCTAGTGTGTGCTACGCTTCCCACCAGCGTCCTTTTGTGTGGTATGAAGCCCTTGAAACGAGTGGTAGGAATTACATAGCAAACTGAGCTAAAACTAACCTCAGCACTTTGGTCCTTGTCTTTTGAGTGGAAAAGGCTGTGGCTGCATGGTTGGTATATTGAAGGGAATGAACTTTCTTGATGATGAGTTTTGTTACAGTATGTAGTTTGGGGGAGCTATGTGTAAATTTGTGGTTAAGTGGTCCCGGAAAAACTGTGTCTCTTCAGAACACTGTCATGCAGCATGGCAAGTGCAAATGATGAAGTGATTAAATGTGGGAAGATTAATCTTTCTGTTATGAATGTTTCAGAGGTGCAGACGCTGTGGGTTTGTTGTTGGAGTTTTTTCCACATTCAGTGTAAAGTTTAAAAAAAGACTGGGGAGGCAGGTGATTTAATCAAATTTTTCTTTGACCTTTGTGGAAAGCTGGATGTCTGCTAACAGCTGTCACTGTCCTTTCAACCTGTGAGAAGGTGAATATTCTGTATTTGTGAAGGACTTAATTTGCTGTCCTTACGCAAGGGGCTCAGTTAGCTAACTCCTCATGTGACTGATACTTTGGGGACTGTGCCTTTTGTTTGTAGAGTGTTCCAGTATGCTTTAGTATGAAAAAATACAGTTTGTGGACGTTGTTATTTTTGCCTTATAAAGTTCATTCCCATTATAAATGTGAATTGTCTCTAAACTTTTTCTGGTTTAGGAAATTATTATTTTCAGTAATAGTTATTTCTTAATTCACAGTATTAAAACAAGTGGAATTCTTGTAGACTATGTTCTTTTAACTACATCCTCATTGTTAGAGGACGAAACATAGGTGCAACTCTGAGAAGGTGAAGGCCCCACTTGGTACCTGTAACTGATAAATCGTTTCCTCTTTCAGTACTTGTGTCTGTATTTTCATCAGCAGAATTAGTGTTTAAACAGCTGTAATGTTGCATTTCTTAAATTTGCTTCAATGCAGTGTTGTTCTTCAATAGTATTTATAATGTATGGGTGTTGCATATAGTGATGACTCACATTCAGAAACTGTCTGGAGTACCTAGGTGCTTTTGACCTTGGTGGCAGTTACATAGTGGTGTTATCTGGGCACAGTAGTCAAATGTGAGCTTAAATGAAGGTTCTGTTCTTGTCACCTTGTTCCCTGTAAGAGGATCTTCAGAGCTGGATCTAGGTTTGATGTATTGATTCTTTTCTTAAGTCAACATCTCATTTTATTGTATGCACCACTATAGTTGATTGCATACAATAGAAATCTGTGTCTGTGTCATCCCCCCCTCCCCATTTTGGGTGTTAACTGTTACTCTCCAATACTGAAAGGAAAAGGAGCTGGTTTCTGATGGGTCGAGAACACAGATTAGAAGTATTTAGTCCTGCATGCTAAATCACAAGTTAACTGACTATGAGCTGAGAGTTTCCATTATATAAAGTAATGGGCCTAGCCTTCAAAGGTGGGTGGGTGAATTGTTTGCAGCTTAGAAAATCTTCTTCTGTACTGATGACAATTGCTCTTCTGAAAAGTGTGTTTTATTGTAAATGTGCTGTGAATTGTTGCAACTTACTTGGCATCATTCAGACAACTTGAGGCAGAGCTGTGTATCCCTGGCCCCTTTCTCTTTATATTTAGTAGAATCTTCGTTTCTATTTAGTAACATGTTAAAACTTCCGTATATTTCAAAGAGGCTGGAATTTCACCCACAAAAATATATTCCCAGAGTAAGGCACCCTAAAAGAAAATATGGTGAGAGGTTGAAAAAAATGTTGAGGTGAGGAATAAATGCATCATACATGTAATTTTGGCTTGGTTATTCTAAGGCTCTTGGTAAAAGTTGTATACAGAGTGCTGGAGATGGGCACTTCAAAGCAAAATACACTTTTCATTAGCTAAGTATTCTGCGTAGTTATTTGGATGGTTTTGAGGTAGCAAAATTGTCTGACATTAATATCTCCTTATTTCACAGTGGATCACTCACTGTTTTAAGTGGTCAGCCTGTATATGCAGATTACTGAGTGAGAAATGATTTACAGAAGTTGAATCATTACACAGTATCTTAATTCTTCAGCGCACGCCTTTGTGCATTTGCCCAGCACAGGATGGTATTTCAGGCTGCTGCAGCCTCTAAGTATGTGCGTTTTAAAATTACTGCTGTCATAGTCCTTTTCAGTAGCTTGAAAGTAGATGATTTTTAAACCTTAAGATGATACGCTATGTGGGAGCTCCCCTGCTGCTCGTTGGAGCTGGTTGGTAAAAGAACGGGATTATGTGTGAGGTCCCTGCATACACCCTTTCGTACTTCCAGGCAACAGGAGTAGAAAGACTCCCTTCTGGTACCTGAAGGAGTTGCTGGGTCTTTAATGTATGAATGTCTGAGTAATTCCGTTTACAATTCTGCTTTGCTTTAAGAAAGAGGATTTCTATAATATTGTCACCAACCTATTCTTGTATTTCCTACCTATTTATTAAAGAATGGGGGATTTACAGTCTTTCAGTGTGAGTCAAGTGTGCAGAATATCTTTTTTTCCTTTCAGTCACAGACTCTTCCCATTTGTATTGTGGCTGCTCAGGATCCCCCGCTTTCTTGAACCATATGGGAAGGCAGTCAAACATGAGACGATGTTTTTCTGGACTCTGTGCAGCTCATTAGTGTTACTCATGTTGTGAAACATTCTTTTAAAGCAGAATTTCAAAAGCTGTACTCCACATGAAGAGTAGGAGCCACTGCTACACTGTAACTTAATAACATGCTTTACATTGTTGCCTTTGTTGATTGCTGGAAAGGTAACCTGCTAATGAATTTTTGGAAATTCACTTTCATCCTGTTTGAAATAATGCTTCTGAGATTGGTTATACAATGAATCCAGTCCACCCATCAAAATTCCATGCTTTGTTGAGTTTCCTTAGTTTTCATATGAATATTTTAAAATAATTTACCCGTCCAATATAATCGTACGCTTTTCAGATGAAACTTCTCTTCCTCCTTCTACCCCTAGAAACTCAGCTTTTCTATTTCACTTTTTTTTTAAACAATAAGCTAGCTAAATTGGTGAGAAGAAAAAGACTCGTCTTTTGGCATATCAGTGTCTTTTTCCTTCTTTTCAATCAATGGCTTCGGCTCTAAAATGCAAAATGGGAAAAAGTGGTGTATATGTTGTATGTATGCACGTATATACGTACAGCATATGATGGTTTTAGTCTTTCTTCTCAAACAGGTGTGGTAGTGGTGATTTGGATCCCTTTGGAATTCTTACATGATTGCTTAGTCTCCGTCTTGTCTGGATAACCTTATTAACCTGGTCAGTAATTTCTTTTGGCTCAGTTTATTAAGAATGGTTTGTTGGCATTGGTGTTATCAAATAAAATGTTTCTTTTTGCATCTAAAAGTGGAAAAAAACTGTAGATGGGGTTTCTATATTACTTACAGCACAGAGCAGCAGAGTTGAAGTGCAATGAAATGTTGATTGCCCCATGTTCATTGCTGATCGCTGAAGCAGACCTGCATGTTGTAAAGCACGTAAAGAAGCAGTTCTGTTGCAATGTGGTCCTTAATTTATTTGGGGAAGAGTCATCCTAATTGGAAAAACAACCAAAAGAACAACAGCAATCCCCCAGACACCCTCAGAAATGTGGTAAAGCAATAAAACTTGAAGCAGGGTCTCCCGGGAATTAATGCCTAGTTTAGAAAGATGGTCCCCAGTGAGCTACCAAGTCATCCAGATAGTCCTTAATCCTGAAGACATGCCATAGTGGATTATAATTCTTCTTGTATCTGAAATAACATAGGTTTCTTATGTTGAATACGTGTCACTTGGCTGTCTCTTGTTCAGTACTTCTCAAGTGCTTCTGCTTGGTACCTGAAAAGGTTTTAAAGCAAATCCTTGAATTCTACCATTTTAGTGAGGCTGGTATCAGTGCTGCTAGTAGCATTTATGTATCTGAAGAGGAAGGGTAGTTTGTAGTGTTTAGACTTAACTCCTCTTTGAACAGCAGGTACAATGTATCTCATAAATTATTCATCTTATAGTTCAAAAATTTTACTTTTGTTGAACTGAGTATGGATATGCAGATAAAATTGTACTACCTATGTGACAGGAGAATAATCATCTTTCAGAGATCATGAGAATAGTGCTTTTTACTAACTGAACTCCTGGAGTCAGTTCAGCTCAGCTCCAGTTAACTCCGAGAAATTGTTTATAGGGTGCCTTGGACAGTACCCTGTCTCAGCCTGTACTGTAGACTGAGCTGGTAACCTTCATAATAAGAAGAGGTATTTAACACTTTCTGTTTAAGTTATCTGTTTTCTGCTGCTTCAATTTCTTTCTGAGTTAGCGTGCTCTGACAGCAGCTTTCTTTTTTCTGTGCCTGCCTCACATTTTTTGTATTTCGGTCTGGTCAGCATTGTTCAGTTGTTACCAGGGCTAGTGTCTTGCACATACTAAACACGATGCCTCTTTGGTTTTGGAAAGCTGTAGTGCTCCCATTCATTGGAGCAAGGTTTTGAAATTTGGCAGACAATAGCTGTTGAACAGGGATACGCCTTCTGGTGTTCTTAAGAAAATCTGCCCAAATTAGGCAAACTTGTAAGTCTTTGGAAAAATACCACTTTACAACTACTCGGTGAAGGTATTAGTGCTGAAGCCTTCAGAAGTTCCAGTGTGTGCTGAGTATGTTTTGGCCTTGGAGGTTTTTTTGTGGGACAAAATGATGTAGTCACCCACTGAATAGTTGAACATGCCTCGGTCCGGTCCTTGCAAGAGCGTAGCCAGACTTTCCGTGTCATGGCTGCTCGAGGCCAGGGTGGAGTCAGCAGCCTCTTCTGCTCTCAGAAGTGAGGGTCTGGGCTGTATTAAGGAAGAATAGTGTGGGTCAGCGAGTTGGAAGAAAGCGGACTAGAGCTAGGAGGGAAAGGGGATGAAAAGTGTGACTGCACTGAGTCATGCTAAAAGTCCATCTGACCACTAACGCTGCTGGTAGCAAACTGGTTCTTCTCTTGTTATGGACTGGTTCTTCTCTTGTTATACTCACCTGAAGGTGAGGAATGGGGGAAGAGATGCTGTGGGTCAGAGAGGAAACTAGCTGACTCAAGAGACCAAGTGTGGTGGGGAAGGAGTAGAGATCAGACTAGGATCTAGTTACAGAAACTTGGAGCTGCTTGTCTAGGAGCTGTTGCTGTGATTGGAGTGTCAAGAGTGATGGGAATGGGGTCATTTGAGGAGAGACAATTAAAATTGGCAGTTCTGATAGCGAACTCGGGGAGGATGAGAGAACTGGGACTAACTGGGCAAAGGAAACAGCAGAAATGAGCTCAGGAGGAGAAAGGGAGTTGAAACAAAAAAAGCAAGGAACCAGTAACAAAAAAACAGCTTGGATATAGAGGATGTGGGGAGAGCAGGGCTGGACTCTGGGTAGGACAGGTAGGATTGTGACTTGCCGTCAGACAGGATGTGCAATGGGATTAGTCCATTAGGAACATCAAGTCAAGAGTTTGATGGGATCAGGAGAAAGTGTAGTGTGTACACAAGGGGAAAGAAGAAGGATGGAGCAAAGTATGAAGCTTAGGTAAGAAATAAAACAGAAAAGTAGTGAAGGGAACTAGCAGTCATCTTTTGCATGCTTGGCTTCATAGCACTGCTATTTTTATGTGGCTTTTTCCATGTAATATTTAAGTAGAGTTAACTTACTGGTTTGCATGTATGTACATTGATTTCTGTGGTTGCATTTTGCATTTTTTACTCACTGTGGAAGAATATTTGACCGCATCCCCAAATGAGAGCTTTATCCAGAAGTGTGTGCACTGCTGTTTTTCATCCACTCATTCTGTGCAGAAAGCTTTGAGGAATTGTTTAGCAAACAGGTTTAAAATGCATTTAGATAATATTTATCATTCTGTGTTATGCTTTCTCTTACGCAGAGATAAAAGCTTTAACACATTTATCTTGTATTTACAAAAGGAAAAAAATGACTAGCATGCAGCAGTGAGTGAATGGAAGTGTGTTTTCTCAGACAAAAGTTAAATGGGGAAGAGAAATATTTCTTGCCCTCTTGAGGTCTGTTGATCTGTCAAATGTGGGTCTTATAGGAGTGGCATTCATTAAGAATGTGTAACTAATGTTTTGCTGTAGTAAAAGAAAAACTGGCAGTGGATGAACCGTGAGAACTGTGATAGAGCACTACAGAAATATTTTTTTTCACCTATCTTGCCTTCCTGTCCCAAGTGTAACAGCCTGAGATACTTCTGCTCATGTGTTGTCACTGGAAAAGCCTAAAAATAAAGGGTGAGAGGAAAGGGTTGTACGTGCTGGTCAAGACCCTTTATTTCCTTACAACTCTTTGGAGTTGTGAAACATCTGTGTTTCACAGAGGATGCTTTTTGGCGTATGTTCATAACTTAACACGTGAAAGCTGAAAAACTCTGTTGCACAGCTTTACTTCAGTTTTCAGTGTGCGAAATACTCCTAAGCAAACATTTCAGTAGTTTATATATTGGTTAGCAGCTACTTTGCTACTTTGCTCAAAGACGCTGTCATCAGCTGATCACAAAGACTACACCCTTCTGAGGGACCGGCAGCCTACCCGTGGTGATCAAGGCATTCAGTGCTTAAAGATTATTGTTGCGTGCTTTACCTGGAAACCAAAGCTAGGCAAATGCACCAGCCTATCCTTTAGGTAATGAGAATGCATATCACATGACATGTGTGACTCCGTTCCTATTTAAATCGGTGCCGTGGGGATTTACAGCCTTATTTTTGGAATGGGGGTGTGTGTGTGTGTAGCTAGTTTCCAACTGTATTTATAAAGACAGCATAATGTTTCTGTGGCTGCATGCTGTCTTCTGAGACGCAGTAAAGTAGCCCAGGAAACAACCCTGAAAGGGTGGAAGCATGCATCCATTCCGGGTAAAGCATGATATGAACTATGAGCACCTCTACACCTCCTCTTCTGGATAATTGTGGGCTGTTTTTTCTTTTTGCGTTGTGGCTTTTGCTCTGATTCTTGTCTGCGTCATCCTTATGCTTGTATTATGTATAAAATTGTTGAAAGCTCTTTTTCCAGAGGTTCAGTATGATTGACATGAAACTATTTTGAAATAGGAAAGCTGTAATTGTTGAAGACAGCAATTTTTGCAAGAAATGCGCTGTTGTGAAACATACGCACCTAACTTGGGCATCTTTGGAGACTGGATCTGCATAGTTGTTGATGCTCTTCGAAAATACTTAGTCTTGAATGGAAAGCTTTTGTATCATAGTGCCAACATTTAATGTTTGTACGAGTGTGTTGAATTGTTCCAGCTAACAAAAGCCTTAGCTGAGCTAAACAATACAAATATAAATATTTCACTTGTTTTGTAGCAATTTTGTTGAAGTACTTGATGATTAGGAACAGTATGACAAAGTAGTGCACTCCACTCCCAGAAAGGTCAGAAGATCTTTTTTTTATATGGTATGTATGGGTTTTGTGCATACGGTTACAGCAATTTGTATTGACTTGAATGTTGAATCTGTTGTTGGCTTGGTATAGTTATCTTTTGTGGTTTGCTTGTGGGTTAATCCCTGGGAACAAAAAAAATCTGGAACATTGACAGAGTAGTAAAAAAGCTAGAATCCATACTTCTTGAAGAGTTGAACAAGTAAACAAGTGTCAAAATAGTGGAAATTCAGATCCTATTTTATAATTAGAATGCAAGAATTAAGTGCTTTTTTTCTTTCCTCATGATACATCAGCACATGCCGATGTTTGGAAGTTGCTGGTCAGTGGAGCAATATTGATTTCCCTTTGGGGGCAAAGCATTCATCTAACCTCCTCAGCAGGGGCTGAGACTTGATTCCTTAATCAGAATAGCAACAATCCATCCTGAAGCTTCCTCAAGGTATTAGGGCTAAATTAAACAGTCTGGAACTAATGTGTAAGCCCTAATGCACTTCAAGAGGCTTTCTTGGATAAGGAGAATTTTGAAAATAATCAGAAGATGAACCCAAAATTGAAAGAAAAAAGCTGCAGGCACAGATCACTCTTAAAAAAGGGGACTGTAATACATTTTCTTTGTGCAGTGCAGTGCTTAATGCTCAAATTCTCTTAGGGAAGAAAAGAAAAAATGCATGAACTATATAGCTCCATTCCTGGCCTTGCCTTTATAAATTGTTTTCTCTCCCTTGTGTATGTGTTTCATAGCCGTTCCAAAAATAGATATGGTCACAAATATTAAATTAGTAGAATTAAGCATTTTAAAGCCAGGAAATACACCCATTTTTAACAACAGTCACTACTGACGAAACATCAGTTCCTATGTGTACTGTATTATGTCTTAATTTTGCAAAATGTTAAGATTGTGTTTACTTGTATGCATTTACAGAGTCTACAATTATGCATGAATTTCTTGAGGATAAAAATGTCATGGTTGCATTCAGCTATTCTGGATATTGTTAATTTGGATGAGGAATGAAACATTACAATAGAGCTTTAGTCTGTATATTAAGTGGTCATAAGCAAGAATTAACTACTGTGTCAGTAACCTTGTTGGATATGCTTATTGATGATTATAAATGTCATTCATATACTGGAGTACTCAAAAAAAAAAAAAACCCCAAACCAAAACAAACCACAACTCAAGTGGGGTAGACCACATGAAGTGTCTTCAGTCTTGCTTTTAGTTCTTAGCCACTTTGTCTTGTTCCACCTCAGTCTGCACACCAAGTCAGGTAAGCAGTAATTTTCCTTTTACAGAATATTGGGATCCTTTCCATAAGAGAAAAAATATATCCAGAAGGCCCGAGGACTTTATAAAATCTGGAATGTTTTAGGGTAACTCTTTGTTAATAATGTCTGTGAAGACACACTGAATGTGCCTCGTAGAAGTTGGCAGATGCTGAAGTTGGCAGAAGTTGGCAGACCTCTGACTTCAGAGATGCTCTGTCAAAGAATTCTATCATAACATAAACTTCCTTTGTCCAACTGGTTCATGGTCCACCAGTTTGTGTTAGGAGCCAAAACTTCATTATATGGGGAGATGGGTTTAAACTTTAGGGTTTATGAAAAATAAGGTCTTTACTTTCGCTTTCTTGGCTGAGGGCAATGGCAGTTTCAGTCGACCTTTGAACTAGAGTTGTAGCTTCCGAAGACTATGTTAAGTGGAAGCTATTGTCATTATGACAGCTGAAGAGCACCAAATGACCTTGTCCTTGCTGTGGGAGGGAATGTTCTTGTCAAAGTATGAGAAATTCCCTTTCTTTCCCTCACCCTGCATGTACATAGGTAAGCACACATTTGTTTTCCTCTTTCCTCCTCCTCTGTATCAGTCTGGTTCAGAGGCCAAGCTTGCTTTTCCTGCTTGGCAGATAAAGCATCTAGTAGATTCAAGTCAATATCCTCTTTCATATTTTTTAGATGATTCAACTGCTCATCAAGCAAATGGTCTAGCCCTATGTTATAAAATAGTTGGGGAGTCATGGGACGTTCAGGGAACTGTGCCCGGAAGCTCCAGTTGCTGTATGAAGATCAGTAGCTCACATCCATGCAAGTCAAAGGTTGGACAGGAGGTTCCTGTTTGTTCTTCTTCAAACAAAGACATTTATTCTGTGTTTGAGTGCTCTTTAATCCAACAGGCAAAGCTGCAGCAATGTAATGGATGAAAGCTGAAGTAAGCAAAGCATAGATAGGAGGAAGAGTGAAAGGGGAAGAGCAGGAAGGCTGGCACATCGTTATTTTTAATAGCAGGAGTTGATACAGATTGCCAAGGGACTGATAGACTTTCTGTCTGAAGAAGCAGCTGTATATAGAGATTAGTGTCTCTAGGCCTGCTGTAAGCTTTGCGGATCCTTGGTGGTGGTGTGCCAACAGTCGTGTGGAATTGCTGCAGCAGTCACCCTTCAGCTGTGGGCTTTTCCTTTCACAAAGTTTACGAAGATCTGAGCTTTTGTTTGTCAGTCCTGCCGAGCAGTTTAATCTGTGTCACTGCTCTGGATTGCTTGTGATGATATTGCTAGATGCTTACAATAGTGAGTCATTCATTTGGGATAAAATAGATGCTCTTATTTCTTGAAACTGCTTTCTGGGTAAGCATTTCTGAGCAGAACCATTTGGAAGATTTATTTTTGGGTGTGTTTGTCTTTTTTTTGCTAAGGCAGTTCAGTTTACCTAAGAATTGTACTTAAGATTTGGAAGATGATATTGATCCTATATTTTCTATTAATGTAAAAAAGAAAATAGAACAAGGAGTATTTTTTGATCTTCCTGTCCCAAGATAAAACGTTAATTACTGTTGCATAAATGAGACAATATATATTAACTTGTTTGTTTTCAAATACTTGATATAAAGTTTGTAAACCATGTGATTTCTTCAGCCTAGACAGAAAAGTACAATGGAATAGGAATTGCAAAGGTGACAAGAAAGCAAAGATATGAAAAGTTTATATAACTTTGGGGATTTTATCTGTAGTGAAATGTATTGGTTTTGCTTAAATTACAGCCTTTTAATTTTAGAGAGAGTATAAACTCATGAGATTTATTTTTACCTTGCCACCACTATCACTTCTAATATGAAGCCCTTATGATAGGCTTTGTCTTGCAAAGTACTTGCACTGGTGTAAAATGTTGCTTAGACTATTTATCTTTATTAGTGTATCTATTATTTTAGAAATTCCTTGTATTTTGTACCATTGTTCAGCTAAATCACATTTTATAGAAGACTGAACCTTATTCTTCAGCCTGTAACCTTATAAATAATTTCAGTTATTTCAGTGCACGTAAGAGCTGAAGCCCTGGGTTTTTTGTTTATGCACCCGTTGTGTCTGTCTGTGTTATGGGTCTTCAGCTTTTTTTGAGGTTAATAAGAAATTTAGATCATTGTGCTTAATTTAGTAATGCTGACTCTGCTCTCTGGACATCTGTCGTTCTGTTTGCATCAATGTCTGTGCAAGGCAGTGCAATGTTCAGAACCTTTGGTCTCATTTCAGGCACGTTTTTCTAAAGCATTTGTGCCTCTAGTATCCCAATTAAGAAATATTTCTCCAATACATGCAGATGCCTTAAATTTTAGTCCTGAGCTCTGGTAAATTTTCTCTTTTCTGATGTTCTGCAACAGGATCACTTGTTTTGTTAATATCCCATTATCTTCCGCTGTCCCCCCATGTGCTTTACTTTCCATGAGCAGATTATTTATTCTCAAAGCCACTGTTCTTTTTTGCCTCTTTTGCATTACTCAGATTAACTCATTTTACCATGTACTTTAGAATTTGCAACATATGTTTCAAGAAATGTCAACTAAAGTGCAGGGTGATAACCTCTTGCAGGCTTGAGTGCCCATTCAAGAAGTGTCATGTTTGATGAAGGAAGGTGTCTTATAGATCAATTGAATATATCAAGTGTCATAGTAGCAGCAAATAACTTTGATTATGAGACTCCAGAGCACTGAAGGAGGCTTGCTGATAGTAACTTGGTATTTTAATATAATGGCAAGACTTTTTTTTTTTAAAAAAAGTGTTGAGGTGGTGAGTTTTCCCAGGTTACACTTGCTCTTATGAACTGCAATACCCAAAGCCAACATTGCTTACACAAAAAATGAGAACTTTACCTTTACTGTCTTCTGCTTTGAAACTAAATGCTCTAATACCACCTCATTCCAGTAATAAATGAGTTGGAAGTTCATCTAGCAAGACTTTTGAGGAGCGCCTCTCAGTGTAATTTACAGGATGTCAACCCTTGTAGCACTTAAACGTCCGCTGTTCTAATAAGAGCATTGCTTAAAGTGTTGTGCTGTTCCAGAAGTCCCACTTAATTTATTTTTTTTTTTTAATTTATTTTATGAACCTGGGAGGAGTGGTCATATCAGTTGTTGCTGGAAATCCCGTTGTCATTGTGCTAGGTAGGCATTGTGCAATCCAGGCATTGATGGACCCTGTATTGCAAATTGTGTAATACGAATTAAACACAAGTAAGATTGGAAGGATGGAGCGCGTGTCACTCAAGGACGTGAAAATTGTACACAGGTCTCAAACTTCTCCCATCTAGTGACTCTTCCGGTCTGGGGAGAAAGATAGTAATTTCTCTTGCACCCACATTTGTTATGAAAGTTCTTATGTGTTGTGAAATTGTAAACTACTGAATAGTTACTGTACTCTGAGACAAAGTTAAAAAGTAAAATAGAAGGTATCTATTTTATTCTATTTTCTTACATTGAAAATCAATATAGGATGCTGATAGATACCCAAAATAGATTCTCTGTACTAGAACTGCAGTGTTCACTGGATGCTATAAAAAGTCTGTATGTCTGACAGCCACATTTCAAAGAATTATTTTTCCAATGTACTAATTAATTCCCTTCAAATAAATAGTCATGCAAAAAATGAAATACAACAACATAAATATTTAATGGCATCTGCTTAAAACCCTTCTGGTCTAGACTTGTGAAGTTGTGGGGGGGGTGATATTCACACATCCCTGATAAAGAGAGGATGGAGCGTGTGTGTGTGTGTCTCTGTTTTCATTTAAGGAGTTAACGACTTACTCCTTAAAGATGTAATTGTGAGATGCCCTACACAGCCCTGCTCAAAAATAATGGGTTATAGGAAACAGCTTTATCTCTCTTTGTAGGCCATAGCACCATGAATACATATTTGGATGTTACCAGAAAAAGTGTTTCTGTTTCCTGAATGGGATGAGCTGGTCTCTACCTTGCAGCATGCAGGCTCTTCCAGTTGAAGCAAATGTGCAGAAGTAACGCTCAAAGTGGGCTGTAATTTTTCTCTTGCTTCAGGAAAGAGTGAGCCTGAGTGACCGACATCTTATTCTGCACAGCACAGTTTCCTGTTCTGCTGCTGAACAGCACAGCTACAAGCTGACCTAAATTTATGGTTCTCTTGCGAGATGCCAGTCTACTCTTGAGCAGTAGACTGGCTGTATTTTCACATGTGAACTGGCTGTATTCATTGTTATTGCTACGTTATCAGCTGCTTATTTGAATTCCAGGCTTATGGAAATGTGAAATTGTAACAGATTTGCACATAATTTGTGGGCACTTTATTCCAAATAGACCTGTAGAGTTGGGGAATCCGTTACTTTCTGGAAATGAAGCAAACACCTGTTAGATTTCCTCCCACAATAGTGGTAGAAAAGAGCAGCACTGTGCTTGCCATCCTCTTGTGATTCTTCGTCATTTATTAGTGCTATGATAGGAAAACACATGTAGTACATTATAATGCAAGCATTCCCTCTGTTTATTTTTTTTGTTGTGGTAGCCTTCTACTTGATCTTCCAAGAATGTGACAAGAGTGGAAATCAGGGTCATGTAGCTGTGTAGTTTTATTCACAAAATTGCACTGCATGTGCTCTGTGCACAGCACACTTCCGTGAGATAGTCTTAGTAAAGCAATTCATTAAGAAATGCTTAAGTAAAACATGCTGTGCTGTAAAACCAACTCAAAACTTAACCAGAAGCTCTCCATTACTTCTGTTAGGAAGATTTTAATAATGTTGAACTGTAGTTTTAGTCCTTTAACTAATAATGTCACAATTGATGTGGTGTGGTGGTCTTGTTTTTGTTTGTCTTCAAGACAGAATGCTTTTTATCGCTGTCCCAGTAATCAGTCCAAAGTACAGCAAACAGCTTTACGCTTGGAAAAAACTGTAGCACCCTTTCAGAAAATATCTTTGGCGCCTCAGATTTTTTCAGCCTGCTAACACATTCAGAACACAGGACAAGCAGCTTAAGATCTGAATGAGATTGTTCACCAAATGAGTTGGTGCAGCATATTAATTTGCTAGCACTTCTAAATGCCTGCAGTGTTACAAGAGCCTGCAATGTCACTAAAATACCAGGAGCTTTGTTGGTTCTAAACTCCTTAAAAAAGAGTTTTAAATTCTTGTCTGCTTGCTGCAGCCTTACCGGCTTTATAAAGAATTTCGAGATCTGTATTTGAAAAATGTTGCGTGTCCTGGGCTTAGCAAAGTTAGTAAGAATCTTTTCCTGGAAATATGAGTTGTCTTGGAGTTTCATTGTGCTGTAGGTTTTACTGTAGAGCTCGTTATTATATGAGGCTTCTATTAGTGTTTTTACCTAGATGCCAATGGATACATTTATTGCATGTTTTGAAATGTGTTTAATCTCAATGGACAGGCTAGGATTTATGTTGAAAAAAATATTTGCCTTTACAGTTAGGTGAACTAATATAATATGGTTTTAATGAGGCTGGATGCAGTCAACCTGATTTTTTTCATGTGTATTTTCCATTCCATCTTAAGATTGTAAGTTGGTATGTAAATGCCAGAGCAGAACTGATATGACACTAAACCATTTTTCTTTTTTTTGTCTTTGTGTTGTAAACCAACACCTGCCTCCCCCAAAAGGTATTGTCTGCCAGCTCTTAGAGAAGAGGGATATGAATGGATTTTTAGAACTATAAAAAGTTTCAAACTTTAGAAGACTATTTTTAAGGTCTTAAAATGGATGCTTTTGTTCAGAGATTGAACTCAAACATTTTAGTGAAAGCTGCCTAGATGGGTAAAGAATAATGTTATTACCTGCTGCAGCACAACTTCCACCTGAGGTTTGTGAACTGGTACTGAATCACCGTTCAGAACTGGGAATTGAATATAAAGCTCTCACAGCTGCATGTTTAGGAATGGAATTAAAAAAAAAAACCCAAACATTTGTGCTGTCTCTTGTTTCACTGATACTGGATTTAGGCAAATATGTAGTACTGGAAGTTGGGATGGGCAGAAACAAGTTGTCATACTGGTGTGACATACGTGTGGCTTTTAATCTTAGCTCCAATAAGCACTGTTTTAAATTGGATAGTGCTTTTCTTCATGACTGTGTCTAAAAACTAGATTAATAGAAGACGACTGTTTACTGCTGTAGTTCCCATTAGGGTTGTGAAGATGCATACTTATTCAAGCATTGTGAAGGCTTGGAATCTATATCGTGGTACAATCGTCATTGTTACAGCATGAGTTATAAAATACTTGCATTTTTTTTTTGGAACCCAAGGACATGAGATTGTTGTCGCAAGAGAACTGAATTACCCCTTTTGCTCAGCTAGACTCGCCTATCCAGTTTATGAGCAGAATATCCTTGCTGAGGGAAGCAATCCTTACTTAGAGGATCAAAGGATGTCGCTTTTCTTGCTCGGGATGGTGAAACATTATATATTCCCGATGCTTAGGTTTCCAAGTCATATTAGTCAAAACAGAGTCTAATTGTTGATTTATTTCCATAAAATGTTCTGACTATTTTACTTTGAGAGGCCAAAGGCTTTCTAGGGAGCCAGGCTAGAAGGTTTGTACAGTTGGAAAGTAGATGCCCTAATTTCTAGAAACTGTAATTTTAGGTTATCTTGGTTAGCACAGTATGGTTAGCATACTGAACTCGAGCTTTGTCCGTTGGGGCTCAGAGCATGGCCTTACTACAGCATCTTTGTGGGACAGTCAGCAAACCACCCTGTCTCGCTGGCTGTGCTGTGGTTCCCCACTTGTCTCTGATTTCTCTGTGAAGTGGTCCCTATTTCAGATCTGTTAGGTGTATAGGCAGCACTTACACAATGGGGCTGCTGTTAGAACTGGAGGATCTTTGCTGCTTCTACAACTTGCTTCAAATGCTCTCTGATCAGGTGGTTGGGCACTTAAAATTTACGGATGGTAGAGATAATTGTGTTGTAAAACTCTAGTTCTGTATGTGTCATGAATGTCATGTTTATAGGGTAGGAAGCACTGATTTCTTCCCATTTTACAAAGCTCAGTGACACACGATCTCGCTGTTCTTCATGTATGAATGTTCGTTTAGTGTGATGGAGTTAAATTTACCTCTTTCCCTGTAGATGCTTGTTGTTGTCTCATGTCCTATGGAGAATCTCAAGTATCCTTGAGTGAGTAGCTTGGACGACTCAGTCACAATCCACAAAGCGTTGTGCTTGGCTGTGTGCGTGCCTCTCTATTGACTCTGCAAACCTGAAATGTGTGTGGGAGAACTTTCTGTTGTATTCTAGCGTGTAATTGAATTGATGTTTCTTTGGTAATTTGCCTCAGATTAAATTACTCGTTTTCACTACTGAACAAATGCTTTGTGTGCTTTTGGTGGGTCAGCACTTTGCACAGTATTTCCTCTTCTTTATTCCACCTACTTTGATGCATTCATTTATTTTTGCTGCGATCTTACTGAGAACTGAGAAAGGCTTCTGTTGGGGTGGGAGGAGACCCAGTGGAGTTTCAGAGAGGCTTTATACAGTGATTATTTGGTTAAGGGAAATGCAATTACTTTTCCTCAGATTGAAACTTTGATTTAACGCAAGTTCACACTATAATTAATGGGAGTTGTTTACCTGAGGATAAACTTTATAGAAATGGAATAGAACGGAGCATGTGAGAATATGAATATATGTTCTCTCCCTCCAAAGGAGAAGAAACTTAAATTATCAGAGAATCCTTGTTTATTGATAGCAATAAACATGCTTTGATGCACAGGTGGATGTTTCTGACCCCTAGCAAGACATGTCAGTGGTATAGTTGTCACATTAGTTTTGGTTTGACCATATTTTAGTTTGTTAATTGTAGATTAATTCTGTGGCCATACAGGTGATCTCGCCTTTTGCAGAGAAGAGGCATGGCAATATTCAGCTTAAAGTTTGAGTATTTTATGCAAGCACAATCAGTCTGAAACAATGTTGTTGTTTAAAATGAAGATAAATGGCCTGGCTCTATGAAGTACTGCAGAGTGTGTGCAAATGCAGCAGGGGTTAGTCCGTTTTCTGAAGCGTTTATCAGCTGAAAAGCTGAGATGAGAAAGTTAATAGGTAATAGGAAAATATTTGACAGGATGTTAGCTGAATGGCTTGGTTGCCATTTTTATAGCTGTAGGAAGAGCTGGGTCTTGTTGTAACAAAAAAGCTGTGTGACAAACCCCAATAAATGGGTTTAAGAAATAGTGTCTCTTCAGCTTTTCTTCAGCTCTTTGCTTACTTTCTATTTCTGGCCTAGTTCCAGAATTAATCTATTTTTTTTGACAGTGTTGCTTGACTCTACTCCACAGCGTGGAGTGTATGAGTGGATAATACTGAATTATGAAATGCACTTTGAACAGAGTTTGTTAACGAACTTTGAAGTGATCAACTTTGTGTTTAAAATTTAAGTTGAATTTATACTTAGGCTTGCAGACATTTAAAACGCTACATACTCAGAATGACAGTGTCATTCTAGCTGTTGCATTAGATTTCCTGAATCGTATATACCTCTCTGGGAAGTCTCCTGTTTCAGAAACTTAACTATTTCTTGGGTCAGAGCAGAAACACCAAATCTAATTTCTGGGTTAAAAATGGAATGATAGAAAATGGCAGATAGAAGGCATAGTGGTAATCTTATTTGGTCCTGAGTATGAAGTGGCCCTTGAAAACTCTAGGACTGTATTTGTACTGTCATGACATTTAAGATATTAAATGCTTTTTGAACCTGATCTGCGAAGGAGCACTTTAGCCTTTTTCAGCTGTTCCATTTAATTTGGAGAAGAGAGGAGGGAACAGTCAGTTTACACTTTTCCTTTGAACTTTAGGGATGGGCTTTGGACATGCTTGAGGGGGGCTTATGTTTTGACCCTAGGTATTGCCGTTGCTCCAATGATTCTAGGAGGCGGCCTCCAGCTAAGCAGAATTACAGTGACTTTTACAACATTTTTCTTTTCCAAGCGTCTGCATGAACATCCCATAAGGACCGCATGCCTGCAGTGGGGTCTGGTAGTCAATTCTCAGAGTGCTTCACAGCCAGAGGAGGAGGTGAAAATGAGTCAGAGGAGTAAAGGCTGTTCTCTTCTGTTTAATAGCTAAATAAATACATTTTTGCATTAGCATCTGTGTAGAAAAGAGATTCGCACACATGCTCAATTCTACACCTGACAGGTGATTTATTTAATAGAGATTAGAAGATCAGAAGTTTTGCTATTGAGAATACCAGGCATACCTGGCGAGGGCTTGCTTTTTTTTTTTTTTTTTTTTTTTTTTTTTTTTAAAATGTAGCCCGTATGGGCTACATTTAGTTAGATGAGATCAAGGACTCTTATTTTGCAAAGATCAACAATGTAACTGATCTTTTTAAAAAGTGGTTGTGTAAAAATAATTAAATTAAATCCCCTCAAAACCAAACAAACCCCCACTCCCCCCACTCCCCCTCAAATATTACTCCTCCGCAGAATTCGACAGAATGGGATTGAAATTCAGGAGTTCCTAAAGTCCAGCTGCACGCTTAGAGTAGTGTCTTTGAAAAGGTTTGATATTAACGACAAAGTTCTGCACTTTGAGGATGCATAGAACAGCTTGGATATTCTACGTGATGAATCCCGTATGGCATTGGTTTACAAAGAAGTTGGGCAAAAAGCTGGTTTCCCCAAAATACATTCCCACACACTACTACAGTTTGAAGTATTGTTCTTGTGAATGAGATTCTACTATTGTAATTCTGTATGGTTTTGGATAAGAGGGCAGAATTGCCTTTTTTGTGTGTGCTGTCTTTTAAATGGATCAGTAGGCTTCTTTGTTTTTCTGTTGTAGTTATCCGTGCAATAAGCAGGAACGCTGTATGGTTCATTTTTAATAATTAGTACACAGCTGCCCAAAGGGGAAACTGTGTGGGCAAGAGATCTTGTTGATGTTTGTTTTAACAGCTGGTATTATTAAGGGAGAGCTTTGCAGAATGGAAAAAGAGGATGAAAAGCAGTCAACAGTTAATCCAAAGACGTAGCCAGGCAGCAGAAGATTTACTGGGAATTAGTTCTAAAATTGTATTTGTTCAAAATATTTCAGAATAAAAGAATGGGTGTGTATTAAATCAGGGAAGTGGGATGGTGCTGGGGAACAGTGAAAAGTTGCAACATTGTCAACTGAAAAACCTTACTGGAACAACAACAACAACATATATTTAGCATTGTTACCATGCTGCAACTCCTGAGGGAGGCAGCTCGGATGTAGAGTTCTGCTGCGGCTCATGATTTATACCGTCCCAGCAGCAGAGCAATACACACCAGAATCTGCTCATTTTCAAAGCTCTTGTTTATAAGGCACAGAACAGTGAATCCCTGTGGGTCATTGCAGCTTTCAGTCTGGAGCTCTGGATACTGTCAGCAAAACCCAAATCTATGTCCCATTCCTATTCCCCCAGGACAAGCAGAAGGAAGAGGTTAGCACTGCTTTGTTTTGTTTCTTTGTTTTTTAAATGAGTTTTGTGTGGGTATCATTAATGGTAATGGTAGAGATGCATCATCTCTCTGGGCCCCAGTAGATTTTAGTAGTTATGAGCCTATGTTTAGCTTTTGCTTAGCTAATGAGTCTGGATTTTAAGGTCTAGATTCTGCTGCTTTTCCCTATACCTAGTAGGAATAAGTTCATTTAAATTGGTTGAATTGCGCTAGCATCCCCAAAAGGAGAAGCAGCATGTACGTGTTTGTCTTCAGTTTAAATAACTGAACGCATACAGAAAAATGCACTCGTCGTTCAATAAAAATAGCTGGTATTTCTGACCTTACATCTGGCATTAGTTGAGGTTTCTCTCTTATTATCTTGCTCTTTAAGAGCTTTCTTATATCCTGGGTTGTAATTTGCACATTATAGTGTATTTTGAAACAAAACTGTGTCCCATTCTGGGGTTTCTTGCGTGTATTTTATAAGCAGAATTGTGTGCTTGAAAAGGAGTGTTCATTTCTAAATGGTCTGCTTATGACAGATGGTTCTCATTGTGGCAAAGTCATGCTGTGCCTCAAACCTCAAAATGTATAAACTTATTTGAAGGAAATGAATTGCTGCTGCAGCATGGCCATCTATGAAAGGTATCCCTGGACATTGCAAACAATGTTTTTTGTGCCTTACCTTTTCCTTATTTGAAGAAAACGATGATACTAATTTCAAGAGCATGAAATTTTGACACCTCTAAGATGCACATTTCCTCTTTCAAGAGATGTAACACAACTTTCTTAGAAGTGTCTCCCACTGTTAACAGCAGATGACTTGTGTCAAGTCTCTAATGCCTCTGTATGGCCTTTTCAGGTAATTGTTTGAATAAAAATGAAACAGCACCTATATAATACTTTATACTGGGTGGACTTATGTTCCTCCACATGTGCCATCCAGGACATGTAACCTACATAATTGCACATCAAAATCTCCATTGTTCCAAGAAAACCAGGCTTCCTGTTAGCCTTCTGCCTGCAAAAGGACCATCTTATTGTCCCTACCTGTCCAGTGTCCTTTGATTCAGTTGCTGTTTCTTTTAATCACCTATTGCTCATCAACTCTGTTCTGTTCCAGTTGAGCTGTTCACATCTTCCTGCCTTCCCACTCCCCAGAATTAATCATTCCTCTCTGCTGTCTTACCTCTCGCGGCATCTTTTTTAAGCTGCTGCAGTACGAGCAACCACATCCTCTCTTGTATGGCACATCCTCTCTCTCACCTTCCTTCCTGGCTGCTGTGTGAGCACTGTCGCTTGCCTTGTTGCTATAGAGGGACCACAAGTTCTACTTTACCACATCCTTTGTAGGATACAACAGGCTAAGGCGGGGAGAAGGCTTGGTTTGACACCAGGATGGCAGAGGTGGAAGTTTTGGGGGTCTAGTAAGCTTGGGCTCCAATAAGTTTGGGCTCCAGTGAGGAAGGCTGTCTGCTGCAGTGGTAAAAGCAGCTCCTGGAGCCAAGACCAGGAGGTTTCTTGCAGCAGCATCTGCTCCTCCTGGAGCTCCACCGCTCCTGCACCTGCGGCCGGGCGGCAACAGTGACTCAGAGGCTTCTGCCTGCTGCAGGAAGGAGTAGTTTCAGTTCATGGTTTAAGCTGTCAGCAGAGAGAACTAGGCATTGAGAGTGCGTGCGTGTACGTGTGTACGTCTTGCAGTTGATGACACTGGTTGTACTCACACAGGGAAGCATACTGCTGCGAGCCATGTGTCAGGTTTTGCAAGGCTTCCATCATAGGTGTTAAAGTGGGTCACCAGCGTGAGCGCTGGGGCGGTGCTCCCGGTGACCTGGCAGGCAGGCAGAGGGGTCTGGTTGCCGGCCTGATGCTCCGTGCTGCTGCTGAGGGAGTCGCTCTACCTCCCTTCTCTGCTTTCAAAGCTCGCTAGTTGGCTTTGCACCGCTGTTTGTTGTCGTGCTGTCTGTAACCTACTACTGTGTTTTAGAGTCTGGTGTTGTGCATCATCTTCTCTACAACGAGGTCATAAGCTACACCAGTATGAGGACAAGCTCAGCATTTTCGTTAGTGGGGGATGTACCTATGCAGCTTTACTGTAGGCGGGTCGTCTTGTTAGATGTTGCAATTTAATTTGTTCCATGCCAGCCCTGACGATCTAGTTGTAATCCCAGAACTGGCCATGCCTCAGCATGGCTGTAATACTCGTTTTGCTCTCCAGGTGCTGGCCTCTGTGCCATGTGCTCAGGTGGCTTTTTTCAGAAGTGCTTCTTGTTCGACTTCAGTCAGGTTTCCATCAAGGTAAGGTTAGGGTATGGGCGAAACACGCCTGTGAGACAGCACTTCTGCTTAATTAGCAGGAGGGGTCACTCTTGAGTTTGTGGAAGGTGGTTTTCTGGGTGGGGTTGAGTGTGGTTGGTCTCAGGAGCAATTAAGAGGGTTGCTCCCTGTTGCTACCCTTTGCTGTGCAAAGGGCCTTGCTGTTATACTGGGCCAACATTATTTTAAATCCAGATTAAAACTGGCATAAATATTAGAACTTCTTTTGCTTTACAGCTTCAGCAAAATGCTGAAGAAAGTAGGCATTTCAAGGCTGAAATACAGACCAGAAACTGCTTAATTCGTCATGTTTATTGGAACAAGTAGGATAATTAGAGGTGAGTTTATCTAGCAACATAAAAGATGTTTCAACATAAAACATAGTCTGTTTCCACTTTTGATTTCTGGGATTTCCCCCAGCCCCAAGTCTGAAATGCACTCAGTGGCCTAAAGATGCAGCAAAGAATCTTAATTTTTTTTTCTATTTTCTCCTAACTAGATCAAGTTCTGAGGTGAATCAGAGGAGATAAAAGAATAGTTAAAAACCTTTTTGGGCTTTATGGAAAAATGAGTTTAAGGGGTGGCGAGGAAGGGAAAATGGAAGTGGGAAAGTAAGATGGAATTTTTTCTGGGTATTTATTATTCAGCTCAAGCAGAAATATGCCTGTTTAAGGTGAAAGGTCAGGAAGAATTTATTTAATACTTAAAGGGTAAAATGAAATTAAACACGTGGATGAATAGGAGATCTGCATGAAAAACGCATGTGATCATAAATAGTTTTGTGAACGAGAACCGGATATGTAGGGGTAATGGAAGGGCAGATTCATAAAACAACCGGTAAAGCCACAGCATCATTTGAATGTCAGCCAAAAAGAGATGGTCTCCCTGTCCCATCGATATGTCTTCTACGGTGCCATTAGTCATCCTTGTCTGTGCTGTGTGAAGCAAAAGGTTAGTGTCCTGTACTCCATTTCATACTTAACATACTTAACATGTATAAACACGGATGTTTGTTTAGTTGTCATTAACTGAGGATTTCACTGACTATAGCTGACAAGTTTTGTGTGGGAAGTAGTCTCTCATCAGTAGTGGCTGAGTCAACAGATGCTGAAGTGCTTTTGTATTTTCTGCTCATCTCTGTTTTCTAGAAGGCTCTTGCAGCGGTAGCCTGTACTTTGTGCATTTTCTTTCATTATTAATTTGCCTGAAGACTCTTAACATTTGCATATAGTTTTATTGTAGGTCTCCAAGGTTCTGTGATCTGAAGTCTGTTGCATTCTGCTAGCACTGTAGTGCCATATGGGACTTAATGGAGCCTATGAAGGTCTCATCATCTCGTTAATTATTCTTATAATTTGAAGTTGTTAAACCATGGGATCTAAAAGAGTAATTTAGAATTTGAACACTGTAATGTATTCTTGATCTTTAATTCCTCTTTGCCTATGGAACTGGGTGAGAGTGTTTAAAAAAAAAAAAAAAAAGAGGGGTGTGGGAGGATAAGGTATGAACCAGAGGCGAAAATTAGTGTTTAATTCCCCTATTCCTACTTACGTCTTAGGACAGTGGATAAACAAGTAATTTTGGGAGGAAACAGAATCAGACTCCCTGGAGAATGAGGCAGTAGAAAGTCTTCAAATATTCTTAATGCTTAGTAATCGTGGGTCTTTTATTACATTGCTGGATTAGAATTATGGGAGGAATATGCTAAATATAAAGGCTTTGTTTTTCTGTTACTAGCATCTGAATTTTCAGCATACTCTTTCTTCATTACTTAGCTCTGTATTAGCATTCTTCTTAATTTTGCACTCCTGCACCACTACCTGTGAAAATAGCAGAAAGAGTGACAGAATGACAGTTCAGCCTGGTTACTGGTACGGTAAATGCTGCCACCTAAGTCTAATCTGAGCAGGTTTGACACGATGATTAAAATTGCAGAATTAATTGGTAAAGTCTCCCAGAATCTAATGTTCTTGTTCACACTTGAAACCAAATAGAAATCCCAGGACTTGGCCTTTCAATTTGTGAAAAGCATTTACCAGACACAGGGAGTACAGCGACCTGAGTGAGTGTTGTCTGGCTGCAGAGTGACTGAGACTGTAATTTAAGAGTAGAGTGAGGACACCCCCCTTTATTTCAGTAGATGTTAATGATGAAGCCCCTTGGTGGCAAATTAAAGTCCCATCCATCACTGGATGTGAAAAAGCCTTGTGTTGAACTATTTTGCAATAGATGGAAGCACTCTAGAAAGAGGAAGGCGTATCTTACTGAGCTGATCTTCAAAGACCACACGAATAACACTTTATTGCTCAATAATTGGTTGTACTCCATGTTATGTGGCTTAGAAATGGGAAGAAAGCTTTTCTTTCGGTTGTTTTTTTTTTTGTTTTTTTTTTTTTTTTTTTTATGGCTAACTTTCTTCTTCCCAAAATACTTTGCCTAGCTGGGGAATGTGACTTCAGGAGAACAGTTGAGAAGTGAGGGGATCTGACAGCTTGAAGTAGCCATTAAAATGAGGAAAAGCAAATAGGCAGCACTATTTCCATTTTAAGCGTTGTCAGTGTAACAAGCTCGCAGCTGAGTTTCAGAAAGTATGCATGAATGTGAAGTTATTTGGGCAGCAGTAAAAATACCGGGAGAGAATTAATGGAAACAGAAATGAAGTTAGAAACACACTGTGCCTTAGGGATAAAACTTCCAAAGTATTCTGGGTACTTGGATGTCCAATTCCCATTCAAGTTAATGACTGAAGTTCTTCTTTCCTCTTTTGAGTTTTAATTTCTGTGTGCATGCTCAAGAATGTGTTAGGCTCTGAACAAATATGAAGACGCTGTTTGTTTCAAGCAGCTTGCAGCAGAGGCTCTGCTTTCCCACCCACGTGAAGTCAGGTGGGTCAGCTCGTAAATTCAAACTCCTCCATCCCTTTGGGAAAGCACAAAGTGTTTGTACTGGCACGTGTTGCTGTCATTGGGAAGCCGGTGGAATCTGATGAAGAGGAGTAAGTTACAGCTGTATGAGCAGGTTAACTACATGCACATCTTGATTGTCAGTCAAAAGTCTATTCTTTTTTAGTAAGCTCAATGTGTTGATACCCAGTAAGTATAGGGACTTGAAAACAGGAGAACATGAGATTTGGCAGGTTGGAAGGCCAAAGGACAATAATGTGAAGGCTGTGGTAGGAGCCCGCTGTGATACATGACACTGTCAGTGCAGTATTTTGCTCAAGTGTGTTCTTAGATGTAAACCAGTCTCTGAGTCAGAGGAAAGTAGTGAATGCTTCTAGAAAATGTTTTGGTGTTTTTCTGAGAAAACAGGTGCAAAGCGACCTTCCCCCCCCGCCCCCCCTCACTGTGGTCTGGTGGGAGCAGTTTCACTGAATGTTGCGTCATGCTGCTTGTCTTGTTTTCTTGCTTTTCTTGAAGAATGTTAAAGCCTTGTGGAATGTATTGTTTTCTGTTATCCCTAACTGGAAGGGTGAGGAGGCTGCAAAAACAGATGGAGGAGTATATGTATATTGAAACAGAAAGGTGAAACAGCAGATCATGGAGGTACCTGAGCCATCTTCTACCTGATGTCCAAACCTTCACAGCTGTAGTGGGACACTTCACATGCTAAACCTGTATCCATCACTGGCAAGGATGGTGTGCTTTAACCATGTGCTGCTCTCATTAGACTGCTCTTGGTTGCAGAGCTGAGTTCCTTCAGAGCCAAGACAGATAAATCCTCACAAGCTGCACTCTTGCTTCTTTTTGTAGAGCAGATGCTTCTCCAGCCACCAGCTTCTTCCTGGCTTCAGTGGGACACTGGTACCTTTATTGATCTCTGTGTTTGAAAATCCTTGTTGAGTTTTACTGTTTGGCTACGGGAAGCTTCTTGTGCCTGGTGCTACAAGTGCTTAAGTTAACCAAAGTACTAGCTGATTTACTGATAACACTGCCCCCTTAGTGAGATCTTTTTTTCCTGGGATTAATTACTATGAAGAGGGGGTTTTTTGAGCTATAAAATGATTCTGGAGTTCAGTGAAAACTGAAATGAAACATAGTACTGGAGTTTGGGAATCTTTTGAAGAACTTACTTTTCTAGCGGTCTGCTTCTGGGAGATCTTTTGTGGGAGGCAGTCTGTTACGGAGAAGGGTGGAAATCTCATTGTTAAGGATATTACAACTAGGCCAAATTTGCTACAGAATAGTTGAGGTGCTTTTTTTTTTGCTCTTCAGATTCCAGGTGGTAATGCATTTTTGTAATGAACTTTGGAAATTCTAAATCAATTAAAAAAATATCTTTTCAATATTGATTGTTTGAAGGCATGATATTGTTGTTAACTACTCTCAAAAAATCTCTTTTGTAGAAGTTCTGATTTTGCATTGATTGCATGTATCCCTGGACTTTGGGATTCCATGAATTCAAGGTTATGCTTTACGATCAAAGCATTCTGTGTACTCTGTCATCCCTACACTTCATTAGCTTTAACACAGAGCCTTTGCCTACCTTCAGCTTGCTGAGCAGATCCATAAAACAACGAGGACTATCTGTGTTCGGTCCCTCCTGCTGCACTGCCTTTCTTTTGGAATCTCATGCTCAAAGTGATGGTGTTTCCAATTTTACTGACTTTTTTCATCCTTAAGGAACACAGAAAAGAGAACGGACAATGGAATACATGACCCCAGTGTAATACATTGTTTTGGGGTGTTGACTGCTTAGTGAAATGGCACTTGGGCCAAAACTGTTCTATGCCCGGAAAAGGGACAGAAACTCTTCTCTGCAGCAAAGTCTGCAGAAAGCTAAATTTCAGCTTGCCTTGCTTCGCGATAGCGGAGGTCGGTGCTTGTAGTTTATCTGGTTGAGGTTCTTCTGGTTACAGCTCGGCACCGGACAAGTGTCTCTGCTCACTTTATAAATAGAAAGTTAGCATCTTCACACTGTTAGTCTGACAGCTGCGCTGCGGTGTATTTGCCTTTGCACTGCACATCATGGAGTTTTCTTTCACCAAATTTGACATAGTGAGGCCGCTGAAGCAGTCCAGCAGATCTACCTGTGGGATTACAGACCAAACTGAGGCAGCCACCTGGAGCCATTTTCAGGTTTTTATTCATGCTCTGATCTAAACGGTGCTCTGAGAATTGAGTTGGGGTGGCGGTGATGGTGGTGGAAGAGGTTTGGACAAGCCACCACCAAGACTGCCTTTCCAGGGTGAACCTGCTCTATTTTTCTGTGCAGTCAGCAGTCTGAATTCTCTTGAAGGGCAGGATGTCCTTGAAAGGCATTCTTTCCTGTGGGAAACCATGACCTTTCCTCTTTGGATGGGGTTACAATAGGATGCAAGTTAGTTTCTTGCTACTAGTGTGATATATCTGATAAGGGTGGTTTAATTTGCTTACAGGGATTAGGGAGTGGATTTCCCTCCCTGAGATTTCTTGTCTCAAAGTTGGGAGTGTGTGTGAATGCATGTAAACTTGTGAGTAATGGACTGCCTCGTGGGGTATTTATTTTATATGCATGTGTTTATGTTAAATAATGTAAATTGTGGAAGAGTAGGGTGTGGGATAGCTGTAAGACCTCTTTATCAGAAACCTTAAAAAGGCTATGTATGCACTACTTTCTCGACATCAGCGTAATCTGAGAGATTCAGAGGTTGTATGTTTGGAGAAGAGCAGAAGGTGCCTTGTGCTGGCATGGTACCCCAGACAGCACACCATGTTCTTTCCTGACCTGAGCCCTCTGGGAGGAAGAGAGGTCCATAATGTTACCCATGTCATCTTTGTATTCTCCCCAGCTGTGAAATTGTCTGAAATAAGGATTTGGCTATATGCAACTATGTTCTGGCTTAGTCCACGTCTTCCCTTTCTGCAGAATACATACATCCTCTTTTTGAGTGAATGATGTTACGTTGGTTTAAGGGTGGTTTATATTGCTGGAAGTCAGGCTTTCAGTCTGTGTAATTTGAATTTTTTTTCATGTCTTGGGGGGGGGGGGGGGGGGGGGGGGGGGGGGGGGGGGGGGGGGGGGGGGGGGGGGGGGGGGGGGGGGGGGG
>JAVKLA010000052.1:14484256-14566554 GCA_034782735.1 Sagittarius serpentarius | reverse complement strand
CCCCGCCCAGTTGGCCTTAACCACTTTTTCCTAGTTCCTGGAGCACAAGGCTTAGAAGTTCTTTACTGTTTTTGTAACTTTATACTATTGCCCTTTTGCTGTTTTCCCCTTAGTGCCTCTTTAATTGACTAATAGTGACATAATTTCAACTGAAGCCTAGTCTGGTTTGGCTGAACTGGTTTAAAATAGTACCTTGTGCTAAACCAGAGCAAATATGCAGAAACACAAACCCTGTGTGTCTATTCCATGCATATTACCTGCTGTCTTAACTAGCTTCTTGCTAGAGTTTTGCAAATTTTCCACATCTAACATGGTTCCTATTTCTTCCCTTCAAAATACAGTTAAAGCAGTTTTGTTACCAAGTAGCAGCTTCTGTGTACGTGACTCTTTTGTTCAATGCTGGAAGAATCACTCCTGATACCTATCTAATTTACTGTCAGAGCTAGATATGCTACAAAGCAGAAAGTGATATTTTCTTAAAAGGAACATATTCATAAATTAGGCTTTGTAGTAGCTTTCTGTTATTCTTCTACTCTGTACATCTAAGGAAGTGGGCTTGTATTGCTTTGATAACATTCGATGATAGCCCTACAAACTGAAAGTCACAAGACCAAATCTCTGGCAGATAGAAAGAAGCATTGCTTCTGTCAGAAGCTTTAATTGTGGCAGCTAAGCATCTGACCCAAATCTGTTGCTGTGCGCAATTTTTTTTGAAAATGTTGTAAATCTAACCTTTGTACTGCAGATGTGCAAACTTACTCTCTATTTTCCTTGCAAAACCATAATGGAACCTGATACCAAATAAGTCAGGCTGATACTATAGACCTTGATTACACTGTGTTTCTGTCAGGATCAGTGTTCGGTGTATCACAGTTTAAAAAATATTTTTCAAGTCTTGTAGAAACATTAACTTCTGAAATGCTGTGTGGAATGGATGATTATGGAATCTGAGTGTTGTTGAAGTAACTAAACTTTAAAAAATAAGGTAATTTTAGGTTAAATCTGCAGATAGTAATAAGCTGGCTTGGATAATTAATTTGGATTTAGAGTTGCTTAATTTCTCTTGGCATTTGCAAATCCCAAACTGACTTGTGGAATGTTCTTGATTGAAAAAGATTTTATTGAAAACATGTGTGACTGTGTTTTTGAGGGCAACAATATTTGAAGAACAGTCTGTATTTGTATATAAACGGAGGTAGACAAGAAAACTTACTGTAAACACAGCTAATGTCATTTTTTTGTGGCGTCATTTTTTGTGGCAACATTTGTTAGCATGTCTTCTGTTTTAGAACAAAACAGGCTATGGGGGAAATAAATTCTGTTCTGTAAAAAGATTTTTAGCTGTTCTAAATGATATTTTAAATTCGTAACACTGACAAAGCTGGAGTCTAAATCTGTGGGTTTTAGGTAGAAATCAGAATTATTAATTGGGAGTAGACACCAAATTCATGAAATTTCTATTAACTGCAGAGTAAAATAAAATACTGGCAAGAATATCTATTTCTTATCCTTTGTCTAAGTATGTCTTTATATCATTGCCGGGATTTCTGAGACAAAACTGATTCAGAAATAAGGAATAAAGAATGTTACTGAATTGGTCTCATGTTAAAAGACAGATTTCCGTCAATTAAAAACCTGTGTTGCTACAAAAATGTCTAACTGTGGTAATGGAAAATCTTAACACTTTCTTTATGGTGATATGCACTTTGGAAATTATTTTTAGTTATCTCTATGTTCAACGAAACGAAACTATTTTTTTGATTCATTGCAGGACCAGTTTGACAACTTAGAAAAGCATACGCAGTGGGGTATTGATGTTCTGGAAAAGTACATCAAGTTTGTAAAAGAAAGAACAGAGATTGAACTCAGCTATGCAAAGCAGCTTAGGTAAGTTGATATGTAAAGTTCTGGACTCTGAGTTGCATCTGTTCAGAGCCTGTAATCACCTGTAAGTTTACTGTTTCAGTGGTGGTAATGTGTTTGGTTTATAATAATGTAATGTGTTTGGTTTGTAATAATGGCTTTTAGAGAATAGCTTTTATTCAGAGAATGGAAAGCTAAAGTATTAATTTAAGATACTATTTTATTATCTCTGCTAAAAATCATATGCTTTGCAAAAAGAAGGGTTGTTTAGGTGACTGAGTAGTATACTAGAGCTTACTCACAATTTATGCATGATTAATGGCTCAGGCTTTGAGGATAGCGTTGTAATGTTTCCATGAAATTAGGACTGCTGCACATAAATGCTGAAGGGTTTAAGAATTCGGCAGAATAATGATCATTTGTTGTAAGGCAAAGTTTAGGGTTTCTTTCCGTAATGCAGGCTCTTTATGAACATGCGTTGGAGAAACTGCAGGTCAGGAAGTCTCAGCCCTTGGAAATTTTGCCTATGTAGTTAGCCAGGTTGCAGCCTGAGATTTGAATTTTGAGTGTTTTGTAATCTTACCACTGTTCTTGTGATGTGTCTTCTGAACAGAGCAGGCATCCTGTGAATTTATGTCCAGTAGCTAAATTACTGAAAATTCCTGCTATGTATGTTCTACATACCTGGTTCAACCATCAGGTTGTAGGTAAAGAGACAAGTGTATGTGAACCAGACCCAGGAAACATATTCCTTGAGGTCAGATCCAGTGTAAATGGGGAAGGGGGAAGGGAAGGCGTGCTAAGAACCCTCCCAGAATGAGTAACTCTTACCCTGCTTTTCCCAGCAGAGTAAAAAAAATGAGGTGAACAGCAGTTAGAAGGGAGTACAACACACAGACAGCCCTACTGCTGCTGCTGAGAGCGGCTGTGGTGCGATATTGTTAGCAGGCACTAGTGTCCAGGGTGATAAAGTGGAGGTGGTGGAGCTAACTGGGAAGGGGAGTGCAGGACTAATTCTTCCCAGCCCTTCCAGTAAATCCACAGCTTTTTTTTTTTTTCATGACTAGAATACATATTAGAACTCCTTCTGTCTTCTTAGTATTTATAGAGATTGAGATCTGAGGTTCTAGTTGATCTGTATATATCTAAAGCACAATATCTATTAACAAAAAAAAAACAAAAAACAAAAAACAAAAAAAAACACCCAAAATTTTTGATGCTTATGTTAAAATGGATTTGAGATGCACAATGGCCTGTTCTTTACAAGGAGCTGATAGTTGATAAAACTGTGCCTTTATGGTTATGTGCTTTCTCAGGGGAATGCCACAGGGATTCCCCCAGGGTTTCTGCTATAGACAAGCAGGAAATAGAAAATGACTTGTGCAGGAACAAATTGCTCACATCCTATGGAGATGAGAAGAGATTGAATTACAGAGGCAAAATAAGCTGGAAGAAAGAGAGTATGACTGGGCTGGGAAACCCCAGCAGAGTATCTGTGTGAGCAGGCCTGTCTTACGAAGAATCACACACTAGACTCACTGAATTTCTTAGGATGACAAATTTTGGGTGTAAAGAGCGTATTTATGAAAATAAACACACGAACAAAATGTTTAAGGGAAGTGGGAGGTAGTCACAGGTAAAACTATCTAGAAACTCTGAGCTCCTGAGTTGTATTTCTTATTCTGTCCTAGACTTCCAAAACAAACTTGGTCAGTTTGTTTCTTCTCTCCATATTTTAATTCACCATGTGTAGCTGCATTTGTAGTCTGTCCATGTCTCCCTCCTCCCCCCCGGTATGATTTGAGGACAAATACATTCATCCCCGAGGAGCTCTTAAACACAATGCTGTTTGGAGTCATCTAAAAAGTTAGAGGTATAAAAGGGGGAAAAAAAAAAAAAGTAGGCTTGTCAAATGTTGAGATAAAACAGTGCTGGACATCTTAAAAAAAAAAAAAAATCATGCATCTGCTTTTAATAAGTCTTCTCAAGCCTGGTGCAAACCTTTCTTAGTATCACATCCATTTGGTGTAAAAGGGCTGCAGCATATCACTTGCATGTCATAACATGCAGACATACTATTAAAAAGGGACAAGTTAACACAAGAGACTCCTGTGGATTTAACTCAAAAGTTTCATTTATAGTGTAAGTAAAGCTGCTGAACTTTATTTTATTTTGTGAAACGTGTGTTTTCTGCTTGGTCTCTCAGCTACCTAGCTAGCTATTCTTCCTGTCTGACTATCTACATCTCGGCCTGGTCATCTGTTGAAGTTTAATTGGCTTCTATTTAATAATGTTTCTTTCATTCCTCTTTTATAATTCTGCATATATATATATATATGTATATGTATATATGTAATATTTTGTTTTTAAAAGTGTTAAGTTAGATCTAGGTACTTGCAGGATGCATCAAATTTATCTGGTTACACCAGCAGAAGAAACTCCCCAGTGTCCCATGCCTTGTACATTGTGCCTGCGCTGTTCAAGTCCAGCTTGTACCATTTACAGGCAGTCCTGGTTTGAGAGCCCAGTTTGGATCCGACATGATTGTTTTCTTAGTTTTTTACATTATAATTGTTGAGTCATTAAACTAGGCTGGGAAGGAAGGGATGCAGAAACTGCGGTAGACTGTTCACTTGTTCCTGCATTTTGTTTTGAGATTCTGTTGGGTGTGACACGCTGGGCACTGTGCTCTGAGTGCTGGTGTTTTGTTGTCCTCCTTCCGTAGTCACTACTTACCTTACAGTGCACACACTCAGAGCATCACAGAGTGTGTCAAAAGCCTTGCCTGATGTGATGATGGATAGATAGGCTTGAGGAGGACATACTGGAAAAAAAAATGCTGAAGATACCAGGATAATCTGAGAATCAGGAATGTCTGATGGACGATAAATGTGAGAGCGCAAGATGTCAAAGAAGTGGAAATAAGGGAGCAGAGAAACAAGCTGGAAAGGCAGAAAAAATTATGCAGAGTGAAACGCAAATAGAAACATGAATCAGAGGCAGGTGCACAGGCTAGCCCAGTATCTTTCCACAACTGCTATTTTACTGCTGGTCTTTGTTCTTGTGTGTTAGTTCCTCTTTAATCACTCTTAGCTCTGAAGGTGTCATTGCTTCATGAGCCTGAACTTGGGAAGTGCTGGTGTTCTGGTCATGACACTGCATGATTGCATGCTGAACTTCAGCAATACTTCTGGATTTGGTGTCACTTCTGGGTTTTTTGTGTGTATCCTGGTTAAAACCCTACGTGTGTTTTTGAGTTTAAAAAAAAAAAACAGGGAAAAAAATTGAAGAATTCAAATATATTGACTCTATATTTTATGTGTTTTATAAAGTACATAGAAAATAAATGTTTAACCCAGATACTAATCCTTGTTACATGCTTTCAGAATCTTTTTTTCTGTGAAAGCATACTGTCTGGATTTTTCTGCCTCAGCTCAGTAACATTTCTATGCCTTTAAAGATTAAGACGACAGTAGCTGTGTATGTCAGAATTAATTGGGCAGCATGACAGTGCTGGGAGGTGTGCGTTTTGAGTGTGTGTGAAAATGCCTTACTAGTGTAGTCTTCTGTGTATGTTTTCTTGTGTTTTTTCCCTTCCTCTTTAAGCAGGTGTGTGGAGGGAGGCATTTCCATGGCCTATGAAGAGTGCTGTAAGACTTACTGTAGTCATGCAGAACAGTTCGCAGAATGCTTTCCATGCTGGTATTCTTTGATTGAAGCTGCTGTATGCGGAATGAGAGAGAAGTTCATTGTCTCAGAGCATGCTCTTTTCAGAGAAGGCAAAGGCTGGAAAGGAGATGCTCATTTGGATCCCTTCCAGTAGGGATACTTAGATTTTGAGAAACACATGTTTGTCTATGCAAATCTGCCAGGGTTCTGGCTACTACTCTGTTTGGGCAGATGCTTCAATTCCTTAAGGAGAGCAAAAGGACCAGACATGTGAGACGAGGCCCTGCTGTCTCCCAGTTAGCAGTAAAAACAGCATGCAGCAGGGACTGGGTTACACCTCTGAAAAAGCAGTTTCTTTTCAACTGGGTGTGTTCTGGGAGTCCTCCAAAGAGTTTGGCACAGATAGGTGAATGAAACTTGGTAGTCCTTTGGACAACGATTCCATCAATACCACTTGTATGTTATTCTTAATCACTGAAACAACCTTGTAAAGCTAAAACAAATGGCTTCTATTTCTGCAGAGGCTGCAGGAAAGCGTATAGTAATAGGGCTGAGTTTAGAATAGAGGAGATTCCAGTATTGCAGCACTGAAAAGGTCTTAAAATTGCCAAGTAAGATTTGTCAGCTCTCTGGTTTGCACTGTTGAAAGGGTGCATGGTGTTGTATTGCGCTACAGTGCAATATGCATCGTAATGCTGAACTTTTATGTATCGGCAAGGGGCACGGAGCATCAGGGGGACAGCACACATTCATTAAACCCTTGATGTGCTGCTGGCTAGGGGCTTGCAGTCGGTGCTTTCAGGACAATGAAAGCTATGTACCAACTGTTAGATATGCTAACAGTTATGTTCAGATTTCTTATTCAAGATACAATCACTTGAAGCGCATATCGATATTTTAAAATCAAATAATTAGTTGGATGTGAGGTAATGAGAGATGCAATCATCTGTGCTAATTGGGATAATCGAATTTCACATTTCTCCCAGCATCAGTTGATAATGATAAAAGGAGCCCCCTTTTGTCATCTCAGTGCAGCTTCCCATAGCTTTATGAAGATTTTTCTCTTCCTTGGACACATACTGCTAAAGTCAGGCAAATTTGCCTGGCCGTGAGTGTCATCTGCTGCAGCAAATCACATTTTAATGGGCCGGCTGACCTTTGGATATGGAGCAGCACCTTCTACTGGGTGGCGTTTGTAAAGCATGTCTGTGTATCTAAGGTTCAGTGTTTTTACTGTGAAAGGGTCTCCTTTAGATCAGGTGAAGGAGACCTGTGCATCAGCAGAGCCACAACTCAGGAGTATTGACTTCATGACCTTAATTTAGGAACTTCTTGGGTTCAGAATCTGCTACTTTATTGCAGTTACAGAGTCTGCAGCACTGTGCGGCCCATTCTTGGAGTGCTACTACAATGCAATCAAAAGCCTAATTACAGTCATACTTCTGATAAGGTGTCTAGTCACAGCAAATAAAAACTGAAGCCCCACAGAATGTGTGTGCATGCAAAGATTATCCAGTTAATTTAAAGGAGATTTTAAATTTAATTTTATATACATGTATTTTTAATTTTAGGAATCTTTCAAAGAAATACCAACCCAAAAAGAACTCCAAAGAGGAGGAAGAATACAGGTATGTTCATGATCCACTGCTGGGTGAGCATGCGTTAATGGAGGAAGAGGAGAAGTTTGGGTTACCAACTAGGGTTTGACTTGTAAACCAAAGATTTTAAAGTCGAGTATAAGAGTATAGAAATCATAGATGCTGAAACAGGCTTATATGGTACATACTAAGGAGTGGATTTTCAAAGTTTGGATTTGATCTGTAACTACTCAATTCCCTTTATTTGTTAATGGTTTCTGGATGCCTGGTTTGGGTTTTTTTTGTTTTGTTTTTCATACACCTTAAAAACTTTAAACCAGACTGTATGATCCTGGCTCTTTGAGGTGAATGACCAAACTCTTAACTACTTTCAGCAGGAACAGAAACAGTTGCTAATTTTAGCATGAAACTTATGCAGTCTATGTAAGTATTAACTTACTCAAATGGACTGACAACACAGATTAGTAATTTACTAAAGGGATAATGTTATAACACCACAGAGAAACCAGTGGTTCTTAAAGAGTAAGGTGAAGGATGTAGTTTGTACTCCCAGTTTCCTGGGATGGATCTACAGGTGACTTGCTGTTGAAGGATGTTGCATGGCCTGAGCTGTCTGCTGTTGATTCATGTGTTCAGACTGTACCTCCCTGGAAGGTCGCACATAGCGACGGCAGTGTCAAAGCACAGCTCCTTCACTGAGTGACACTGCGGACATGGATACAGGTGATGATAGACTATGTGTCGTTAAGAACGTTCCTGCCCTTGATGAGATTAAAGATACTCTTCAAAGAGAACTTTCTAGAGGAGGAGCTTTGCAACAGACAGGCTATAAGACAGAGTGAGAACCTTTTTCTTTAGAGCCCTCTGACTCGGTGTCAGTGCTTTGAACAAAGGCATGGCAGAGTCTGACCCTGCAGCCTTGTATTGCAGAAGGCTGCTCTGCCTCTGGGGAGCCCAGCAGCAGACTCAAACCCTTGGCCTTGAAATTTGAAACATTGCAAATGAGTTTGGATATGGGTCCAACTGTATGATTATACTAATTTAGATTTTTGGGTCAGACCCCCAAGCTGCTGTATAAAACTACTCTAGTGGCTTGTATTAACAGAGAATAACAGCCTTTTCATTTTCTTTTTAATTTGTTTTTAGTAACATTGTTGGGAATCAGTTATTTATGCTATTGTTTCCCGAGATACTGATATTTACACAAGGAAGCTTATGTTACCAGCACATCAGCTGTTTTGGTCTGTGCCTGGGATTAGGAATAAATCTGCCTTTGGGTAGCTATGCCATAAATGGGTATTTTGAGTTTACTACAACCTCTTTTGACACATCATTCATTGCTGGAAAAGGATATTGGAGTTAAAATAATTCATGTGATGTGGCATAGAAGATCCTGTGTATCCTTTGGCCTTTTAAATACAGTGTTCACCTCAGTGTAGTTCCTCATGTCTCTAAACAATGTCTAGGGATTTGTCATGCGACCTTTGGGTGCCTCGGACACTGCTTTGAGACAGTCTGTCTAAAAATGATCTGTTTTCAAGCTTATTGTCAGTCTGTAGTTCTGTGGCTTTGATCCCCTGTCTTTTGCAACTGGGATTTCTCTCAAGGCACCACAGCTTATGTAGCTGCTTGTACTGGACTATATTTTTAGTCTCTTTAGTTTCCTTTTTTCTGTTTTATTTCTCCGATACTTTTTTCATCCCTACTTGTACCACTCCCCTATCTTTCCTCTAAATCTCTCCCTCTTTGCTTTGCTTTTTCACCTTTAGGTGATGTTACCAGTGCAGACTGCTACCATTTAATATTAATAGTTTTTCTAGTATGTATAAGTGCAGTGCTTCAAAGCTGCTGTTTTCCAGCTGACCAGCACAGCCAGCTGGGGTATTTAAATGCAGCTCTGCTAGTGACATAATCTGCTGTTTTGAAATTGTGTGCACAGATGTTTGTTTCTTCCTTTTAATAGTAAATGGAATGTTGTTTAGGAGACTATACAAAAAATAAACCTTGCGATGGAAGGTACTAAGAAATATGGGTTGACAATGCACACCTGGTTAGTAAACTCACGACCTTTTTGAAAACTTTATCGGCTAGAGCCGATTTCAATCTAACTGACATTATAAGAAGTTTTCTTTTCTGCGCTATGCTAGCCAAAAAGTTCGTCACTTAGATAGGATTTTGCCAGGCAGAATATACTGATGACCCTGTGCACTAAATTGTAGGACTTGAAAGAGTATAACTAGAAATGTTTGGTGAATAGTGAAGTCTCAGGGCTGTGCTGATAAAAAATGTGGCACTCTGAAACTGTGATATTTTAAGAGCCAATGTCAAACTGTCTAAATTGAGATAAATTTATCAGACAACTGTCAGTGTGTGGGATAGGCTTCCTTTTGAGAAATTCCTTCAAGTGAATCTGTGCTAATCTATATTCAGTCTCACGTAGCAATACTCAATGCTTAAGAAGGATACAACCTCCCTTTGCAGTGTGTCTTTCTGAAAAGAAAGGGACTAAAAGCAAAATGCATTTTTGTCCTCTGCAGGTACACATCAACTAGAGCCTTCCTAGCCACTTTAAATGAAATGAATGACTATGCCGGACAGCATGAGGTCATTTCAGAGAACATGACCTCTCTTATCACTGGAGAGTTAACACGCTATGTGCAGGAGCTGAAACAAGAGAGGAAATCGGTAATTGATCATTTTTTATTATTCACAATTAATTGCTATTTAAGACAAAAAAATTAGTTGTAGGGGATTTCAATGTTAAGCAAAATTTATTTGTAGTTAATAAACATGAGCTTTGCTGAGAATCAAGCGTTAAAAAAGTGGGTTGTGTGCCCTGGCCAGGTCACTGAACCATTTGAATCAAATGTTATAAAATCAGACAGCAATGCCTTCAGGAGAATCCCTGCTAAATAAGGTCAGAGACCCATCTGTGCTTAAGGCTCTGTTAGCCAAAAGCTTGCTTAAGGAAGAGTCCAGCAGCACTGTGTAAAGCTTGAAATAAACAGAGAAACTGTATTACTGAGACTGAAATAATTACTAGGATCTTGATTCACATTTTCCTGCTTCTCGGCCAGATCTAGTCAACAGAACTTTCTAAAAAATGACTCTAATGAGAAATACGGGGTCTGTCTTGTTTTGTGTTGGTGGGGAATCTGGTTTTCAACCTGTTGTCCTTCAAGACTGGTAGAATTAGGAGCTTTATGTTAGTACTCTATTTTAGCTAGTAATTTAGAAACCTATGTGCCTATGTGTTCAAAGCTGATTAATTTGCATGTCACCAGCTCTGGAAGGCATATAGCTGAGATGTGATTTTTTTTCTTCCTTGCCTTGAACCCTTTTATTCCTGGGATGAGAGGGCATAAACTAGTGATTCTAAGCATTATTGTTACAAATACTTGTAACACGGGTATGAAATGACTAAGCAAAGTGCAACAAGGCAAGGGAGCATCAGGGCGTTATATTTCTTTTCCAAACTGTTGGTCCGTTATGGAAAGTGCAAAAGTATTCTTGCTCAGTCCAGCAAAACTTACGCATTTATAAATAGTCCCACTAAATGTTGAGTATGTGTTGAAGTGCTGTATAGGACCAGAGTCCTGGAAATGACCATCTTTTCCTAAGTATGGTATTAGGATGGTAAGTCTGTCAACAGAGGAATAGAATATATAGACATAGCTTTAATTTACAGAATGGTGTGTAATCTTTCAGGGACAGAATATTTTGGCAGCAACATGGAAGGATGTTTTACATATAGCTGTGATGAGAATGTTTTCTCAGCCACTTCTATGACCTTTTATTCAGCATGGACTCTGTACAATAAGCAAAGCAAAAAAAAAAGGCATTCTAGTATGGCATTTTTCTGTCACTTCTAATGTTTTTACCTAATTTTTCAAATATATGGGCATATAAGATTGGAATATCTATTAGACGTTTGAAGTACAATGAAAGAGGACTTGCTATCTTTCTTGTAAAGAATGTAAGCAGTAACTGTATTACTTTTTTGTTTGTAGACTTTTGTAATAAGTATGGCTTATATAAGTAACGGGTGAATGAAAGGAAAATATTTTAATATTGATTGAGTGATAACAGCAAAAAACCCCAACTGACAGTGTATTTACCTGCTGTTGCTGATAATTCTTAGCCTTTAACAGAAAACATTTGTCAGTCATGGTTGGTTGTTTTGTTCTTGTAACATGAATATAAGCTATATGAATTATGAATCCTTGTCTGATTCCTGTAGATTTCTCATTTGTGAGCAAATGGTGTTGAAAAGGAAACTGCTTCAGCCTTCAGGCATTTTGCATACATAGCCTCTCTCGCTTCATACCATAAAACACAAATGCATCAATCATGCTGGGATCTGCAGGAGGGAAAGGTGGTTGTTGTGTAAATACCACAGAGAGCTGATGCTTTGGCAAAACCTTTTGTGATACAAATGGATGAATGGCTTGGTATTTCCAGAAATTTTGCTGGCAGAGTTCTCGTGTTCACTGCTTGATATGTCGTCAGTTGTTATGCTACAAGTTCAGAGAATCATTTAGGTTGGAAGAGACCTTTAAGATCATAAGAGTCCAACCTTTAACCTAACACCACCAAGCCCACCCAGTTGCTATAAGCTGAAAGAAAGATGATCACTTCTGGCGCCAGGGCCACACGTAGGAGTTGGGTGACCCACATTCTTGTCCGCAGAATCTTGTATAATTTGAATTAAGTCATTCAGGTGTCCAAATATCTGTAAAATGGTACAAATTTCCAATTATTTCATTATGACTGAGATAGATAAGCACCCTTGTTCTTTTTGTTGTAGTTTCCCACCTGGAAGATGGAAATGATACACGGAGGTGTCCTAAGTATATATGTGTGAAAGATGAACTCAAGTATAGCAGAAAGTGGTCAGGCAAATATATTGGACTTAAGAGCTTCCATTCCCAAAGGAAAAACCCCTTTGATACGCAGTAGGAATTGTGCATTTAATAGAGTCATGGGAGATAAGGATGGTGATCTTTAAACATGTGGGGTCTGATGCATGCCTGCATTACTCCATTTTCATGCTCCTTTAGCTCTGTTGATTAAAGTGGAATTAAACCAGCAGGTGATTGGGGTTGCACAATAATAAATCACACTAGTTTGTTTTTCCTTGACAAGTACAAGCCTGTAGCCTGTAAGCAGCACAGAACCTGATAGTATATAAAGCCTTACATTGGTTTTATGCTGGATAAAATTCATTTGGCATGCAATTTTTATGTGTGTTGGATTTGTTTGACGACTGTGAAAGGTGTACTTGATGGCTGCCTATGTCATGTTTTTTTATATAAGATAGTTGCTAATGGTGAAAATGAGGGAAGAAGCAGCTACTCAAAAAACAGGCATGACAGTCTGGACATTGGAGAAGTGGGATGATTTGCAAATTCACAGTGGTTTGGTGCTGTTGTTTAAAAGACAGCTACCTCCTCTTTCCTCTGGCCTGGTTTGGTGCTTAGGAGAGTTCTGGGTTACCTTTACATTTTTACAGATCACATGCTTTGTTGCATGATGTTTTTTGATCATCAGGAAGAGGTAAGAAAAATCAGGCAAAGGCTCTTTTTGTGAAACTTGAATATCTTTAGCAACAAAAGTCCATCAGTGCATTAAACTTTATGGTATTACACATAGGATAGCCGTCATTGGTGTTACCACCATACCAGATGAGTTGTTTTGCCCTCACAGTCACTGAAGTTAGGCGTACACCCTGCCTGCTTTTCGCAGAGTGCTGTTTCAGTTCTTCCTAGCTGTCCAGTGAAGTGAAACTTCCTATAGTACAGTTCCTCACTTCAACTTCTTCTTGTATTCTCTTGATCTTAGTGTGCCCATGCTCTCATGTAATTCTCATCTTCAGCTAGGATCTTGCTAGCTGCTTCAAAGCTGAAATTTCAGTTCTACACTATATGTGAAGGTCATGCCCCATCCACTTCATTTTGAGGTTATTGAGGCCAGATGCATGTGACTGAATTCCCCTTCACTGTACGCAGATCTCCAACACCAAGCCACACAAATGAGTTGGGAACCGTGTCTCAGAGTGGTTCAGGGAAAGAACTTGCTTCTGTGGTCGTTCTTCGCACCACCCCAATTTCACAAAAACCTTACTTTGGGGCAGCTGTGGAAGGTGTCAAGTTTGAGCTGGCGGTCCTGCAGTATTACAAAATTGGGTCTCAATCTTGCTTGTCTGTGACAAAAGAAAAGGAGATGATCTCAGTAATTTCAAGAGGGGTGTTTGGACTTTACATCATGAGCGTTAACATTTAATACATTTTCCAGGTTGGAAATGTACTCAAGAATTCTTCTACTCCCATCCATTGCGACTGTTGCTGGTTGTGACAGTAGCTCCTAAGCAGACCACTTACTCTCCATATGAGAGAAAGATCACCAGCATTTTGATTGCTTAGGTGAAGTGATCTGCTTCTCCACATTGCTGTGCCTGCCAAGTTACTCAGCATGCTTTGTTCTATTTAAAATAATAACAGTAATGATAATGATCATAATAATAATAATAAATCTAGATACTGGGTGGGTTTTTTGCTACGTTCTTTTTGAGTGACACCTAAGAGGACTTCTGAGCAAACATGTAGCCAGTGTGGACCAAGCATTGAGAATTTAATCACAGGAGATAGCTTGGTTTAGGTATTCTTTCAACTATGGCTGAGGAAAACTCTCAATGCTGTAGTTTGTCTGGACAGAAATTCAAGAATTAATTCCTGGGACAATTCTGATTTAGATCTGTGGTCACAAACTAGGTGTGACTCATGGTCTTCTCTGGCAGCAGCTGCTCTGTATAGCCATTGCTCATGCCAGGTTTGCTAAAAATGTATTTGGGAGTCATGAACTGTCCCTCTTATTACTGCTGCTGCTTTCACCTCTACCTCCACCTCCCCTTGGGGGTAGGCTGGCTCCATACAATCAAGCATGAAAGTCAAGTACAAGCCAAGAGCTTTGCTGCAGACTGAACTGGTACAGCACTGGGATTCTGTGGTTGGGAGAGAATTTAGCTGATGTCAATACGTTCCATTTTGTGTTGGGATAGAAGGGGAACTGGGAATGAATGCATCCTTATGGGTACTGTGAGGGCAAAAATGGTCTGTTCTTTATGGTGGAGCGTGTGCGCCCTCCCTGTATGTATTCATACAGGAGGTGTACATGTCAGAGAACTTTCTGTTTCTTGTAGACTCTCAGGTGTTGATGAAAAGTAAATAATTGGAGGAATTCTGCCATGTTCATTCATTCTGAATAGTGCCTTGTTCTGCAAATAGTCCTGTAGTTTTCAGCAGGATTTCTCCCGGTGTAATACACTGTGGAAGAGTGAGACAGGACGGCAGAATACGACCCTGTCAAGCACACAATGGATTTTTCCGTGTTGCATTTTGGATGTGCCTCAAGGTCTCTGTGTTTGGAGCACAGCTGTGCTTTGTGCTGCAGAGGTACAAAGAGACATTGCTGCCTTCCAGAAATGACAAACTAATGGCAAAGCGGGTAGTAGGAAAAGGAAAAGAGAGACAGTGAAAGGCAGTGATTTGACAAACTTCAGGTTGATGAGATTCAAACTGAGCTTTCCCCAGCTGCTGTTCTGTGACTAACCCACTTCCATTTTGCTGCCCCATGAATGGAGTTAGAATTTTAATCTAAGTCTAAGGGTATAAAAATTAAACTTTCATAGTTATGTTGCCAGGTAGAAGCTTTGCAAGAGCTATTTATGAACAGAAAGAAAACTGGGCATTTATGGGAGATGTTGTTGTGCTTGATAAGTGCCTTGCACAATGATCCAACTGTACATATTCATCCTCTCTTTCTTACAAGATTATTTCAGCTGTATTTCATTAAGTTAAATTGTACCAGTAGAGTGTGAAGTATAGCTATAAGAAATGAAAGAATGCAGAAAACTGTTTAGGAAAGATCATAATAAATTCTCTATATTCTTATTGAGTGTTGGTTTTCCCCAAACTATGGCACAAATTTAATGAAACTGTGTTAAATATTTGTACGTATCATCTAATCATGCTGTGAAGGACTGTTCTGAGATGGAAAAAGCAAGTGCTTATTACAGAAGTTTCCAAAAACTGTTTTTGTGTGGGAAACTAATAATAACATCCCATCCAGTTGAAAGTTAAAATATGAACTTTGGATTTAGCAGGGTTAAAGTTGAGACCACTGGTCTTAATATCCTGCTTTTCCCAGTTTTGAATGGATACATTGAACTATGAAATAACAGTTCAAATAAATAAATTGGCTTCTGTTTACTACATGAAGGATTCTGATTGGGAAACAAAATATAGTTACAAATAAATGTAGTTACATTTTCTGTGAATTAGCCTGAATATTGTACTGCAGAGCAACAGCCTGTTAGAGGGACAAGATGAGAGATGTCTTCGATTGACCGTAGTAACGTTTCCTGCTCAGTGCACAACTGTGAAACGCCTGAGGGTGAGGGAAGTTGAGTATCGGCCATGTATGTGTTTTTCCCTTTGCTCTATCCAGACAGCCGCAGAGATTGGCCTAAAATGAAAGAGCAACTGTAAAGCCATACTAGTAGAGCATACCTTAACTCTGTGCAAATGCTGTTTATCCAAGGCCTGAGGCACGTGACACGTGGGTGTGTTTAGCTCGCATTTTGGTTAACATTCAGTATTTTATATCTCTGATGCAGGTCTTAGTACTTGTGTGTGGGTATACACATACATGAAGGCTATGGAAACAGCTAAAAGGTTGCAGCTATTTCAAGAAATAAGAAGTATTTCTTTGCCTGTTGAGGCATTAACTTGCAGTGGTGAGAAAAGATGTACAAGAGTTGTATGGGACTGTCACAGGCCGCTTCTATGGAGGAAGGAGACACTCTGTTGAGATGGCATCTCTTGGTTGTGGATCAGTGGAAGAGAAGCATTGTGACAAGACTGGGAACTAGAAGAGGTGGAAGCTAGAGCAGCATGATCCTTTATTCTCATTGAAGGATTTAAAAACAAAACATCTTTTCTTCATACCTTAGTTTTTAGTAGTCATGTTGGATCTCCCTTTGAAAAACCCATAGGTTTGCTCTCAAAGAGCACTTTGGCACAGCTGGGCTTTTAAGGACATGATTAACCCCCAAGGATGGATTTGAGAGTAGGGTACATGATCTCCAAACAACCTGTCATACCTGTGTTTGTGCTCACTGAATCCAGGGCCTTCTGGCCTACTGCTGTGAAGCCAGATGGTTTAGCAGGACCCGTGGAAGGGTTGGCCAGCGTAGCAGAGTGCTCTCGAGGATCCCTGTAGCTTTGCTCCCATGGAGTTGTCCTGCTAAGCTGCAGGAGTGCAGTGCTGCTCTGCTGAGAGGAGCACAGTGCATGGTTGTCTCTGTGCCTGAGAAGAAGTTACTTGGTTCCGAGTTACGATTTCCAGTATAAGGGCTATGCTAATCACCATCATTTTGTTGTCACATCTCCCAGTCGGCTTGAGCAGCTAGTTCTGTTGTCTTGTGCAGCTGATCTGGTCTTTGTCTGAAGTCTGAGAAACTTTGGTCTTGGTGATCTGTAACTGGAATTCCTTTGGAATGCACCACTTCAGGAGGAGATAAGTCAAAGGAACATCACCTTTGAACAGATACTCGTATAACCTGTTTTCAGGTGTGACCTAGTTGATAGATACGTGTTAGGAATAACGTTCATATGGAAGGTTGCAAAGGAGAACAGGGTTATGCCACAATATTAAGAAGTAGCACTCATAAACTTGTGTGAAGATAGTCACGTATTTCATGTCAGTGTTCACAGGACTGTCATATGCTACTTTTATTACAAATGAGAGTGATAAGACCTCAAGAGCATGTTGCTATTCTTGGAAACAAAGATTTCTGAGGAGATTGTTTCCTGTCTTTGCAGCCAGGAAAAGAAAAACATTTGACAGCGCTTTTTGCAAATTGAGCTGAGAAAATTGGGGAAAAAACAATGTTCTCTAATTTCCATCTCTGGTATGCTTTAAACATTGGCCATTATTTTAGGAATCACTTGTAACAAAAATGGAGATGGAGTTTGAATTGGAGGAGGAAGTACTACATTGCTAGGACTGTGTTTACACTGACTATCAATATGAGCTGAGGGTGCCAGTTACAGAAGTCAAAGGTAACTGGTTTTGCAGTGTGTTATATTATCTAGTTTGAAAACAGAAAAGAGAATGAAGAAGCCTTGTCATATATCTCTTTATTGAAAATTCTTAAATAGGATGTTGTCAAATGAACCATATGCTATACATATAAATTAATTAAGATTATTTTTCTGACTATTTCTAGTATAAACAGACTGTAGATGCGCAAATCCTAAGTTTAACCATGTAATCACTTGCTGTTTACTTCCTTAAGAAAAACAATGTTTTCTTGTTACAGCCTTTCTTAAAATGTTTCACATGGTCAGTTTTTGATACAGCATAAGCAGCCCTGCTGTTACGCTGGTAGTCAGGGAATTCTTTAATTTAAAACTGCCCAGGAATTCCTCAGCAAAATTATTGGACTGCATTGTCCTTCATAAGATGCTTTTAACTACATCTTGCTTTTCTACTACTCCTCTCAAAAAGTCAGAAAGAAGGTAAGTGGCATCTTCTAATAAGCTTTTGTTGTCTGCTCTGTGAGCTGTGTGGCTGCGTAAACCCTCTTGCATACCAAGAAAGTTTTGCAAAAATATCCCACTGCTACTTATTGTAATAGTGTTGGCAGTAACAGGCGCTGAATTGTAGGTAGCTCAGTCGCCACTCCCAGTGTTTTGATCAACATGGGTGAAATCTGAGCCTAACAAAAGTCAATGAGAGTTTTGTCTTTGATTGTGCAGCAGCCAGAATTTCTCCCCAGCTGTTACGAACACAGTCAGCATGGTAATGAGGAGAGCACACCGATTGGTATGACTTGATTTAAAAAGGAAGAAACTCACGTATACAGTGTGTCTCTATGTGCATTTCCTGCTCTTCCTAAAACTCTTCTTTCTTTACTGTAGCTGAGTATTCCTTGAGCTGGGAGTTTTTACAATATAATTGAAGCGTTTTTAAAAAAAGTTAATTAATCCAGTGATCATATAAGCAACTTAATACTGTGCTGAAAATCTCTCAAGTCTTAACAACTCTTATGAGATCACCTAAAACCTAGATTATTGGGTTGTTCTCCGTGAGTGTAGAATGGATGGAGGCGTCCAGTCAAAAGATGGCCAAGCATGGATTGTTCAGAGCACCCTGTGACATCCTAACTGCATTGTGCTTTAACACACAGGAAAAATGGACAGTTGTGGTCATGTAGCCAGTATGGTTGAGTTTGGGTAATGCTGCTATGTTTTAAGCTATTTAGTAGGTCTAATGGTTGGATAAAATATTTTTCAGGGTAATGTTAAAGTTGGCATGGTGACTGCTAGCCTAAGACTTCAAAGTATAGATTAAAAGGTGATTTAGGGAGGTCAATTAATGAACACTAATAAAAACAAAACGTTCACTTTACTGTGTTTTTAATGTGTGCTTCAAATGCTGTGGATATGGCAGAAGAGTCTGGAGGAAATCATGGCATGTGAACAACCAACACCACTGCTGCAGATGTCTTACTGGCATGCTTGAAGTGTGATTCATTAATTTGGTATCTTGCTCGTAATCTGCATTTTTTAAATAAAAAGCCTGATTAGGGTGCATTAGTTTGGACATTTGGTTTGGGGTGGGGGGAAGCAGAATTCTATATTGTATCAACTACTCTAAATTCATCAGTGTGCTGCTGAAATGTGTGTGACTAAGAACGGTAGTTTTCCATATGATTTGCTAAATAATTTGTCATGTTCTTATTTGCTGAATCATCAGGTGTAGAATAACAGATTATTTCATTTGATTAAAAAAATTTTCTTTAGATTGGAACTTCTATCTTGAAATCTTGCAAGGAAGAGTTGATCTTAAAGTGACTTTTGCTGGTTTGTTTTTTTTTTTTTTGAAAAAGAAAAAAGCTACAAGACATTCGCTGTTTAAGAAGATTGTAAAGTAAAGGAAATGAGTTTGCAGAAGTTGAAGATAGTACAGGGTTTGAGGAAACAGGAGGCTTCTTGTATGGCTTTGAGCAGATCGCTTAATCATACTGTTTCAATTTTCTTGCCCGTGAAATGGAGGCAGTGAAGAAATACAGATAGTTGGACGGTCCCACTTAGTTGCTTTGTATAAAAATGAATTTTTGGAAAGCAGAAATCATCCTTTGAGGGCAAAAGATTTACAAAAGCAGAAGTGCTCTCAATACATATTACATCTGTTACCATGTGTAGCTTTATGTCCCATAACAAGGATATATATGGGATAACACAATGAGAATTGGGTGTTGTACATATATTTAGGAAATGGTTGAACTAAAAAAAGGCAATATTGCATTGAAATCTCAAAAATGTGGTGCACCTGTATTTATCACTGTCACTTGACATCGGTTCCTTGGTTTCACTATTTAATAATCCTCAGTAATGCCCATTTTACATCTCAGTGCTCCATTTCTGTAAAAGAGCTGCTCAAAAAAAAGGGCAAAATGTAGCAAAATCTGAACAAGATGCAGCCATACTGCTCAGGCTTACTGCTTCTCTCGTGTGTACCTCCAGCAGCTTGGAGAGTTTATTTTACAGAGAAGGCAAATTTGGAAATAACAGGGATGGCTTGTGCAAAATTAAAATTACATTACTGATTAACTGCAAGGTGTTTTAAAAATGTAAGCTCAGTGTAGTCCTGTTATCTGATATGCTTTTGATTCCAAGTTCATCCTTCAGCCCCTATATACAATTGTGTTCTGTTAAATTAACCTGGTATGTTGTTTTCCTAAGGTTTATGGGTCATTGACAGTATTAGGTTTCATGCAGGCCAGCTGTTCCCAAATGAAGTCCCCTCCTACACTCCAGCAAAGTCGGAGCCAGTGAAGAGGGGAGCACACAAGCAAAGGCTGATGGAGGCAGGAAATGCAGTATGAAGGCAGCCAAGTAATTTTACTTGCAGCCTCGCTGTTAAAAGACTTTAACGAATTCCATGCTCATTAGCAAAATGTTGAAAAATGTAGTGTTAAATTACGGTTGTTCCTTGGGACTGTTTTCCTAAACTCTAATTACAAAAGCAAGCCTGAAATGAGGAGCGTTTCAAAGCCCCCTGGCAGGGAAGATACAGTCTCTGTCACATGCAGAGTTGAAAGGAAAAGGGGATCTACAAAAGGAACCGAGATTGACTTGGAGCCTTTCCCAACCACCCCAGCAGTTTTACAGTTATGTCTGGGGTTTTTTAATGTCGTAACGTGGTGACTGAGGTTTTGGAGAAGCCCTAGCCTGGTAGGCAGGGGTCAGAACTGCACAAGGACCGTGAGGGTTCGTGGCAAAAGGTGTCTCTCCCCAGCCGCAGCAGTGCCAGGCTGTCAGCTCTGCTCCCTGCGATGCCCCGGCTGCTGCACGCTCTCCCTCCTTGGTAGGCAGGAGTAGAGCCAGAGCTGAGCACGGCACATGCCCAGGATTAAAAGCATTACTGATATTGTGCGTCTTTTCTCTGCTTTGAGAATTTTTGTGCAGAGATAAAAACACCATCCAGAAAGTTAAAGCTATAGAGTGTGCCTATGTTCAACTAAAGGTGGGCACCCCTCTTTAACAGCCAGTGTTTGCGACTACAGGTAATAGTATCCAGAGCATTCAGGATAGTGTGGTGGTCTGTTCTCAGGAGGTTGTGATTTTTAAGGCAATACAAGTCTATTGGACATGGCATGACAGAGAATTGCAGTTTTGGGGCACTTTTACTGGCGTGTCTGGTGGAGCCAGAAAGGCAGCTAGGAAGCGTCACTAGCACGTTTGCTCCAGAAACCTGCCTCTGACAGAGGAAAATACTGGTTAGTTGCTGTAGAGGAAGATGCAGGAAACCACGTAGCTGCCAATTATAAAGTGCTTGCAGGCACATTTTTCTAACTTGGGCACTTTGTGGCAGCCTGCTGTTCTGAAGTTGGAGCTTTTCTACCCTGACAGACTGTTGATATCATGTCGCTTAAGATGTATCTAATTTCTGATTATGCATGGGCCTGAGAATGCATGAATTCTGGTGAGTTGCAGTGGGATTATCTGGCAATATCAGACCTTTATTTTTCAAGTTTACTGCATGAAACCATACCTGTATTTGAGTAAAACTTCCTAATTGCCACTAAACAATACAGCAGAAAGGCACCTCTCTTCCTATTCAAGTTTGCTATATTATTTATTTTACAAAGTGGTTTGTAAGGGCAGCAACCTGTTCTAGCAGTCAGTTGGGGGCTGCCTTCCCTATTTAGAGCTGCATCATTGACTTATGTAGTGATCTTGAACAAGTCGCTTTTCCTGAGGAAAAAAGAGGTATATGGAAGATAGAGGGAGTAATACCTAAAGCATGGTAGATTCTCAGATCAAGAGCGTTGTTTAAGGGCTAAGAACGGTTATTTAAACCAACTGCAGTTAAGAGTCTCGCTCCAAAAGGCGTGTCAGGAGAAGTTCCTTGTAATTTAGTATGTAGCTGTCATCTCATATTTAGAACTTCTATAACACCTTCGTGTGTGCGCGTATGCACGCATACCCCCAATGTGTGGGAGAGCAGGGTTTCTGGAGGGACCCAAAGAATTGAATACCTCTCGAGAAATGAACAGCTGGTCTCACACATGCAGCCAGTAACTAGGAAGAAAAGGGTTTTATGTTGAGTCTGAATGAAAATCAGGACAAATATCAGTTGTTAGAATGTGCCAATCAAGGGCGTCTTGGTAAATTCCATGTAGAGAGAAATTTTAATTTGGAGCTAATGTTCAGTCAGTAACCAAAGAAATACTCTTCAGATAAAAGTGCTTCAGATTTCGTGGTATGGGAAACCAATAATTATGAGATACAGCGAACAATACAAGGTAGAATTGCTAAAGGGATTAATTAGCCGTAGTCTAACTAACCACTATAATTGATGCAAATATACATCTGCAGCCTGCTGAGACATTAGATAGTCATCATACACCTGCTCAATTTACCAGTGTTGCAGAACACAGCTGTCAATCATTTTTGTTTTTTTTTTTTTCTTCTCTCTTTTCTTTTTTTCCCCCTGGAACTCCTTGAGCATAATTGACTGTTCTTTTGTTGTTCAGAATGTTTTCTTTTTCTTTTTTCTTTTTCTAAACAGCACTTCCATGATGGCAGAAAGGCACAACAACATATTGAAACTTGCTGGAAACAGCTTGAAGCAGTAAGTGGAAACTTCCTCAAATGTGACATTTAAGTCATTTTTACACTGTTTTCATAGAGATGGTTCCAAACATTGTATCTGGAAAAAGAAGGGTGTATGGATAAAAGCTGTAGAAATGGGATTTTTAAAACTCCCCTGTCTTAAATATGCTGGTAGACACAAAAAAGTCTGTTTGAATAATACATTTGGCTTTCTGTGGGATCTGTGTCTATCATGAGTAGCATTTCATTTGATGTGACTTGAAAAGTGTGCTAAGCGTTGCTGGAAATGCAGAGTCCCTGAGGGTCCTATTCAGATACTCCACTGTAAGCTGAATAGCTTCATACTGTGTGAATAAATTGAATGGGAACATCTCTTGAGTAAGGTGCTGTTTCTCAAAAGTAAATACATTGGAATTGTCATTCATGTGATGAATGAAAAGTGAGACTGTAAGTAGAGGAGAGGATAAAGAAAGGGGGACCAAAAGTCCTATTTGCAAATGTATGAATCTTAGTAACTCCCTTGCGCATTATAAAAATAAGCGAGTTAAGTGTTGGAAGGGAGTGATTTGGTCTACAATAGCAGAAGAGACGCTAACAGGGAAAAATATTGAAATACTAGTGATGTTGGTGGAATCAAGCATCCTGAAGAACAGAACAAAAAATGTGTTTCTGGTAACTTTGTTTTTTGGAGTTCTTTAATATGGAGATGTATTCCAATGTAAACAAGTGAGTCCTAAAATCTGACGGTTGTTACAGCAGATCAGTTTAGGGGCAGGTATTGATTTTAGGTAGATTTTGGTATCATTTTTCTTTCCCATAATGGAGGCTTCTGGGTTTTTTTTTTCAGAGCAAAAGGCGGTTTGAACGTGATTGCAAAGAAGCTGATCGAGCACAGCAGTATTTTGAGAAAATGGATGCTGATATCAATGTTACAAAAGCAGATGTTGAAAAGGTAAGCCAGAGGGTGGAGAGACTGTTTGTAAACATGGATATGATAGATTTAGTTCCCTAGTCCCACTGGTAGGATAAACCCTCTGAGGCTTAATGCCTCACTTAAGTCAGTCTGTAGGGTAATTAAAAATAGGGAGAACTCTGCAGAGACCTATATTTGCATAAAAATTCTAAACAGATACAGACAATTTTCTTTAGGAAGGTGATACCTGAGTTTAACATAGCCAACATGGCTGTAAATGAGCTTATGCAGAATCAGTTTTAACACCCCAGATTCTGTGACAGTCAAGCTTGTGAGGGCTTCCCGAAGGGTGCTTGCAGTTACCACGCGTTGTTGGTCGCTCTGTGATCCAGGTAGAACTAAACTTTCTGCCTTTTGAGCCACGTTTTGAAGATGTCCTGATGTCATTGGTTGCAGTGAAGTATTAACAGGGTTGTTGTTCATGGTCCTAGGTTTACAGCAGGACAGCTTTTCATGTTATGCAGAATCCTGGAATCCATGCTTGTCACAGATGGCACATAGCTTTTATTTTTATTTCTCACTTGCTGTCTGGTTGCAGAGTCATTTGTGGCTTTTATGCATTGATCCCCATTCAGTGAAGCTTTTGAACTGATGCTTAATTTTAAACACACATTTCTCTTTCAGCATATCCAACTTGAAATATTTTTCTTTCTTTAGTTTGATTCAAAATTGGATGTGCAGAAGGATGCTTAAAGTTTAAATGTCCAAGTCCAGTGAGGTACCTGTAACTTAATGAAGCAATGGAGAGGGAGAAAGCGTGTTTAAATTGCTTCTGTTTTTGATGTTACACATCTGCTCAGAAGATGCAGGAATGTAGATCAGAAACACCATGTTACAATGTCTGAAGGCAGTTTTGTCTTACCTGAATTTGATTCATATAGGTAGAAAATAGCCAGAACATTTGAAAAGGGTTGTTCCTTTAAAAAAAAAAGGGGGGAGGGGGGGAACAAAAAAAAAGGAAGGGAAAAAAAAAAGCTGAAGCTTAAAATACACCAAACATTTTGTTGCAGGGACAGGAAAAGAAACTGAATTATAGGTAAAGAATCCTTTCTGGTCCAAGAAAGCCCTTATAAAATGTAGCTTTTGCTACTCAAGAGGTCTGCTTCATTCTATTCTCAGTTAATTCAATCCTGGGAAGCTATCAAATACAAATTTTTCTTTATATATGTGCGATCTTAAGATGTTTCTAGTATGCTGAGCATCATGGAGGTTGCATAGCAGTTAACATCAAGGATGCTATTAGAAATGAGGACAGTAAATGATAAAGAAGCTCAGAAAATTTCCCCAAAGTGCAATTGTATATCAAAGGGAAAAATATCTCTGTGGTCTTGTAATTCGCTTGGTTATTAGTTGTAAATTCACCATGCAGATTTGATCCTTTGTTGCCTTCTGGATTTGCCAGGGCACTTTACATGAATGCATGTACAGGATTGTTGAAGATTAACACCACGTGGGTTTTTCTGACAGAGGAGAATCATCTCTGCTTTATCTGTATAAAGTGCTTTTAGAATACATTTTTTTCATAGATAAAATTAGGACTTGCCCTATATATTTTTCAAAGCTGAGGCCACGTAAAAGGGATACAGACACATGACTTACTATTTGAAATAGAGGGCTGAAACTCCTTCCTTCTACATCCCTTTCTAAGGCTGGCCTTTTCAGGTCGGAGTGAAAGGCTGCATATTGGTGGTATATCAATCTGATAGCGTTAGGTGAATTCTGGGAAGCAATCCATACCTTGGTGCTCTTTCCCTGTAAAGTGAAGCAGAGGGGCTTCCCTTCTAAGTTTCTCTAGCTTATTATTGTAGGTATTTGTAAATTATTTATTACCAAATGAGGCTCAGTGGTACCTTGAAAGGGCGGGGGGGAAATCTGCTGCAGTTATGTGTGGTGGCTAATCTCAAGAGAAGCTATTAGTCGACTTTCCAGTCAGTTAGTGGGGTAGATGGAGAAGGAAAAGGTTATCAAAACGAGTGGAATGTGAACTAATATTACTGAACAGAGAGAACAGTGTTTTCCAAGTGCATGTGTTAAACTGGGTTCATCCATGTCGGGCTGTGAATAATGCCCTTTCTTTGCTTCCCTCTGCCCGTGTGACTGGGACCGCTCTTACATAACTCCCAAGTGCAAAATAGGATATTGTTTAACCAAGCGCTGCTGTTGGGGGCCGCTCTCGCCAGCTCGCTCCAGGGAGATGCAGAAACTGCTCAGCTTCAAATGAAGCAATATGATGACTTTTACCTCCTCCTTCTATTGCAGCAGTTCTGATTTCTCTTGCCCCGTATTTCTTGGCTGCTGCACTCCTACTCCCAAAAGCTCCCAAAAATCTGTCTGGCCAGGAAAGCAGACAATTTGGCTGTGTTCAGAGCCAGTGCTATTCACTTGGGCGGAACAAGGTGCTCTTCAAGCAATGGGATCATTTCTTCAGCTTGAGGTTGACACCTTGGCTACTTTAGCTTGTACCTGCAAATATGAGCAGACACTAGAGCTATTTTTTGCATCATGCATTATAGAGTAATGGAATTAAAATTCTGCAGTGATCACAATGACACATGAAACCAAAAGAACATATATAGCTGCATTTCCTTAATGCATCTAATGCTAAGCTGTATGAGGCTCTGAAATGCTCTCATCTCTCAGCCTTTCAGTCATTGTAACCTTTGACAACTGCAGCAGGAAATTCTGTGACAGAGCTGCCAGCTACAAGCACTTAACATGGCCTTGCCTAAGGGATAACTCTTGGTATTACAGTTTGCTAGCATTAAGTAACCAGAATAGTGGCAGAGAAGCAAATTAAGAGTTACTTTCCTCCTTATTTCTCCAGGACTGTTAAGCAAAGGTCCTCAGGTGTGTGCTCAGAGGCAGGGTGGGATGTGCGGTATAGGTGTCTTGCACCTAGGTCCAAACTCCTCCTGTAGGAGCAGCTCAGGTTCGATATGCAGAGGGCCCGTGCTTTCTGTGCCACTTGGGTGGCCAGTGTGGGCTTGATCATCTTTGCAGCCAGCCAGTCTGGTAGTTGATCTCAGAGAGAGCAGAGTGTTTAGCTTTGTTTCCTCCCATCTCCTTTTTTGGTGGTAGGAACATGGAGCAAAAGGCTGTGTTCTGTCTCTGCGGTGGTCACGGTCTTTATGCAGAAATCAAAGGACAGTGGACTAGGGCCCCTGAGCTCCCTTCCTGTGTCCACACTGAGCCTCTAAATTACCAGCAGCCGACATTTGCAGAGAGATGTTTAAGTGTCAACGCAAAGTGCAGTTTGGCACAAAGGTTTTGTCCGTTCAGTTTAGCGGAGTCGGGGTAGGAAGCTTACCGTGCTGCAGAAAGCTGTACTGTGAAAATATCCTTATAAACTAAGTAGATGGTGCAATATGCTGCTGCTAATACCGGGAAGCCTTGTAGATATCACTGTAAGCTTTAGCTTCATTTGGATTGCAGTGGGATGTGTGCTTTAAAGCAGTTCTCTTTCAAAAACCACAGTGGAGCTGCTTCAATTTTTTGACCATTTGGGGAAATGGTCTCTGTCACCAGCGTAGAGCTGGTGTACATATAAGGAAGCACTCTATTGTTTGTTCCCTTTCTTCAGAGCTGCAATCACTAAAAAGCTGACAACTTTATGGGATAATGTGGTACCCAGTGGTGCCTTTGCAGACTTCTTACAGTTTAAAAAAAAAAAAAAAATCAGCTGGCTTTTCTAAAGGTTTATTTTCAAAGTAGACTTTTCAGAATCTGTTTTTAAAGAGGAAGTGGCTAAGACCAACCATGGGAAGGGGTGAATGCTTTGCCTCTTGATTTGCACAGCAGTTGAGGGGGTGGACAGCGGTTTGAGGTACTCAGTGTCAGGCAGGATCTGTCGCTTTGCTGAAGAGTGGCATGGTCGTATGTTGGCATCCTAGGTAGTAATTTTGCCAGACAACAACTTCAGGTTGGGGCAGTAAAAAATAAGCTGTGCGTGCGTTGCCAGAACTTCTGTCCTGAAGTCGGGGCTCATCACCTCTTTCTGATTTTTGTTCCTGTTACGTTAGGAAGGTTCCATCTTGAGTGGTTTTGAGATTAATGTAAATGTGTCATAGATTTAGAAGGTAGTTTAGTAGTAGTAGATTTGGAAAGACATAAAGTGCCAATTTGACCTTAACTCTCTTAAGTCAAGAAGCTTCTGACACTGCTAAAAACATGAGGTGGGTATTTTGTTTTGCTGTGGGTTTTTGACTGACTCATCTTTAGTAAGTCTTCAACACATACCCAGAAAGGAAGAGCTTGTATTAAGATATTATTTGTATCCTGGGATATTTGGACATCTTTCCTGGGGCAGTGGGGTTTTCCGACTGAATTTGCTTTCGTAGGTGCTTACAGCTGCTTGAGCTTGTTGCAAGTCAGCTGTCAGCTTGAAATCACAATTACTCCAAAATTATCCAGGCTTATATCCAAAATAATTGTTACAGAATTACCATTCCATTCCCTCCTCTCTTCTCTGCCCGATCCTATGTCATATCTAAAACCAAAAGAAATGAAAAAGTTGATGGTTCTATTCCTGTACTGACTCTGAGATACTTAGGAGTTTTAGATGTACTGGCCTTTTTTGGGGGTTGTTTTTGTTTTGTTTTTGAAGTGGAGAAACTGAAGGAAATAGAAGTAATCTCAAGTTTACCGAAATCTCTAGGAGCTTTCCCCAAGTGCTCTGTGACCTTCAGATCAGGTTATGTCTGCTGTATCCAAGACTTTTTGGAGTCCCAGAATAGCTTAAGATTTGCATAAAGGCAGAAAACCTCATAATACAATATCACCATGACATTAATTTTCTAGCCTGTAGATGTAACTACAGAGAGATACTGGTGTTTCACACTTGGAAGTTTCTTTTTCTCTTCTCTTTTCTTAGGCCACATTCCCTGGGTGCTCACCATCAATTCACTGCAGTGTAGAGAGTCTGTATCTCCCCCCTTACCCGTAGAAGATGTATCCACTTACATTGCCTTGGGTAGTCAGGAGCTCAATCACTGGCAAAGTCTTACTGACACAGATGTAGAAATACTGCTACTTAGAAATCGGAATAAGCTGATCTTCCTGCCTGTGCAAACACTGTTATGCTGTCAAGTGGTAAACTGCTTTTCCAGCCTGTAGGCTGCTGTGCTGCGGGATGCAAATCTCTTCATTAAGAATTTACACATCCTTACAATGAAGGGTGCACTAAGCTATTTTTACTTGGGCTCTGGAGAAATCTCTGATCTGTGTTTCAGCACTATCCTGCATACACAGTTTACAGCGTGCTTTGTCAGAACAGCGGTCAAGTCACAATGGAGCTGGATGCAGCGTGCATCACTGAAACCCCACAGACAAACCACAGGGGAACATCTCCAGCTCAGTGCTGTGTTGCTGCATTGTGCGTCACTGAGGTTTTAGTCACTTAAGACTGTCAGCAGTAAACTGCGGCATAACCCGAGGTTGTGGGTACCTGCCTTCTGCAGACCATAACTACTTAATGGGCCTAATTTTTCAGCAGATGCTGAGGCATCTGCCCTGTGACAGTGGGGCTTGTTGTACCCACTCATTCTCCTGCCCACCTCGAGGCACCTACTGACATAATGAACTTCGCAGCATTTTGGAATATGTAGTGCCGTGCAAAGGTAATGTTAGAAGGTTGATAATCTCTACAGTGGTTTTGTCATTAATATGGCAAATACTTATTGCAGTGAATAGTTCCAGAGGCTTTGCTTTTGCTATACTCTGCTGTGAATTTATAAAGTGCAGCAGCAGTGTCTCAGTGAAGTATGCAGGCAAGGTGTGTAAGGCTCAGTCCTGAACATAGTGCAAGAGGGCCTGGCCTGTGCATTTCTTATTTGAGAGTTAGAAATTGCATAAGATTTTCCCATGTTCTCTGTGTGGTGGTGAGTTTTGCATACTTTGATTAGGCAGCTGCTTTTTTTTTTTGCTCCACAGATGGAGCTGGCTAAACCCTTCTGTGTCTTTGCTTGTGACGTGGTTCAAATTTCCTGTCAATTTAAGTGCAGTCTTTTCTTCGTAACATGATTTAAGGCCATTAGATTCACACTAACATTATTTCTCTGGGTTATGCAGACCCCAATCTCCTTCCTGAACTGCTTCCTTCCTATCGGATGATACAGTGTGTGAACGTAGGGAGTCCCTCAGGACAGTGATTTGCATTTCTGCAGGAGTAAGCCTTGTTTACAACCTGCCGTCTGTTACTCTGCATATTAGCAGCTGTTTCCCTTTTGGAATCATGACTAATTCAGGAGTTTCGATTTCTAGTCAGTCAAAGACTGCAGCAGGAGTGGCTGGAAAACTTAATAAATATCTGTATGTATCCCATGCATACAGTGTTTGGTGTTAAGAGATGAATGACAGAAGCACCGGTCGGTTTTAGTATAAGATAAGGAAATTCATCTGAACTCACATTTCCTCTCAGCAGTACTCCTCTGCAGTAATGCTCTACGTAGCAATTTGACTGAGTTTTGTAACAATACAACTCTGTTGGGAGGTAGATTGCTAAAGGAGCAAACAAGTTAGGGAGGGAAAGGGGATGTGAAGGGGAGGCTTAAGAGCAACTTCTGAATTAAGGATCAACTGCAGTTTGAATCAGAAATGTAATATAACCAGCGTTCTTAGCTAATGCAAAGCAATGAGTTTATGCTATACACTTGGAAAGCTTGTTTATAGTCATTCTGTGAAAATATTAGAACAGATATCTTCACCTGTTTAAGAACTAAGGGGAAAATAAAGGAGAGACCTCAGAATTTAGCTTATTGTTTGTAAATTGTTCAGTTTAAGTGAATGTATTGTTCCCATAAAGTTGGGTTTTAAAGAGTGGTAAGTTCACATTGGTAACTTTCTTCACCTTGACTATCCATTCTGCATTGGCTGTGCTTGTAAATTCTTTCCTGGAGAGAAATGACTAGAACTGTGCCTAGTTATTCAAAGTATGAGCTAAGCAATCTATTACACAGCCCTGAAATAATTTCCATTATTTATAGTCAAGAAATAATTTCCATTATTTATATTCAATACTTACATTTATACACCACAGAAGGTAATTGCTTATGTAGTACAATTAAACAGATCTCCAGAAATCATTTAAACATTGTTGGCCACTGCTCTGAATACGTCTTTTCTTCTTACCTCCTCCCTCAAGTCCACATGGCCTTGCACCCAACATGAACACCTCCTTGTTTCGTAATAAACTAGACTTTTGTTAGGTATCCTCGTGGAACTGCACTTCTCCAAGGTGTGTGGCAAGCTGCTGGATGTTAGCAGGGATTTGCAGTTTGGTCACCCAGAGAGTTTGGATATTTAGTATTTGTGACATGAGAATGGCAGTGCAAGGAGGCAAACTTTTGGATTCAAGGCACAGTTATTTCACTAGGCCCTTGGAGCAGTGTGCTGGGAGGTGCTTCTGTGGCGTGTGTCACAGTGGCGCGTGCTGCTGTTCTTAACTCTTATGTAATGGTCCTTCTCTTGCACAACGTTTAGGCTGCTCTGAACACTTTACAGACTAAATTGAGGCAATTGATTGGACGTGATAAAAAAGAAATACCAATACACTTATTTTGCATGTGGAAAATGCAGCACTCAAATTTGTGCCAGGGAGCTTGCAGCAGAACTGAACTAAAGACAGGCAACTGAACTCTTGGGCTTGTTCACTTAAGTAAAATTTTAAGTAACCTCTAGCTGTCAGACTCCATTAATCAGCAAGCAACCGTGCCTTTAGTCATGCTGCAGGACTTGGTCCTATGAGTACAGGACTGACACAGTTAGCTGAGTCCTTGTTGCGATATGATTTTTTTTTTTAATTTATTTTTTTTTTTTAGGAGTACAGATGTGACCAGAGCAATTAAAGAGCTGTGCTAGAGCCTCGTGCAGTGTGCTTACTGTGGTACCGTCCCAGCTCCGTTAATTTGGTCTTTCTTGTTAGAGCTTCCGTGGTGTTTGGTTGCTTTGGTATATCTCTTGTTAGTCTGCACTTCTATAGTCTGCCAGAATTATGTGCAATGCGACTGCACTAGATCACAATTCCTGAGATCTGATGATGAAGATTTTCCATCCCCTGTCAGCGGTTTGCTCATTTATGTATTATATTCGGCCAAAGGATTTCAGGGATCCACAGATTCTCAGATTTCTTTTCCCCACCTCCTCAAGTGTTAAAAGTAAGGATTTTTCTCTTTGGTTTTTTTTTCCTGTCTGTTGCTTTGCACCCTCCATTCTACCTTCTTGCTTTCAGGAAAGCAAATTTCAAAACCTTTTTCTGCTTGCCAGTTCAGAGAGACCAAACTGGTTATTGTACAATAGTAAACAATGGAGCTTGATTTCAAGGCTATGTAAATCAAAGCCTGAAATCCTGGCCCTGTTTTGAAGTCCATGGCAGAATTCCCATTGTTACTAATGATTCTGCAAACGCTGCCAGTGTTGCTGCTACCAAGAGGCGCCCTGCTGCTGCTTATGATGGTGCCCACTCGTAACAGAGAGTGGCTATGTGAGGTTGTCTGTGGCGGGAGGACCGGCGTCTGCGGCTGAAAAATCTGTGAGCAATTGAAAGCATTCCTGAAATTGGTGAAGTGTTTCTGAGTCTGCCTTTATCATTAAGCTGTTTTGAAGGGATTGGGTAGTTGAGGGGGGGGCAGGGGTGATTTTTTTTGTGTTTGCATTTTAGTCTGATCTTGGATTTACCAAAGATGGATCTATTTTGGCAGGCAGTGGCCTGGCAGTGATGCGTCTCGCATGCTGTCTGGGTTTAAAAAAAAGGGGGGGAGTGGAATTGGAGAAGAGAAAGAAGAAAGAAAACTACACCAAAGTTTTGACTGGAAATTCTGCCATTCTGGACAAGAGCGACTGCTGAGAAGTTGAACTGTTCTGCTTAGTGTGGATCAACTGAATAGCAGCCAAAGCTTTTTTCTGCCCTTTTCAGTTATTCATATCACTCCCACCATAACAGCCTCGAGGCGCTGCATTTTTTTGTCTGTGTAAACCCAGAAGACAGTGTGTCTATTGACCCTCTTGCTGTTTCTGGAATGTGTCTTAGAAAATTGTCCTCAGCAAAATATCCTTCATTCTTTTCTGTATTGGAGACCAAAATGGCAGAAAGCGTACTTGTTTTTTAAAAATTTATCCTACGCTCAGTCACCAGTTGCCTTTCATATCAAACTCGATTTTGAGGGGAGAAGGTGTATGCAAGTAACACTATACAAGGATTTATTTTCTGAATTCTCGAAGAGGCAGCATGTAATGCATAGCAGCTTGCTATGGTTTTCTCACACCTTTGGGATCGGCAGTGCCCATCGTAAAGATGTCTGTATCCCCTTTCTCTGTTAAATTTTCCTTTTCTGACTGCTGGTCAAAGGCATAAAGTACTAGGATTTATTTCAGACCAGTAAATAAAGCTTTACTAGTACTGCATGTTCGCAAGGACTATGGAGAACGTTCCTTGTCTGTAATTCTTTTGTCTCATTCTGATATGCAGTGAATATTTAAATTGCACCATATTGCTAAACAGCAGGATTTTTCGAGCAGGTGACGTGTAGGTTATGTCTCCCTAACGTGTTACTTCAGAGTAAAAGGGTTCCAGGGTTAACTTTCTTCTAATTTCTTACTCTAAAGGGGAAAGAAATACTTCTGTAAATGCTTCGGTTATGAAAGATTTTAGAGCATCAATTTCCCACCCTGGCATCTGTCACTTAGCTTGAACCTGCCATCTCTGGACTCCTGGTGGAGTCATTTAAACATCTGGAACTAACTTTTGATGCTGTTTGAAAGTCTCGTTTTTGCAACTCAGTGGTTAGATAGAAAATCTGCAGGAAATGTGGTTAAAATAATCTTGAGAAAATAATGTTTGTTTTTTTCCTGCTACCTTGTAGAAGAGACAGAAGGCATAGTGTGTGTTGCCAGTTCGTATGGCTATTGAGTTTAGTGTTGTTTTTCACATAAGGTAAGTGCTGTTGAGGCCTGATGTTTTTTTTTTTTTTTCTGAAGTGCTGAGGACAGCCATAGTTCTACCAATTTTTAAAAATCAACACTTTGAAAGTTATTACTGCCCTGCAGTTAGCTGCTGCCCTGCAGTTAGCTGCTGCCCTGCATTATCCCCCATCAACTAGCAAGGCTGTCTAAAGGAAGGAAAAAAAGATTAGTTTTGATTATGTTTAATGGCAATTCTATGTAGGTTCTGTGAGAGAAGAGGTCATACATAACAAGCCTTACCTGCTGCTAGTGTGCTTTTTAACTAGTTCAGTATATCAGCGCTATACTTCCTTTACCTAGATTTCTCTTCAGAGTTAATTATAGAAAACACTCCTCTTGTGTGGTTATGTTTAAATCTGATTGCCATGGCAGGGGAGGCCTGAAGTTTACCTATGTGCTTGTTGCAAGGTTAATGGTTCTGCAGATACTGGTCAGTCCTTCACCCTTGGAAGTGCTTTTCTTGATGAGACGTGCGCTGGCATATGTGACCTTTTGGTTTTGTCGCTGCCGTATGAGTTCAGAGAAGAACTGCCTTAACAAAAACACTTTGGACAGGAGGCAATATGTATATACACTATGCACGTTTATTTGGGGACAAAAAGATGTTACAAAGGTATGTTCGGGGCGGGGGGGAGCATGCAAAATCTGTGTATCTTTTGCAAATATACGCAGAAGCACGCATTTGAAAGCAAACTGCTTTTCTTCTTCTCCCCACAAATCTCTCAAATGTGTATACCCTCTTCTGCTTTTTCGTCATGCCGAAAGGTGACCTCATTCTTTCCTCCTTTCAAGAGGGGAGGGGATTTCTTGTTGCATTATGAGTACCTAGCCTTGACATCTCTTACAATTCAGTAATCTGGCAGTCTGTAGAAGATCTGGATCCTGGTTTTACATGTGGTGCTGGAAACATGAGCTCTTGCTCAGTCACCCCTGCCCAGTTGAAGGAGAGATCATGTCAACTGAAAGCTGCAGCACAGTATCATTCTCTTACATCTGAAGTCATGGTCTGGCTTTCCAGAGACCAGTTATTCCAAAGCCTTTCCTCCTGAAAATACTGTTCAGAGCAAGTATTTTAACATTAACTCTAAGAAGCCCCAAAAAATACCTTCTCGGAAACTGTTTGCATGCACGAGTGAGCAGTAAAGAAAGTAAAAATTTATTTTCTGTAAAGCTCAACTATAAATTAGTCCTGAAATAGCTCTTGTGATTCTGTGCCGCTCCAGGCCACTGCATCCATTACTCTGAATGTGAAGCTTAATGTCATCAACTCGTTTTTATCATTCTGTGCTTCAGCAGATTGTGGGAACCTAGCTATAAAATAAAATTCTGTTAGTACTAGAAGTGATGATGTTAGAGTGAGCGACATACTCAAATGAAGTAATAAAAAAATTCTAGACTTTTTTATTTTTATTTTAAGATCCAAATACCTCATTGGAAAAATATTTAAACTGTTTGAAGCTTGCCAAATGCATTAAATGGCCAGGAGAAACAAAACATCACTGGGGCTCTCATACAAAAGTTCTTGGTTTTGGAATGTCCCCAATTTTACTTACTCATCTGCTGCCCCCTCTTATTTGGGGCCAGTTAAGATAGTTTTGGAAAATGAGCATCTACTGCATACATATAGCTCAGAGTTACTTTGCTCATATCCAGCCAATTAGGTTGCTCATGAAAATGAACTCTGATGGCTTAATGTTTGCTGGATCTGCCTGGAAATGTGTAATAATGGATTTCTTGTTTTTCTGCTTCAACAATAGAGTCAAGGGACAAATTCCTGAGTTGCACTATTAAAAGAAAAAAAAAAAAAAAAGACAGCTGTATGAGTGGGACCGAGGCTGTTGTAGAAGTCAGCTCAAACAATGGGTTGCTCTTAGGTAGATGAAGAGAATGCGCCTCACAAATGGATATTGATCTGTAGCAGCTGGGACTTGAGGAAGCGGTTGGGAGACAAGCGTGCATTACTCTTACAGCTGTTTGCCTTTCCATGGATGACTTTGTTTGCTGGTAAACTTGTGTTTGTACTACAAGGCTATATTGTTTTCCACTCATATTTAATGTAGATATATATGAGTGCGTGGATGATAAAGTTTGATAAGCTATATAGCACTTGAGCAGAAAAATGATTGATATGGCTTCTTGGAATTTCATTGCAGCAAGTAAATTTTCTGCAGTTGTATATGTGTCCTTTACAGGAGTTAGTGGACAGTTAAAACTGCTGGGAAACAAGCAAAGTTGAAAGTCTGTCTTTTCTTTTATTGGATTTATTTATTTGGTTATAGTTGCAGTCTTTTCCAATTGATGCTACTGTTTCATCTATCATGCATTCAGTGCCCAGCATTTTCTCATTGTGCTTGAGAAGGATCTAGGAAATTCCTACAATTGACTGCGCTTTCAAAAAAAATAGCTGAGTTGAGGTGAAATAAATTATTAGGTGAGATGTGCGAGCTGGACAAATGGGAGGGAAGACCATGTCTTTGCAAACTGAGATTTGAAACCTTCTGGCAGAATTTGTTACCTTCCAGTTACGATTACTGAAATGTTCCATGATTTGGTATTTCATGGATTTATTGTCAGGAAACTATTGTCTGCTTGGAACAGTTCAAAGAATAACCCCATTCTGAACTGTTTTTAGTGGGAACCCACTTAGAATATGCAAAAATTATTTGTTGTGCTGTTTTCTCTGAAACAGCCTGAAATGCTTTAAATAATTTTTAAAGTAGTCTTTCTCCTTGCTTAAAGGGGTTATTCTGAAATTGGGGGAGTGATTGGAACGCAACATTTTCTGGACCCTTGCAGCGCACTGTTGAAGACTAGGTTGGCTGCAGAGGGCGAGGAGGCTCCGGGAGTGCCTAAAAAATGAGTGCAAACTCAGGATAGTTTAGATTTATGAAGCCAAGTCCTGGGCTCACTCCAATCAATGGCAGAGTTCTCACTGGAGCAAGCGTTGTTGTTGGAGCACACTCTGGTGGGAGCAGGCAAGGTGGAGAGGGGCAAACGTGGGAGCAAGGTGAGCAGCAGAGCTCCGGCCGGGTGCATGCGAAGTGGGAGAGAGGGGAGCTTCAACAAGGGGACGCAGGACAGCAAGCGAAGGCGTATGGGTGTAGGGAGCTGGGTGGGAAGGGAAGAGAAGGAAGAGCTGCCGTATGAAGGCCAACAGCAAGGAAGGAAAAGGCAACTAAAATAAACAGATGGGATAGGCAGTAAGGGAATAATATTGGGCAGTGAAACAGATGACAGAAGGCCTTGGGAAGCAGAATCATGAGGGAAGGAATAAGAAAATATAAAAAGGTCACTCAGGGACAGGTTGTTCTAGGGAAAGAAGTGAGGTTAATTGCCCAGTGCTCTGCTGTGCTGGGTAGCAAAGCGAATCATCTGTGTGGGTAAAAATAGGAGGGGAGTCATGTCTTGGCTGCTACTCAGGCTCCCCTTTCCTTGTGCACTTCATGCTAGTGATATTCAAGGAGGTGTAGATAAAGGACTTTGCAGAGAGCACAGTGGGAGCATGAAATAAGATGTTTTGTCATGATTATGTTGGCTAAGGCGTGTGAAATGAGACAAAACCCTCTGGGATTTTTTTTTTGGTTGCTTCCTTTCCCCCCTCAAAATACTGCTAGCCAACAGGTAAGTAGTTCGTTAGAGAGAAGCAGGTGCCATCCAACAGGCCATACAGTGGAGCAAGAGTAGTGTTCACAAGCGTGCAGAAAATGTGCATGCCCATAAGGTAGGCTAGTAGAGGGGCAAACTTGTTCTGATGTTTTACATGCAGCACGAACAAGAGGTTGTTCATGGAATGCAAAATGGTTCATGGAAATAGCATGTTGTAACAAGAAAAGAACAGCAGCAGTGTGCACACTGCAGGCGTACGCTTGACACAGAGGAGCTGTTTCACAGAACAGGAGTAAACCAAAAGATGAAGTGTTTAGAGACCCATATGCTAATGTTCCTGTGCTGCTTACTGGTAAGGATAGTAAGATAAGGAGTAACGCAATGCAATTTCTTTCCGTGTAGTACAAATTATAAATTTCTTTTGGCATTTTTTTAGGCAAGACAGCAAGCCCAGCTGCGACATCAAATGGCAGAAGACAGCAAAGCAGAATATTCTTCCACTCTACAGAAGTTCAACAGTGAGCAACATGATCATTACTATACACACATACCAAACATCTTCCAGGTAAGGGTCACTGGTACTGGTACTGGTGCAGCTCATAATCTTGTGATAAGAACAGGGAGGCGTATTGCACATCACCTCAATTCTATGACCTTGTCTTATCCTTCTTGGTGACTTTTGTTGCTGTTAGCAAATTTTATATGCAGTCTACCAACCCAAGAGATGGAGAGCTTGGTAGGATGAATTGTCCCTTCCTCTTAGACTAGCTATCAAGTGATAAATAATATATGAGGAAGGTGACATTTAATTGTCATGACAGATTACCATAGTCTTTGGAATCCTCACAGTCTTGCTCTGTTAAACTCTTGTGTCTGTGCAGCTGGGGAATGAGAGCATTATTTGCATTGTTGGGGAAAGAGTCAGCTGGGCATCATTACATCTGTAAAGGCTCACAGCCCTTTATAACCTGTCTTCAAATCAGACTCCACAAATGTTTAGGTTTAAACCACAATAATTCTGCAGTAGTGAATGTCAAAGGGTTTAAGCAGGTTTGCTGATTATGTCTGAGGCCGCTTAAAGAAGAACTGTACAGAAAGAACAAAAAAGCCATCAGATTTATACTGACTGAAGATCTGAGTGTGTGCTTGACTGAACGAAGAGAGATTAATGTAGTAGAACATAATTTCTAAATGACTGTTCCATTGTAATGGGTCATAAGCATCAGAAGTGGAAAATACAACTTCTTTAAGGGAGAAAATGTCACATGCTTATCATCTGATGAGAAATAACTGAAATTTGCATAGCAAATACGCATTTTCTTATCCATAGCTGGAACTTCTTAGCTAAATGGACACCCCCTCTTTTGCTTCATAGTATTTCAAACCAATGTCTTGAGATAATTTATCCTTGGCATCAGATACAAAATTTCTGCAATATGTTTGTGTATTACGCTAGATCTGGTAAGTGCTCTGATTTGTAGGTGAGCATGCTTGAAGTACTGCAGATGTATCCTTTTCACTACCAGTGCACCAGTAAGCCCTAGTGCTTTCTTTTAGGTGTTGAAATAACGTTGTTTTCTGAAGAATTTGTTGCTTGTGGATCAGTCAAGGCAATGGGGATTTTTAAGTTGACAATGCTCCATAGGATTCCTGCAGTCTAATGTGAAACAGGCCATTCCTGTTCATGCCCTTCTGTATCCTGTTGTAATCTGCCATAATAGTGTTATGCCACATCCAGTTTCCCTCTATTGTAAATGAGAGGCCCGTGGAATAGATGCTGGAGATTGTAGCACTGAATCCGTTGAGCAACAGGGAGCCTATGTTGAGAAGCCCTGGTGTGAACAATACTTGATGTATAGGGCTGCCTATAAACAAAAAATTACCTTCTAGGAAACAGGAGAAGGGGAGACATCAAGATTTTTGTTTGCTTAGATTTTGCAGTGCAATCAAAATAAGATCTTTCAGAACATGCGCAGAAAATGAAAGAATTTATTGTTGCAGAAATTCTCTTAAAAGCCTTAGCAGCCTATGAAAATCTAAAGCTGGGGTTTTGACAAATCAGCATTTTTTAACATAAAAAGTTAATTTAAAAATTCCCAGTAATAGTAACAGAGATTACTTTTAGAATGGCATTTTGATGTTTGAGGGAACAATATCACTTCGTGCCTTCATGAGAACAGCTGTCCTAGTTTGTTCTTAAAAATATATTTAAACCATACAATTTAGAGCAGCTGATGTATGCTGGGGAGAAAAATTGGTTGAAACTGTGAAGTTAATCTTGATATTTGATCTGAATGAAATGTAATGTTTTAGAAAATACAAGAGATGGAGGAAAGAAGAATCGTGAGGATAGGTGAATCTATGAAAACTTTCGCAGAGGTCGACCGCCAGGTGATCCCTATCATTGGAAAGTGTCTGGATGAAATAACAAAGGCTGCAGAATCCATTGATCACAAGAATGTAAGTGTTGCATTGTTTGGATTGTTGATTGTATTCTTTAGTATTGATCACTTATATATGGAGACTTAAATCCTGGGTCCAGGCTGCAGCATGAGAGCTTTATAGTCATAGAACTAAAACAAAGAATAGCTTCTTGTCCCAAGCTACTTTGTCTGAGGCAGGATGTGCTCAGATTATTTCCCAAATCTACTTAACACCCGGAAATGCCCCTACTGCTACAGTTGTTATTTTTCTTTTTTTTTTTTTTTTTTTTCTCCTTTCCGTTTAGGAATATTCTCTCCTTTTACTAGGACAATTACTTTTTGAAATACTGTAATTGAAAAATAGGCTTCTGCATAGAATAAGGAAGATGGTGGGCATAATTCCAGATACCCAATAATCACCAATTCTTATTCAGATGTGTTCTAGGTCTAATAGTCAGAAAACTGAATGTTGCAGAAAAGTCTTCATTCCAGTTAGTTTTATAATAATGGAAGTATTTAAAGTATTGGCTACATGAATTATTGCAAACAACTCTGGCAAAGTTTCTACTTTACTGTAAAATCTTTCTTTGCAAATTTGAGGTTTGTTAGCAATCTGTAAATAAGCTCTCACAAATCTTGATTTCTGAACATCATTGTAGGAGTAAAAAGAAGCCTTCCTGATAAAAAGGCTGATAAAGAGTTCGGCTGAACTTCCTGATGTACAGTTAGCACAAGGGCAAATGTGTTTTCTATTTTGTTTTCAGAATGATCTGCTCCCTTTGTAAATGAAGTCTCTGCTTGCTCTTTAAGCCCTTCTCATGGATCACATTAGTGCTTCAAATACAAACAGCATGTGTCTTGCTGGCTGTTTGAATTTCCCATACGTCTTTTTCACTGGACTCTTTTCTGAGCTATCCAGTGCCCAGAGCCTGGAGACTGCCATTAATTGGCAGTGTAAGCCTGAGGCTGAAATTTTGAAATGAATCCACTACCTTCTGCTCTGCAGTTGCTCTCAGAGAGCAGCATAGGAAACCAAGGAACTTGAAAATTGCTCTTTCAGGGTGGGCAGGGTTGGGGCACAGATTCCTGTGTTAGAACAATGTAGCCTGCTTGAGGTACAGCTTTTGGTGCTGCGTGGTGAAATCGTATTGGGGAGATTAATATCTAAGCCTACACTCTGCTTGAATCTTCAAATGAGGTAGCAAAACACACACAAGGGTTAAGCTAGGTATTTGGATCACTGTGAATTTTGTATTCAAGTTAGTCTCTCTTGCACACAGGTAAGTCAGATTGATGGCTCGTGCACAAGCATGACATTAGAAAATCGTGGCTTTGAGCGTTGATAACTAAGGGATCTCCTGCAAACACCATGCTAACAAAAATGTATTTAACCAAATTCATTATATCTGAACAATTACAAAGGGTTTAGCGTGTTCTATCTGGAAAAGTTATGTCCATAAGAGGTTCTTTTTTCTTAAATATCATCAAGGATTTTTTTCTTCTCTGGAACAGTAGTTTCTAACTTTCTTGATTCTGATAAACGTGATACGCTTGTTCCTGCTCTTCTGTAGCAGGCGGGTCCTGCTACTTTATAAGGACAGCCATAGATGCACACAGTAGCAATTTTAAAAGCTGTATTTTCTTTATTTCCAGATAATGTACTGCTTTTGCCACTAATGCAGAGTGTTATAGCAGACCTTTCCTATCTCACCCCTTAACATTCTAAGCAGCAAGTTTGGGCTCTATTAGGCTACCATCAGGAGAGTTTCTCCTTTTCCTCGAAAGAGTCAAATTGAAGGTTGTCTCCCTTACTCATCTTTTTCAAGCTTGAAAAACTTTGGATAGGAAAGTCAGCTAGATCTGTGCTCTAGTCAACTTTGAAAATGAGGTCGGATTCCAGGAAAGTTGAATGCAAGGACAGCTGGTGATAATGTAGCTAGTACAGCGGTGAGCAAAAACGAGAGCCTGCTGAGCAGGAAAAGCATTGTGTGAAACTCTGGGCCCACGCAGACATGTGTTTCCCAGCTGGGAGGCCATCTCCAGGATCTGGTCATTGTAAACAAAAGTAGAGTATCACCAAACTTGAAATGTATAAAGTCAGACAGTATGACACTGACAAAAGGCATTGATGCATTTGAAGTTCTTATTTAGCTCCTGGTATCCTTTGGTTTTATTTTCACTTTTTCTACCCAGCTGTCACATACAGAGTTACTGAAGAAGGGGAGAGGTTAAATGAAAGGTCTGCTCTTTGTGCAGTGACTTCGGTTCAGAAACCACGGCTTTAAATGGAACAACCACAACTAATATAGAAGATGTGTTCGTCAGAAAGGGGGGACGGGACAGAAATTAGAGAAATCGCCAATTCTATTAATTTACCTTGTATACCAAATTGTGTGTCAACTCTAGCTGAAAGGATGAAAGAACCTGCAAGTTCTGCAGCTGTTTTTTGTTGTCAATAAAATATTACCAGCTGATGTTAAGGCATTACTTAGCAGAGCTTTGCACGTCATGTAGGTATCTCAGAGCTTTTGGACAATCAATTTTCAGCTTTGGGTAGGCTTGTTACAAACACTGGTCTATGAAGGTGAGGTTCCTATGGTATCTGTGAACCACCATGATTTCTAGCACCAAAGTTGTGTAGTAAAATAGTAAGGAAGGATGTATTTCTATGGCGACTCTGAAACTCTGGAAGTGCAGACTGCTAACAGGCTTCCTTTCCACAGTCAGCTCCGTGTTCCCTCCCTCTGTGGATGCTAGCAGGATTCTGGAAGATCATTTTTCTTCCAGGGCCCCTATTTCGTTGGATAGTGTTAAGAACCAGAATGACATATGGGACAGGTTTAATACTTCCTGTATTCTCTGCAGCTTAAATATTAGGAAGTTCTGCCTCATGCCCACTAGCAAAATGGCCAGTCTTTCAGGCTTAGGTACTAAATTTGCAACTGTGTAAATAACAATTGCTTTATGACCTCACTGAAGTGTAATAGAATTCCCGCTAATAGCAATGGAAACTGCCTGACTCTAGCTGGGAATACTGGTTAGCCCTGTGTTTCTAATGCAATTGTAAATATGCTTCTTTTTCATATCCTGTTTCTAACAACTTGGACAACACAGAGGTCATGTTGCAAGGGTAAGCTGTAGTGACTGCTAGGTGACCCTGTGCAGAACTTGCTTCAGAAGGCTCTAGCAGCAGATGAAATTAATTTGTTACGGACTTCAGAGTTCCTGTTATGACATTATCTCTGTGATATATGCAGCATGCTGGTTATTTTTATCTCCATTGTAGTGGAAGGATGTTTTGACTAAATGGGAGGAACACTGTAAAATTAAGAGGAAAAAAAGAAAAGCTCCATGCATAGGTTAAAATACCAATAGAGTATTTAATGTAACCTTGTGTGTGTTTGTAGTCTCTTCTCTCTTCCTTCTTCACCTTGCTTTCATGACTATTATTAAAAATATCTTCAAATGTTTAGATCTCAAGGAGTTTTAGTGTCAGACTAGGATGAGATAATGGAAAGTGTTGTTCTACCTCCCTAAAAGTTGTGTAAGAATTTCACAGTGCACCTGATAGGTTGAGGATCTTAAACCTTAATTTTCTTCCCAATCCCATGAAGACTTTTGCAAAGCTTTTCATATAGTTGTGTTTTGCTCAGTTGAGCCTGGCCTCTGGATATGTTTATATCCCACTAGATTTCTCATTAATAGTGTTTCACCTACGGACATAAGTAGCATCTGTGAAATGCCTTCAAAGCAACAAGTTCATCTTTATCTGAGCAGGATGGTGATGCTCTTCTCTAGGGGCTAATAAGATATTTGTGTGCTGTGGCACAGTTTAATGATCTTGGAAGAAAACTGTTAGAACAGTATAATATAAAAAGCTCTCTTACCAGGAAGTCAAGTAGATGAAAACTGTGTTAAAATAAAATTGTTCTGAGACAGTTAGATTTAAATGCATTTGACAAGCTGAGGTCTCAATTTGAGTTTATGTATAATTAGTTGTGTTTGTAGACCTGACCAGGAAAAATGCTATATATTGTTCCTTGATTTATTCCCACCCTCATCTAAAAAAGAGCAACACTATTGCATACAGTATACAGCCAGTGTATGGCTGACTTGCATCTACTGGTTAGTGCCAAAAGCATATGTGGCTTTAATGACAGCATGTGGAGTTCCCAGCCGCTGCCTGCACCAAGGTGTAGGGCTACTTGCATGACCTTGGACTGCTCAGTTGTTAGGTAAAGCTCATAAGAGAAACTCCTGCCATTTAATGTAGCTGAGTTCACAAGCACGAACTTGTCAACTTGTGGCAGTGTGGTCACTCGAGCTCCTTTATAGACGAGTATTTATTGGGATTTTCCACTAGTTTGCTTACAGCCGCATGCCCAGCAATTCTATACCTTAAATATTTGCTATGAGTCAAATAAGTTGTCTGTTCAGTTACTGAAGTATGATTGTTTTTCTGGTCAGTAAAGTTAACAATAATAAGCTTTTAGTCATTTTTCACCAGTAGACATGAAAAAGCCTTTAAAACATGTGTGTATCAGAATTTTGATTTTTGTGTTGGAAACAAAACAAAGGGAATGACAACATTGCTAGGTTGTGGTCAGGCTCGGGGGATGTGCAGCTCAGTGGAAGGTTGGAGTGAAGAGACCCGAGTTTACTCTTCCTAAGCATCGTCTCTAGTTAACTACATGAACAATGCTTTAATGATAGTTATGTATTTTCTGTTTTCCTAGATAGACCATAGTCCTCTGCTTTTTATCTGTTGGTATTTTGAGTAGTGACTGTTCTCCGTGATAGCTTTGCAAAATGGGCTAGAGTTTCATAACAGGAATAATGGACTGTTTGAAACTAAAGCTCATGTGCTTTATTTCCATAGATTCTTTATTTAGGGATCTATCATGAAACTGAGATTGTAGCCATTTATGTTCTCAGTTGTAATACATTCTGAGTGATGCAGGTTGGAAACTTTTGTTCTGTGTGGGGTGGTGGTTGTGGTCTTAACTGCATTTATCACTTTAGTATTTTGGAGCATTAAATTTTACACATTAGAGTGCCTTGTTTTGGTAGGATACTATGCTGTGCTGAGGTGTTTGGGGGTTTTTAAAGCACATCATGGCAGTGAAAATAAGGCCAAGGAAAGTGCCCTGATCTTGGAGCGGAGGGTGGAGAGACTTGTATTGATCCTGGGCTCCGGAAGGATGTTTGTTCCTGGGAATGAGACTGGTCACTGTAAGGGTTGGTTCCCGCACAGACAAACTTTCTTGTCCATGTACTGTTTTTCTATGCCACCAATTTGATGACAGCCCTCACCCGAGATTTTTACACTTGTACTGAATCTGTCCCATTCCAGGATTCGCAGCTGGTGATAGAAGCCTTCAAATCAGGGTTCGAGCCTCCAGGAGATATCGACTTTGAGGATTTCACACAGCCAATGAAGCGGACTGTCTCAGAATCCAGCCTTTCCAACTCCAGAGGGGATGGGAAGTCCGAGCCGAAGTTTGGTGGCAAATCCAAGGGCAAGTTATGGCCATTCATCAAGAAAAATAAGGTACTGACTTGCAACGTTGAGCTTGGTGCTAGTATGTGTGTAGTCAATAACCTCTGTCTTGTCTAGTAATCCTGGCAATTACAAATTTTTAAAGAGACTTTTAGATTCAGAAAGTTAATAACTGATGTCTTAATGTGGTGTTTTGTTGTAGTCTTTGGTTACTTAAGTTTCTTTATATCTTTAAATTTTTTTCTTGTATGATTTCTTTAATTATGTTGCAGTTTTTATATTAATTTAGTTGTCATGTCTCTGCCATGGTCCATTTCTGTTACTAACTCAGAGAAGGAATTGTATACCACTTACCTGGTGCCATGTGTGCGAACTAACGTTGTTACTTTTGGGAAGCTTTAATGTGGCATTACTGTTTTGACACTTCTAAAACTCTCCTTGGCTTTTTATTTGCGTTATCTTTTCAGTCTGTGCACTGGGTTCAGCAGTTGGGTGGCTGGGAACAAGGAATTGCTGCGATTCATTCTTCTTAGGCACAACTAACGGAGCATAACTAACTGAGCAGTTGACTTTTTAAAAGACCATATTAACTTATGTATCCATTAAACCTTTTTCATTTCACTGTCATATTTTACACCATAATGCATGGCAGCATTTATCTGGGGTTACCAGAATGTGTCAGGGTGACTGGACTGAATCGATTTTCAGTAACACTGATGGAAGCCCAGAGTAGCTTCGTTGTTTTGACCTCACCCTTGCTCTGACCCTTACCAAACCACTTCTTCTAATTACAGAGTCAAAAAGTCTACCTGTTCAAAGTGGGTCATTCCTGTTTTGCTGTTATAAGAGAGAACTTGGCTTTCTGGTGCTTACATCAGTGTAGCCAGAAACAAAACCCAGGACTAACTCCTGAGCAAATTCATAGAATAATTTGTAAAAGTGAAGTGTGATGCACAGTACTGAGGTATGATTTGAAAGCAGGAAGGAATGTGGTTTATTGTTTTCCAGATAATAGAAACGCTACTGGGCACTAAGGTACCTTCCTTATCTGATCCATTTAAATTCAGGTATTTGAAAGCTCTATCCATATGCATTATTCTGAGCTGTCCACAGAGCGAGAACAGGGCAATTTATGGGGATAGCACTGCATGGAAGAGTCTGCATGAGCTTCCTGTCAAAATACTTTTGTGTTACTTTTCTGTTGCATCAATTACTAAAACTTCCATTTATCACATTCTTCATTTAACACAACTCTTAAATACTGCTTTCCTCCCTCTTTTGAACCATGGCCTTTAATATTTAATTATTTAATTGTGGTTTTTTTTTTTTTTTTTCCTCTGGATTTCAAATATTGGTTTTGATGCTTATTTTCGTTTTGTGTTTTATCTTTTTATTTTGGTTTTTTATTCTGTCACTTCTCCATCTCTTATACGTAGCTTATGTCCCTTTTAACATCCCCCCATCAGCCCCCTCCTCCTCCCCCTGCCTCTGCCTCACCCTCTGCTGTTCCCAACGGCCCCCAGTCTCCCAAGCAGCAAAAGGAACCCCTCTCCCATCGCTTCAACGAGTTCATGACCTCCAAACCCAAAATCCACTGCTTCAGGAGCCTAAAGCGCGGGGTAAGTTCTCCTCTGGATACCTCTCTCTCTCTCTTTCTTTCTCTTTTCTTTCTTGCGCTTTTATTGCACGTTCTGTTATGTAAAAACTTGTTTTGCTTTGTGAATGAATCCATTGTGTTTTATCATAACATGCAGACAAATCCAAGGAATCCCAACCTATAAAGTCATTTGTAGTCAAAAACCCCACAATGAAACCACAAAAAGTACAGTTGCTGATGGGAATTACCCATTCAGGTTTTCTGGGGAGGAGGGATTGTCCAAAGTATGGAAGGAAGAGCTGAACATTAAGTAATACTCATGTAGAAGTCAAAGTCACCACTTTAGTAGCCCTGTGTATGTCTGTGGCAGAGTAGGTTTGGAGGAGCACTATTTAGGGGTTTACTCTGGTCCTGGTGCTGCATGTTGTCTACCTTAATGTCAGAAGTTTTCCTCGCTGCAGGGTGGATTCAGCTCAATGTCTGTGTCGGAAGGAGGAGAGTAAATCAGGAGGGATTCGAGAAAATAATTCTTCTGTTGGTGCAAGTTCAGGCATTTCCCTGCAATGATCTGACACCTGTAGTAGTGGAAGATGACTTCCCTGTATTTTATGGCCAAGTATGCTTCTGTGTGCAACTTCCGTTCCAGAGACTCGGTCTTAGCTTATGTTTCAAGTGCTGCAATGCTAGCTTGCTTAGTAAGTTTGAGCCTTAAGATAAGAAAACAGGTGAGATGTGAAAGGTGAACTGATTCTAGGTGGTAATAGTTGTTTATATGGTATATGTGTGCTTTAAACCAGGGCTGCCATGTGGGTGGAGATTGAGGGGGACAACCGAATTTAGTGTTCCCTGCAGCTACCTTGATTACAGTTAGCTCTAAATATTTGGGGCTGACACTTCTCAAGGACCTTAACGGCGTCCTGTAGCATGAAGTTTCAATAAGATAGGAAGGTTTGATTTAACTCCTGTAGAGAGTCTAAAAAATCCTGCTTCCCAACAGGTTTGTTATCCTGTCTGCCTTTGGGTCTCCTTGAGCAGACAATGTGGGTTAAACAGTTTTTAAGGTGTTCATAGAAAAATTAAAATCCTGCCGTGCTCTTTAACTTTTTTTCTGATTGATTTTAAATGTTTTTTTGCCATTTTTATTCTTGACACTTTATAAACGTCAATGAAATATCTTTGCAAAAATAGCAAGTTGAAGAACTATTTGTAATAGCCAGTAATAGCTGCCATTCTTGCAAACTATGGAGGAAAGACATTAACTGAGAGTTTGCTAAACTTTGTGATAAACCATAGCGAAGCTAGGAAAATAAAATGTCAAGTTCCGTGCTTGGTCCTTGGAGCCTTCCCTACATACATTAGCATGCAGAATTGTAGGCCAGAATGTCTTTTTCTGGGCATTTCCCGTGAAGTCCACAGACTTTGGTTTCTGAACTGATTTTCACTTCCCAGTGCTATGATGCACACAGTTTAAAATTCTGTTCTGTGTGCAAAAGCTTTATCAGTCTAGTAGACAAGCTCCAAAACTTACATGAGAGGTTCTGATGGATTAGAGTTTGGGTTTTTCCCCTGCCAGCAGCTGAAGTGCAGTGTGTTAGATGCTGGTTTATGCATTGTGCGGTGCAAAGCAGCTGAAAGGCTCTGTGGCTGACCTTGGGGATTCAGCTGGGTCTAGATCAACATTTTGTGACACATCACCACTGTTTTAAGTTCAGTGTCCCTGTCTCCCCTGCTGCTGACAGAGTAGGAAACATCGCCTGATTTTTCCCAGGTCAGTTGCTCTGTTCCTGTTGCTGACAGTAGCTGTCGCTAAACTGATGGTAAACTGATGTTGAAGTGTTTTGTGTTGAATTAAGTGCTCTCATTGGTGGTCTTCATAAGCAGTAAGTAGAAGGACAGGTCCCTGAGATAAAATTTTCCATTTTTCAAACAAAAAGAAGACTTTATCTTCCCAGACGTTCGCACGTGGCACAGTCGTGCTGAAAAATTGCTGGTGTAGCATGGCTTTGGCTCCTAGGTTAAGGGCCTTAGAATTATTTCCTCCTATAAAAATTACAGGAAGGAGACACAAGTGTTCAGTATTTTAAAATGTTTTTTAGAGCAGACTAACAGCAAGGAAGTGACTACTTTAAAAAGCCCAAATTCTGCTCCAGGGACTGCACTGACATGTAGGGCTGAGAGCTGGAGTTGTATAAAAGTAGAGATGATTTCCGTGGGTAACTTCAGTGGTTACAATGCTGTAAACAATATTTGGTCTCACCTGGTTACAGACAGTACATTTAAAAAAAAGATGTTTTACAGAGAGTGGTTTTCAGTTCTCTGCTAGGGAATTGCCACTTAATGGGACATTCAGAATGCAAAAAAAAAAATCACATTTCTGGTGCATTTCATTGGGGAAGCGGGAAGTTTCTAAGCTGTCCAAAGGCAGGTTCTGTAAATGTAGCTCTTTCCCTCAGTCGCAGTTTGGCTCAGAGCATCTTTTCTCAGTGGCTTTTCTGATGGGTGGAGACAGTCTTTCAGTTCTGCTTTTGCAACAGCAGACCTGGAGGATGTGCTCGGTAGTGGCTGTCTCGGTGGCAACCGCTACAGCGAGTGGGCATCTGGCAGTTGTCTTCATACAGGGTAGCACTGAGGCGCTTTGGAGAGTAAGGCACTGCTGAAGGTGAGGGTTTGTGTTGCGATCTAGTGCTCCAGTAGTACCATTCACAGAACAGAACGTTGAAAAGAGTGCTGAATATTTCTAACCTGATTTAAAAATACTAGTTTGTAGTTCCCTGGGCATTTCACAAGTTTGTATTTCAAATGTATAAATTCTTATTTAGTGAGTATTTGGCCATATAAGCAATTATGACTAATTGCTTTTAATATTTCCTGATGAAAGGCCATCATTTTACGTATTAACTCTCTGAGAAGTCCAAGTGAGTCTTATGAATTCTGTGTACCATATTGGTTTTAAGTGGTTTGTGCGAAAGGTGAAATAACGGGAACAATTTCCTGTAGCCTTCTCTGGAATCCCTCAGATTTCTGCTGACACGTTCATTTAAAATGTGCAAGAAAAGGCTATTGCTAAATTTTAATGTAAACCTTTTGCTGTGTTCTCTTTCTATTTCATTTCCTTCCCCTGTTAGCTACAAGGATGTTTGTATGTAAATACTTTTCCTGCCTGATTCATCTGCAGAGTTGGAGGCCAGTGTTCGGATCATCATCTTTTTTTTCCAGAGGGGTGAATTCAGGCCACTTGGTTCATCTAGAAATATGGAGTAGGGGAGGCTGCAAAGCTCTGGCAGCTTGCTCTCTGATTGGAAGACTTGTCAACTTCACATTTCATAGGTCCTTGGTGATTTGTGTTACACAAATGGTCAGAGTAAAAAATCGTGAAAGTGCCATGTGATCTTAAAAAATAAAATAATTCTAACCAGGCAAAAAATAAATCAAGAATCACCCCCAAATCCTGTTAATTTGTCAGATGAAAAATGAGTGGTTAGCATTTGTTTCAACTGATGTGGTTGATATGACCCCCTTTATATTCAGTACAGCCAAATAATGCTGTTAATTCTGCTTTTACCACATTGTTTTGTAAGATTTCCTTTTCTCACTTCTCTTCCATCCCGCCGTCAAATCCAAAAGCATCTGAATTTTGCTCAGGAGCAAATGGATTGTGATGCTACCAAAGAAACTAGGAGAATGTAGAGGGGAAGCTCTCCTCTACATAGAAGAACATTTGATATGTACAGAAGTACATCAATGAAGCAGCTTTTGGAAAGCTCATGCAGGGAGCCAGCAGGACAGCACAATGTAACAGGTGTTCGGCTTTGGACACTGAATAATTTCAGTTGCTCTGAATATTGTCACCGCACTGCTGGTTTTGTTCAGAGGCAAAATTCCACTCCAGCCAGACACCTTGCAATAAGGGTGACCGCAAGGTATTTTAAATACTATTTTAGGGTATTCAACCAAATTGTCAAGCAGATCCTTCCTAGCTTTGTTGATAAACTGAGCTGTTGACCTCTTACCCTGGCTTTTGTCAGAGTTAACAGTTTGTTTATTTCAGAGGAAACTGGATCATACTCCTTTTTTGTGCTGGCTTAAGGAAGAAGTGCATGAAAAGGAACTACTTAATGTGAACAAGTGCACTAGATACTAAGACCTTAGCAGGATAAATACCACCAGCAGAACTGCACATTGTAATTGATCCTAATACCTAAGTTTGTGAATAGATTCCCATACAATTCCTCCATGAAATCTTTGCTATCAGAACATGCCTAGAGAGGCAGTATGTTTTAGTAATTTTCTTGTAACATTTTGGATTAGCATCTTATGTTGCATTTGGAAAGAGAAATTATGAAACTAAAGTGGAAAAATCACTGGTGACTGTTAAAATCAATTATATAATTAGTAATGATATGTCCTGTGCCCAGTCTGGTTTTAATTTTGCTTCCAAACCAGAAGCCCAATGAGTCTTGTTTTCATGGAAGGAAACAGGTGCCTGAACAATTCGCAACAGGTGCAAGGTTAATGTAGAGGCACCAATACCAGTATCGGTGATCACTGCTATATAAAATCCTAGTCTGTTTAAAAATAAAATAAAATAAAGATCGGTGCAGACTCTTGTCGGTGTCTATAGTTTTCTAATAATACTTTTGTATTTTTCTCAAAGTTTCTTCTAACCTCAGGAGCAGGAAATGTCCAATATAGAGAATACCATAAAACTGTTACAGCACTCATCACAGATCAGGACTAAAAGAGGAGGGAAAAAAGTCTCTTTTACACAGTTTTTGAACGCTGTTCCTAATAACTCTTTGAAAGGGCAGTATAAAAGAAGTGTAACACTTGAAATCAACTCAGTCTCTTTAGGGAAGTCAAAGCCAGAAGAGTACAAAAAATGAGGAACCACTTACATAAGTCATAATTTCATTTATGCTTGCTCTGCTTCTTCTAATTCCATTTTGAGGACAAAGAAAACTCGGTATTCTGCTAGTTTATATTAATTTTGTGTTCTTTTGTTTTATTGCTATAGCAGCAGTAACATCAGCACCTTTATTTATAGAGCAATACTTCTGAACTAACAAAATCCAGGGGTAGAACTTACACCTTTGAATTACTCTGTGTGGCGTTATGTGGACTTGCCATTTCTTATCTTACCTTGGAGACTGGGTTGTGATTAAGCAGAGAGGATGGGTCTGGGAACTGAGACATAGATATTACTGTCATTACCCAAGTTCCGCCCTCCAGATGGTTCCATAAGGCACATGGAGGGACTTTTGTGGTTTCCTTTTTAGTGGAAGTTGTTGACTTCATTACAATGTGATTTTATTTCCATTGCACCAGTTAACATTTTCCCTTACCCATCCCACCTTGCTTCTGTGACATACTGTGTAGTCTTCTCCTGACACTTAGATGTTGGTCTGCTTGGGTGATCAGTACTTTGTTGTTCTGTGAGCATGCAGAAACAGCAAACAAACCACCCCCTCTTGTACCTGCTCTGTTCCCCTGGTAATACTTGTTATTCTAGCGTAAGTGTATAAATCGGTGCCAAGATGAGGATTTTTTGGTGGGTGGGGTCATTAAAGCCATGGTTTATTCTCTCACAGAGAGAGATACATTTTCTAACCTTGTGTGTTAAAAGCTAGCGTTTAAAAATACAGTATTTTGTGATTTTTGTGAGAATGCTAAACTCTTAATATTCGCCTAGTTTCTAGGAAGCTTCCAGTTTGCACTTAAAGGGTGGTTAAATGCCAAGCTGTCTTTTGCTGTAGAAGCAGTAAACACAGAGGTGCTGTGCTCGTCTCCAGTGTAACAAATGTGTTTTCTCTTGCTGACTCACCAGCAGACACAGTCTTTGTATATTCACAAAGAACTCATGAAGAGGACTTTAGGGACACCCACGTGTGCCGTTGAGGCTAGGGAATATGTTGTAAGTCCGTGTATGGTGTGATCTGCCCATACCGTTGCTACACAGTCGCTAACCCCACTTACAACGCTGTTAGAGTGTGCTGTGGAAATACGCTTTGTAAAAGATAAAAGGCAAATTTGGTGGGAGGCAAGTTGCAGCTTACTGTGTTATGTGCAGGAAAGATATGTCTGCTAGTCTTCGAAATGCTGAAATTGGCACAATTAAAGTAGCTGGACCTGTGAAATTCAGAGTAAGTACTACAAGCAGGTTCCATGCATTTATTCTAAAATATTTTACGAATGCAGTCTTGAGCATCATGAGCCAACCCCTGGTTTGCAGCAGTGCAGTGATGCGTTCTGTGCCTTGGCTGTGAAGCACTCCCTAGAGCTTTCTGATGCTTCCCTGAACTCTATAATGACGATAGTTCATGGAATCAAGATACATGACCTCTAAATCTGGTACCTGGATAAAGCAGTGTATGGGGAGATTGTTACAGGACCACTAAGGAAGAAAATTACCTCTTGGTTGTATGGAAGTCCAGTGATTTATTTCAACCCTGTTTTCTGTAAGTGAGGTTAGTGTCCGTGACTGTCCAATAACACATGGACTTGCTGGCTTTCATGCTCTCTCATGTGTTATTGAAGCTTGTGGCTCTTAGGCTCTTCATTTTTTCCCTGCAAGACTAAGCTAGACTTGTTTTAAATTGACAGCTTGAAACAGATTTGTTCGTTTTGAAGAAACATAATTTATTTGATCATTTGGGGGAAAAAATGCCCTTGTTCTCCCAGGAGTTGTGAGCAAGTTTCTAGCTGTGAAAACTCAACAGAACGGACAAAAGTAGTTACTTAATGTTTAATGCAGATTTATTTTCAGTCTGCTTGTATTTGTGTATAGAAACTGAATCGCTGTCATGTAAAATTATCAGTACATTTCAGAAATGGAAAACTCTGAATATGACTTATTTCAGCATTTCATTGTTTCCAGTCTATAATCTGCTTTGTTATTTGTACTGGTTATAACAATCCCTGATGTACTATTTGGAAACGCTATTAATAAGTTCTCTATTTTTGTCATACTTAACGGCATAAGAATTTGGCATACAGTGTCTATAATCCCTTTCAAATTTGCTGAATTTACAGCAAAAGAATAGTCTTGATGCAGATGATTCTTTGCAGTAGTGTAGTGCCTTTAGAGTGAGTAGTGTTTAGAAACTAGCGCATGTAGCATACATTTGTGCCTTTTATAGAGTGCTTCATAGGTAAATATTTATTCTGCACCATGAGTCTTGTCTGTATATATGTACAAGGATCTCAATTTGTGCTGATCATGTCTATGCTAAAGTTCACAGGAGTGCTAATGCAATTATGCAAACAAAAGCTGCCTACGCTGAATTTCTTCAGCATATTTTAGCTCATTCTTTCTCCTTCTTATATGATTATTCTCTCAAATGGATTGGTTTCGTTTGCTTTTTTTTAATGGCCTCTTAGCTGAGAGAGTGAACTTCCTATTTGCACTGTGATTATTATCATGTGTTACCTCTTAAACTTCCCTCTGATGTTCAGTCCATTAACTGCTTTGTTGTCACTGAATGCATTGGTTCAAATGGAATATTTCACTATTTATTTCAAGGCTGTATATTTTCCTTGAATGGCTAGTATGTATTGCTGTACAAATTCTGATAACTAATGATAATTTGTTGGGTTTTTTTAAATGTGTATCTCTTAAATCACGTTGTCAAAAAGATCACAAATGTGGAGCCACATTTATTTTAAATCCAATCCTAAAGAACTGTGCTTTTGCTAAAAATGGAGCGTCTGTTTGAGAGCACCATATGTGGGAGCTGTTGGTAGTAAAATAACGGAGAGCTCTTGAATGGAAAGAGGTTCCGAAGTCTCACAATACAGACCATTGCCTGGAGCGAGAGGCATTTTCCAGCTTTCATGTTTCAGCTATCTTTAGCACCGAGGATGTGCATTTATGCACTTACAAGCTTGTTGCGTAGTTTGAGCATTTCACAACTGTCCCCAAAGAGCTGGCAGGACAGGCGCAGCGCAGACTGCTGGAGAAGGCTGGGTGCAGGTTTGATTCTCCCTTTAAAATCTGGTTTTATATCTTGAACAGCAGCTAACTTGTGCTCCTTGGTGCAGAGCAGAAAAGCACTGTAGCACAGTTATTCTGTCTCTTGGAAAACCCTCTGAATTGCAGGTGTTATAATGTCTTGCAACACTGGAAGAGGCTTTGGTAATTTTAGTGGTCGGCTGCCCGGGCACATTTGCTCACCTGGCAGTTCATTTTTTGGGGCCCTCCAGTGCTGTTGAGAGCTGTATGTGCAAGTGATACAGGGCAGAGGCAAACCACGCTGCTGTGTAGGCTCTTTAAGCATACACTTCTTTTTAGTCTTACTTTCCCAGAGTAACTAGAAGATAATGTTTTGGCTCTGTACCAGGAAATGTGGTAACTTTTGAAGAATTAGATCATGTATATCACTTAAGGAGCTTGAATAATGTCTTACCACACTGTCATAGAATCAATTTGGTGTAAAGAGAAGAAGATACCTCCCCCCCGCCCCTCCTCCCCCCGCTTTCTTGGTCCTGACCTTGTCTCACTGTATGGCCAAAGTACATTTGAGAGCGCGTATTTGTTTTTGAATTGTTCAAGAACATGAAATTACATGTCTGCCTGGACAGCACTCTATGCAATCAACAGGGATATTTCAGGGATGTTATCCTTTGGACATAGGCCTGAAGAAATCACTGGAGATCCCATTGTGCTTTTTGCCACTGGAGGCCAAGTGCTGTACCTTACCTTTTCACTGAGTTTTGGGTAGGTGTTATCCCCGCTTCTCTTAAGCCCTCGCATAAAGTGGCTGATGCTCGTGACTGCATTTCAGCACATTTTTCATCTAAAGTGACTTGCATTCATTTGCAAGTTCTGAGGTTTTTTCCACTTCAGAGATGTTACTGTAATGAGAAAATTCACTGTTGTTTTAGCAGCTGTACATAAAGCAATCCAGGCCAGATTTTCAGCTGCAGTGCTAAAGCATGTGTGTAGAGGTACAGCACTTTTCCATTTCTGTTTCTGGTGAGGAAACGGCAGCTGACTGATAACACTGGCCCATCTTGTGAACTTTTGCACAGATTTGTTAGTGTTACCCATTTTGCCTTCCAACAGCAAGGGGATTATGTGTCATTTTATTGTAACATCAGTCTGAAAAAGTTCCTCTTCTACTGATGCACTGTTGTTTTTTCTCTTTCTCCCCCCACCCTGTATCTCTCCAATTTTTACATGAAGCTTTCTCTCAAGCTGGTAAGCACATTTACAGCATGCCTGTCCTGTGTTTTAATCACAATTTTCTGTGTGTGTTTTAATGTGCACTGTGCCACATATGACATGACACTGAAATTAACTGTTAAATTTGTTTCTTCTTTGTGTTTGCTTTTTTTGATATTTATCAGATAACTCTGAATACACAGGTCTGGAGTCTAATAGAGGTGATCAGAATTCAGTCTTTCTAATAAGCTGCTAAAAATTAACTCCAATACGTAGTTTAGTTTTCACTTTTATAATCTAGGGCTATGAAAATGTAGAAAAACAACATCAAGTAATTCTGCTACTGTAAAAGTATCCATTAAAACATTTAAAGGAAAAGAAAAAAAAGAAAAGTCTCTGCTTGCTGGACCTTTTCCAGAGAGAAATGCATGTCTTTTTGTGTAACATAGCTGCAAAGTTTGCTTTCCATGTCCAGGTATTACTGGAAATCTACATCATTATCACCTACATTTTACAGCCCTATGTAGTCCTTCAGAATAACTAATAATGATATTAATTAAAGTTCTGTAAACCTTAACCAACAAGGTTAACTCAGTCTGATTTGAATTCACAAATGGAGAGATATACATATATATGAATCCTAAATTCTATCTTGGATGCAGCTGGGAAGGTTTCTTGAACTACGGTAAGATAATACGTTACTGAGTTGGAAAGGGAAGGGGTGAACGTATTTGGGAAAGCAAATTATGTGCTGAACTTCATACACGAGGTACTGTATTGCTTGAGATACTCCACCCCTTGATATGTTCCTGACAGCTTGTCTACATTCCTTTGCCCTTCAAGAGCCCAGTCACAAGGAGAATGTGACTGGTTTGCTGACCCGCTTCACACCAGCATGCAAGAGCCACAAATGACTGGTTGCAGTTTCGGAGGGCTTCAGAGGATCTGCAGTAGTGCCTTAACTGCATTAGCTTGAAAGTTTTCTTATTCCTCACCAGTTACTGCCTTTAGGTGCTCTCTTTCCCCTACACATATATTGTTCTTGGATATGTCATGTGGACCTGTTCTGTTCATAGCAGCTTATTCGGAGGAAACGCATAGGCCATGAAAGCTACTGATGCAGCTGTGGAGGTTTCAGGTCCTGCTGCTGCTCTGTCAACACAGTGGCTTGCCTGGGCTCCATTAGCAATATTGCTTCTCACTGAAGACCTGTGGTAGGTCTGAGGAATGATGGAATTATCCAGCTTACTTGCAAACCTTGTTCTTTTGGCTGCTGCCAAGCCACTGTCCTGGTAGTCCAACACATTTATGCCAGGGATTTCCATTTGTTGTTTTCCCGGTCACAGGGCTAGTGTGTTGTGTAGCTGGGCTAAGCCATAGTATGTAGGAATAAATCCTCCCAAAATAAATGGCTGACCTGGCCTTTCCCCAAGAATTGCACAAATTGGAAAGATGTGCAGGGAGGGCTGAGACCTATGTGTACCTCAGGCAGAGGAAATTGGCTTGTTTGTAATTTCCTCTTGGATCCTAGCTGTATAAGAGCCAAAACTGGGGCTGATAAGCCTCATGTTCTCCCCATATATAGCTTCAGCCCCGAAACTGGTCCTAACACGGCCTCTTTTTTCACAGTCCTTCATCTTGGGACAATTTGCATCTTAAATCCCAGTATCTTTATACAAGGAAATCTAGTGAGCACTGACTCTGCTGGTCCTGTGATAGCACATCAAAAATAGCACAGATTTCTGCCCTCCCCTGCCCCCATTAAAGCATTTTTAAAAAGGTAGGCATTGTTCGCTACTTGAGAGATGGCCCAGGTGTGGTTTTGCTTGAGAGCATGAAATGTGCCCAGCATGTGCAAAAATTGCTCCTGACCCTTCCTTTTGGAGGAGGAACTATAGTGATGGGAAATTACTGAGCATGGAATAAAGTCTGAGATCACCTAGTCTCAGGCATCATGCATTTCTATGCAACACTGATGCTTTGGTCTGAAGCATTGTGAACGAAGATACTGAATTTAGTCCAGCCGAGAGCTTTTAAATGAAGTTGAAGAATCAAAAAGAAGATGCTTTTCCAAATTTGACTACATCTATTGCATTATCCTAATATTTTCAAGCATATCTGTCTCTTCTGCTTAGAGTTGAGAAGAATATGTTATATAGTCTTTCTTGTAACTGCTTGTTTATTTACAAAGCTATGTCCAGATGCTTTGCCTTAAAAAGATACGTATGGCTTTAATGTGTAGATTATCTGTAAAATATATTGAATCACTCTCATGTCTAATGTGATGTGGGAGTTTCTGTCAAGCAAAATATTATTAAAGAATGAATTAAAATAGATCACTTCTGTACCATGCACAACAAGTAATGTAAGCAATGCTAGGACTTCATGTGGTTAAAGTTTCAGAATCAGTGTAACTTACTTAATTGCTGCCTTCCTTTGTCTTAAATGTGCTTTCTCATTGTCTCATGAAATGGAATTGTAAGTGTATTATTACACAGATGATCAAGGCTTAACTAGACGCATATGCCATCTTTTACTGAAAATCAGTATGGCAGCAATCTCATTAGGTTTGCCTGTTCTGTTATTTTGAAATGGCTAGACCGGAGGGGAAGGTGACCTGTTTGTAGCTGTCTTCCATCCCGCTGACACCCACACACTTTCTTCTAAACAGTTTGTTCTGCAATTGCAGGAGAAAGCCTGCACTGTCTTGGAGCACGTTCAGTGCAGAGTTGAAAGGGTCTAATGGGCAGCTTTTGTGGCAGAGTGTCCACTAAATCACACTCCTCTGAGAGAGAGATTTGGCATTTTAGTAAGACTAATGTTGCAACTCTGCTCACAAGCTTTCAGTAAGCTGATGGCCATTGAATTTGGTTACTCAGCTTTGTGTTTTTACCCTTCTTTCTCCCATACTCTGGTATTCCCCTTTAGAAATGGGACAAGGAGTGAGCAGAAACCAAAACAAGAAAAGCCTGTACAAATTCAAGATTATGTACAAGAACCTCATTCCTTTATGGTGCAACTAATTAGTATTGATGTGTGTTCAGTATAGCCTGCCCAAACTGTCCCCCTTGCCTTCTTGTAAGACAAAAATAGGTGGTATTTTGAAGAAAACAGTATGGATGTATTTTATGTGTCATCTATCTGCTGTGTCAGATTGAGGCAATCGAGAAGAGGCATAGCGGTCTGAAGGCAGAAAAGGGGCTTTCAAGCAGAATCACACAGAGGTAACCACTGTGGTCTTCAGATGTTTTGTTCGGTTACGATTTCAAACTGATTGATTCTATGGCTTTGATATAACTCCTGATTTTTATGCTAGTACAAGTAAGAGAGGAAAAATTGAGAGACTTTGACATGGAATGTGGATCCTGGAAAGCATGCAGCATGTTTTTAAATTGCAGAATTCCAGAGGAAGCACTTCTGCTACTTTAGTGTGTTCAGGAGAGCCCTGACATAAGTGACCTGTATTGGACCAACACTCAGACTGTGCAGAGCAAGCTAGCAATTAGTAGTGTACATGTGAAGTGTGGCTGTGTTGGAGGAGTAAAAGCCAGCAACAGATTTTATGGGGATGCTGTCTGTAGCGGAGTAGATGAAGGCAGGAAAGATCAGCTTTCCATGAGAATGGAACTCGGTTAAAAAAAATCTGATGGTAACTATGGATAAAAGTAGTTTCTCTGGCATTCTTTAGTTGGTGATCTCCCATCAGCCATTTGGAAGCTGGATGTGGTCCTGGGATTATTTCTAGGGCATCCAGATTCCTAACCATTCAGGGACTGATAACTCTCAGTACAGATGGTAACAATGCTTCAGACCACTGTGATTTTGCACAGATTTTCGTCAGCTGTTTTCAAAATGCAATCCCGAAGGATTCTTTCAGGCTCTGATTATTTTTTTTTTTTCTCTCCCTCCCACCCCTTCATTCCACTCTGTGCAGGGAGCAGGTCCAGAAGACTTCAGCAATCTCCCACCTGAGCAAAGAAGAAAGAAGCTTCAGCAAAAAGTTGATGAACTGAACAAAGACATTCAGAAGGAGATGGATCAAAGGTATGTCAAACCTCTCCAATGAAGGAGGTAGTCTCATAGAACAGAAACAACGAAAATACAAGAAAGAGCAAATAAGAGCAAGGTTCTAAGTTTGTTTAATGTGGTGTTCCAAGAAGAGAAGAACCAGAGTTTACATATGGCTAAAAACACTTGAGAGATGCAAGGCTCTCCACAATGCAGATTCTGAAATCAGTTATTTAATTTTGGCTGATGTAGGTCAGAGCTGGGGCAAAAGCTGGCTTTCTCTTTATTCCGTTCTCCCACTTCAGTGTAATGCACATCCTGCCTTTGGAATTGTGAGAAGATAAGATCCTGGTATAAGGATAGGAACAATGTTAAGTGTAGCAACTGGAGACAGTTTTTCCTTCTTTCTGGAGCTGCTTTCTTGGGTTTTTGCAGGAGAGCAGCAGTTTAATTGTGAGCCGCACAAAGGTTACTGTTAGATACACTAAGTTTGTTGCTTGATGTGAGCTGCTCCTGAGGGTGTGTTTTAGGAAAGAACAGGATGTGAATACAGCCTCAGTCAAAGGTACAGTCATAGACCTCTCAGCGGTAAGCAGAGCACCTGTTACTGTATGATGGGCATGGGTGGATCCCAGCGAGAGAGGCTATTATGATCATGATAACATCATCAAAAGTGCTAATTGATTGGTGTGTATCTTAAGACTCTCTGCCTGTAGCTTACATTTCCTAGAAGCAGAAAGGTAATGATTCCTGTGCTTTTGTGGATGCTTTTTCTACAAGGCCGCATTTATCATTCTGGTTGAGAATAAGGCTATTTTAGTTACACACTTTTTATTGATTCTGGCAGCCTGTATTTGTTTATTCACATTCTGCAGTTGCATTAATGATTCAGCATGTTAATGTTTGCAAGAAACAGAACTTCTCTTCTCTGAGTGATTTCAAGACAGCCTCTCCGGTACTAGTCTGTCCCTAAATACTGCTTTGCATTTGTACAGATGTGCTTACATTTTCTGCTAGCTTGCTTTGAAGAACCTGTTTATTTTGTATAGTAACCCAAACTTTCTTCATGTTTTATATCATGAATAAGAAAGGAAAACTGCATGTGGTTATAATATTTCTCATTACTTTGTTTTTTTCCTCTGTGGTAACTTAAATTTGTCTCTGTACAGATTTTCCTTTCTGCTCTTTATTGATTCTGAGGTAACCCACTGTTAAAACTGGATGTGAAATCAGAGCGGAACGAAGTTATTTTAAATAAAAATAGTATATGATTGAGGAAGTAGCACCAGCAGTGAAATAAGAGTTAAAAAAATAGTAATAATTGCGACTCATATGTTTGCAATATTGTCCCTTCGGGCTTCAACCACAGAGCAGTTCCACTTCCTTGCCACCCACACTTTTTCCCATTTTCTATACACACAAAGCAAAGGCAGGCACAGGATTGCAATTGTCAAGAGTTTGGTGGGAAACTCTAAAATATGAAGAGTGTTAACTTGAGTCGTGGGACTCAAATTAACCTTTCTCCCCCCAGCTAAAGCCTAGAGAAAAGATGAATATCTGTGCCAGTAATACAGGAAATCCGCTCCTAAGTCCACCCTTCTCTAAGCTCTGAAATGTTCATCATCATGCAGATAACTTTTTTCTGTAAGGTCAGCCTCAGCTTGGCTGGGGTCAAAGGCAGCACACGGCTGTCGGTGAGAGCCGTGCAGGCTTTCCTGAGGGAGCTCGTGAAGGCATGTCCTACATTAATCTTGGCCTTATGGTACCACATTCATCATAGCAGGCCTTAAAATTAACATCTCCGAAACCCTAGGCATTTGGCATCTGGGTTGATAGGAAACACAGGCCTCAGAAAGAGTCTAGTAAAAATGCTGTATAACTTAACAGGATGCGGGGTCACATTATGTGGCCTAAGGTCCATCTGTCGCTGCGCTGTGACAAATGCAAACCATATGGATTTAGCTTCGTTTTGAGCAGTGTGAAATAAGTATCTTACAAATGATTTGGGTTGCAAAAGACAAACTGCAACAGGCAGGGTGAGAGTTTCTGGTTAGCACTCCATTTCTATTATTAGTATGTCCACGTCCAGCTCTTTGTCCCAGTTTCTCAACTGGATTTCAGCCCTTGATGGATAATAATGATGGAACTGTTTGTCTGTGCCCCAAAAACTGGGATGATACTCATCTAGAAAGTTGAAGCTGTCATTTGTTGCAATGGTTGTGAGATTTATTTTTTTTTATTTTTTTCCCCAGAGTTAGCAAGTAGATATTGTAGTACTAAATAAAAGAATGTGTCAGGCTAAAAGTCAATTCCAGATTCCTCCTTTTGCCTTGCAAAAGGCCACTGTCCAAGAATTCAGTTGTTTTTCTGCTAGGATTCTTCAAGTGGGGCACGTGGAGCTTGAATCATTTGGTCTAAATGTGTTGTGCGCTCATACCGACACAACGTATCTCCTGTGTAGCCTCACAATCCACTGATGAGGCTCCCCCTGCCAGCCTCACTCACATGAAGAACCCTCAGCTGCCTGTAGAGCGAGGAGCTCCTTTTAATAGAGGAGCTTGAAGAGTTTGGCTTGTGTGCAATGTCTCTGTCATGTCACATTGTAGGTAAAGGTGTCACTTGCTTTTTTCCATCTCTTACAGTGTAACTTCTCTTCTGGCAAGTGACTTTACTGCTATTTTTTAATGGCTGGTTCTACACAGGGCAAAAGCTCCTGTCTGTATGTTCTCATTTAACTTGGTAACAGATTAGGCTTGAACCACAGAGTAAAGAAGAGGCAGTTTATCCTTTCATTTGCCCTCATTTAGAGAAGGGCATTTGCCCCCAGCTGCACTAACACTTACATGTTTTATTTTTCTTCTCTCTCAGAGATGCCTTAACGAAAATGAAAGATGTGTATATCAAGAACCCACAGATGGGAGATGCAGCGAGTGTGGACCACAGATTAGCAGAACTTGGGCAGAACATTGAAAAGTTGCGAATGGAAGTTCAGAAGTTTGAGGTATGGGAAGAGACATTTCAGTGAAAAGTAGCTCAGCATATGCTCAGTTCTAAGCAGATGTTTCATTGCTTGTCCAGATGTATTGATGCATTTCTTACTATGTATGGGTAAGTGCTGCTTAAGCACTTGCATTAATTGAGATCTTAGAGCCTATTTGTGTAACGTAAATATGCGCCATCTCTTGTGACTTGTCAGTCTGCAGTCCTGCTGTTTAATTTGCCACAGAAAACAAATTGTGCTAAGTGGAGGACAAGAGAAAATGTAGTGCTCTCTGGACTGCCCAGAGGGGTTCATATGCTTGTTTAATTAATTAAATAATTTGAAGCATCGTCTTAACAGATGTCTGTGGAAAATCAGAACAACATAAATGCAAAGCACCATTTATAGTCTAACAGCAAGACAGAAGTCATCAGATGAAATATGTTTTAAGGAATAGTCTGCCATTAACGGGAAGCTTCTTAGAGATACAAAATCTCAAGAGCATAAGGAGTATTTGGAATATATGAAGCCATTATAATTACACGAGAAGGATTATAGGGCTGAGAAAAGACTTCACTCTGTAAGTTACACTAGGTGCATAAGTAGATACAGCCCATTAGTTTTAGATGTTTCTTACAGTTGTTGGCTTTACTACCCATTGCTTTCTTATCCATTTGAAAATCACTGGATCTTTCATTCTACCCAGCTTTAGTCCTCTTGCATTCAGCAGGCACTGAGATTGCTGTGTTTCTGGTGTTATTGAGACTTCTATAAGCTGCCACGTCTTTTTACTTTATTGTGACTAGAGCAGCGGCATCTCCCAACAGCTGTTGTTAACTGCTTCTCAGAAAAAAGAATCACAAAAAGGAGTCACAAAAGAATCAAGTTTTCAGTAAGTGTGTTTTTTGGCAAGATGCATAGTTTTAATATGCACTTAAAGTACAGAATCTATACCCCCTGACAGCTGCAACTCAAAGGAATTTACAATCTAGTTTTAGTTCCATAGTCTGAATGTCAAATATAACACGGCAAAGTAAAAGCAACATATATCCCCTTGCAAGTCAAAGCATGAGAGATGCATGAGACCGCTTTCCCCTTGCAGGGCTGGCTGGCTGAGGTGGAGGGCAGGTTACCCACGCGGACTGAACAGGCCCGGCGGCAGAGCGGACTGTATGAAGCCCAGAACACTTCAGCAGTAAACAGCTGTGCGCAGGACCGCGAGAGGTACAGTATCTGTACAGAGCTGTCCTGTTGAGACTGATGACTGGACCGGCTTTCCTTAGCTTATTAATCAGGAAAACTGTAGCTCTGCAGCGTTCAGAAACTTACTCTGTAACCAGACTAAAGGCAGGCACTCTGTGAAGTGCCTGATTTCAGCATATGGATCCCAACTTTGAGCCATTTTTTTGAATATGAGGAAATGTGTGATAGCCCCTATACTCACTGCTGTGAAAGGCGAGTGAGGTAGGTGCATTTTTTGCAGCTTTTGATGGGAAAGACGACTGGTCTCACCCGTCGCTTTGTGACAGCTGCTAGCGTAACAGCAGTTCGGAGCATGCTTTGGAATTGCTGAGCTGCTCCAGCTACAGTTGTTTACCTTGCCTTTAGTGTCTGGTGACCAAGTCATTCTCTTTGCTCCTGAGATTGGTTGCTATAGTTGCTGTGTATTTTCCTCTCTTGAGCAGCCCAGATGGCAGTTACACAGAAGAGCAAAGTCAGGAGACTGAGATGAAAGTACCTGCAACGGATTTTGACGATGAATTTGATGATGAAGAACCACTACCCACCATAGGAACATGTAAAGCGCTCTATACATTTGAAGGTATCACTCAAACTTTAGTCTCCTTTCACTTACTGTTTTGTTTAATTCATATGCCAAGGACAAGTAGGAAACCTTCACTTAACGCCCGCAGTGCTTGAATAGACAAAGAAAGGGCAAGTGAGGCTCTGGCATGATTCTGTTTTGTAGAGGGGCATTAAAACAGTGATTTGTCTCCGGTTACGCAGGGACTCTGCAAAAAAAGAACCAAAACTCTAATGTCAGGATCACATTAATCTGGTTCTTTGTGTACACACTGTTGTCTCCAGAACCACATGCTCTTGTTCTTGCTGCTAGTGATGCAAGAAGATTGCGTCAGCAATGGTCTGTGTGTGCCCTGAGCACCTCCCATTGCATCTGTGGTTCCTATTGTGCAGGACAGCCTAAACTCCATGTTACTGTGTTTTTCAGGTCAGAATGAAGGAACAATTTCTGTAGCAGAAGGAGAAATGCTCTATGTAATAGAAGAAGACAAAGGTGATGGGTGGACACGAATCCGAAGGAACGAAGATGAGGAGGGCTATGTCCCTACATCGTATGTTGAAGTCTATTTGGACAAAAATGCCAAAGGTGCTATGACTTATATTTAATAATATTATTATTACTTTATTTGCTTTCAAAGAGATATCCAGCCCTGAAACTGCTCTGTGTTGCAGATAGAGCCTTTTAAAAGTCTGTACAATGCCACAAAGTGCATTATTTCGTACACGGACTAATATGGCTTGCTGTACTGCAAAAAGCGCTTTTTATTACTCAGAGAAGGATAGTGTGGTAGACTGTAAAATGAGAGGGGAAACACAGCCTTTCCTAGACAGTGCTGGTTTAACTGTCACTGCCATTGCATGCCTGACTTAGTGCAGGAAACACAAAGCCATTTGGAAAGATATGGGCTCTCCTCAGATATCCAGGTGGCATCTCAGACACATTCACAAGTCAGCTCTTTGTCCCAGACTGGTTCAGTGGAATGTTATATAGGAAATATTTAGACTGCTGTTTTGTGTGTCAGTGTGGTAGTGTTTCAGAGCCTAATGTGTTCTGTGGACCTTTTGGATTGAAACCTGCTCGTCATTTAGTTAGTGTGTTTGGAAGGGGAAGGAGAGATCTTGCCAAAATCTGATTGCGCAGCACTCTGTGGTCCTTGATGAATCGGTAGAACATTGACCTTAAGAAAGATCCTCTATTCTTTCCCACCTTGATACATTTCAGAAAATGGTCTTTTGGATATATTTGCCGTTTCAGGTGAAACACAGTTATTTCAGATGACCATAACTAATGGTTTAACCTTTTGCTCACACACAATCAATGGAGATATTCAGAGTTTAGACTCTGCAATCTTCTGTTTCTTTGTTGTTTTTAACTCCTCACAAATAGGTGTATTGTGTAAGTAAGCAGTGCTACAGGGGAATCCTGGCTAGAATATATGCTAGCACCATGAACACCTGGTAACGTAATACATTGAGAAATCAAAAGATTTTAGTCCTGTTTCAAATCAGGATGTGTTTGAAGTGAACTGTTAAATAATTTGTGGTTTTTCAGTCACTTAATCCTTCAGATTGTTGTGTTTCCTAGACCTTAGAGTTCTTGGTGTGAAACAAGCTGTCTCATCCAACTCAAAAGAAAACTGAACTATTCTCATTGGGATTTACGGACAGTGGGAAGAGAGGAGTAGGACTGTCTCTGTAAGCAAACACTATAACTCGATCAGTTCACTGTCTTGGATTCAGTATTAAACAGTGCAGTGCCTTGTCTGCTGCAGATGAAAGTCTGGGGTCTTGTTTTATTTTGCCATAGTACGGTAGTTTTATGTTTGTGTTGGCAAATATAGAGTCAGCTGAGATGCGAAAGTCTGCAAAAAGCTCAGCCCCTCTGTCAGTTTTTATGAACCTTTGAAAGAGGAACGTGGATCGTACATTCTCTTTACTTCATACTCAGAACAAGGCAGAAACCACAGAACGGGAGATCTCATCTCTTATCCCTGTGTTCTCTCCTATCGAGATCAACTGCTTTGTGTGCAGCAATAGTTGAAAGCAACATTAGTATTCTGCTGGAAAATTTGTTGTTCAGCAGTGTAGGCTGCTTGAAACAGCTAAGCTAGTGTGGCATCTAAATCTGTCTTAAGTAATAAGCATGGCTCTCCTGCCCTCGGATACACAGCGTGGTTCACGTCAGTGGAACGTTACAGCAAATCACCTGTTTATGAGCAGAGCAGGAGGTCGGATGGGAAGTGAAGCAAAGCATATTTCTGGGTGGGGTGAGAAACCCTGGCACAGTCCTGCTAACTGAAGTAGCAGAAGTTTGTCTTTAACTTACCCTTCTGGAGACAATATTGCAGGAGTATTGCAACACCAGCCAGAAAATCATATTAGTACATTAATGGTATTAGGTAAGTTACAGGATGATGCTGAATGATCATGAATATGCAGTCTGTGCAGGGAGGGAATGCTGATACAGTTGCAGCCACTTCTGTAGCAACAGTGGAGGTTTTTCAGATCGTTTTTCCACTAATTTCATTGGACTTCAGGAACAAAATCAAATGTATCTGTGACTGTATAATGTAAAGGAACTAGAATATTTGCCTTTTATTTCTCAATTCTCCGGTTAAAAAGAAAAGCTAGAAGAGAACGTTCCATAAAATGTCACAGTAGCAGTATAAAGATTTGGGGGAAGTGCTACTGTGGTTAAAAGACAAACTCTGTTGCAAGCTCCAAATTTCTCATTTGATTTTTGATATATTAGAAGAAGTGACTTCATTCAATCCTTGAAACAGAAGCTATGGCATTCCTGAAAATGACACTGTAAATACTAAAGCATTTACAAACTTTGGTAGTTCTTTCCTCTTTTTGGAAAGAAGCTTGAGCAGCTGGTGCCTCTAAAGGTTAGTTGCATGAAGGGTGGGAGCATTAACACCAGCTCTAAGTACATCTGCGACTCTTCTAGCCAGCAGAATCGGTTCTGGCTCGGGCATACCTGCCTGACCAGGTTGTGCCAGTGCCATGCGCCAGAGGCAGCTCTGCCTGAGAAATGCAGCTGCTACATGCTTTGTGAAAAGCCGCTGGGCAGCTGGCCAGCTTTTTCAGTCAGCTGAAGCCCGTGTTGTCAGGGCTCTGCTGCTGAACCTGAGATGAATAGGACAGGTAAGTCGTGTGCTGCAGTCGCTCTCCTGATCGTAGTTTTCTTGGGAGCCAAGCTAGGTCTGCGTACTCCTGCAAATGCTTGTGTGAGGGCTGTTTGTAAAGTTTACAATGGTATCTCCGGTCAGAGGGTGTTAGCAAACCCTGTCACAAAAAAGAACAGTAATGTCTATCTTGTTTTGCCTTTTTTTTTTTTTTTTTTCCAGATGTGTACAAATCACTTCAGAAAATCTCTGAGTAGGTTTGCATAGGCCTGTTCACCTTTTATTCTACTGGTTTGCTGCTACGGTTGTTTTAAGAGCTGTATCTCAGAAGGTTTTCTTTACAAGAGATGAATGCACATGTCATATCTCCAGCAATGAAAGACTCTGTTAGGTACCATTCACTCAGCTGATGCATGTATAAGTTCACCTCTTGAAATTTAAATGTGCATCACTACCAATGAAAATACTGGCCCAACTGTATGAATTTAGTTGTAAACAGCATTATTGTCCTTCCTAATAGAAATGAGAGCCAACATGGTTCATTCTCTGTGATGCATGCAGGAAACTATTACAAATGCTAAAAGCCATGCAGACTAAGAATTGGATCTATTGGATGTAAACTCATGTTTTGGGGCTTACGCCAACCTCTAACTGCTAGGAGATGAGGAAGAAAACTCTGTGCACACGTGAGTGTAGCTTCTTGCAGGGCTTTTCTGCACCTGTCAGGTTTCTGGTGCTGACGACTGTCAACTACAGGAACTAGTTGGGCCTTTTTGCTCGAGACTGACCATACTGTGTTGTTGAATATGGTACCTCATAATCTCCTTGGGAGCAAAACCATCTTTCAGTGAGAGATGTTGTGAAATAGTGTGATACACAAAAGAACTTGCATGAAATAACCAGCTTTATATAAACTCTCCATTGCACCCAACAAAAATGCCATGTTTCCTTCCACCAGAAAGACTGGCTGGCTGGGTGGCATGCAAGTAATAGGGGCTGTTTTGTGAAGTTAAACTTCCTGATAAAAAAACTTTGGAGCCATGGGCTGATTAGCATTTCAGCTCCTTTGCCGCTGTGGGTCTGTTCCTCCTCACCTCCAATTATATAAATAAATCCTTATAGACAGCTCTGTGATTCTCAGCGTCGCAGCTCTGCTGTTTGTTTGCTGTAACCATTATGCAGAGCCTTGACTTACATAAAATAAATAGGTAAAAGTTAACCATGCTGATGCACTTTTTATCTAGGATATATCTGATTATTTAAAGCTTGCCAAATTACTTAGGAAACAGGAATTATAAACTGGACTGTGGCTTTTTAAAACCCTTCTGTTAAATACTTGCCCTTAGTTCTCCCAGTATAAAAAAAACCAACTGTATATAACATAACTTAAAAACTAAAGTTACTTGAATTTGAATTGTTTTTATCCTTTTATATATGTATAAATATAAATGGTTTTATAGGCTGTTCTTCTGCTTAACGTAGCTGTTGTTTTTGATAACTACTCAGTCCCTCTTACGTTGATAAACGTTTTTGGTTACTCAGCTGCCTGCATCTGGTTGGACTTGCATAGAAACTTTTGGTTTGTGTTAAGGTCTGTTAAATCTGGCCAGTGTGGTTGTTTCATTTCTATTCTTGTTTTTTAAAGAATCATCATCTGTCAGGAATCTCTTTATAGCTTGATGTACCATGGTGTCTTCTTCTAATAAACATTATATTTTCTCATTCCTGCGAGGTTTTTTTTTGTGTGTGGTTTTGTTTTTGTTTTTTTTTTTAAATGGCAATTCAGATAAGTTTAACTTTACTAAGGGAAAGCAAATGGCCCAGAGCTGCTTTTCACCTGCTTCCCACACTAAGTACAAATCCATTTCCTTTTCAGGAAAAATACTTTGTTGTGGCTCTGTGAAAACTTCTTTGTGCTGTCATTTGGAGTTTTTTCTATTATGGAAGTGGGTGCAAAGGAGATCAGAAGGTTCCCTTGCTCTCTCAAATGCAAGGGAAGTTTGGACTCATCTATATTCCCTTGAATACAGCGGTCTCTTTGGCCAAGTCACACTTCTGGATTGTAGCTTCACTTAGCCACAGAGAAAACTTTCCCTCCGTGAGAAGTGTGTGGGTACAGGAATGTGACAAAGGATGGATGGGTTTAGAGGCTAAGACTGCTTTCACTTACCTGTTTATTTCTGGACTTCCCTTAAGAATGAAAGCTCTTTGCAGCCTGTTGTGGAGAGGATGGCTAGTCTGGATTCGTCCACAAAATTCTTTGTGTGTTAGCTTCCTGTTGTTATTCTTCAGTATCTTTCATGGTCTCTGAAGCTGTCACTTGAACAGAAACAGTATTCCTTTGCAGACTGAAAATTAAAAAGCCGTTCGTTTTCTCTGTTGCACTAAGTGCTGGCAGGGTCCTCCTGCTCCTGAGTTTTACATCCTCCTCCCAGAGGAGAGCAGTGTCCCAGTGATGCTCATCCCCAGGCCGGAGGGAAGGGCTGAGGGTGAATGATTACTGTTTGAGTGCTGGCAATGTATGCCCCAGTTGGGGAGCTTTCCTTAACCCCTTGTAACCTGGTAGATGCTTGGATGCTTTATTTCCTTTAACCTCCTGTGGGCACTGCTACTCTTAAGGGATCCCATTTTCCCCAGCCTCTCTCTAATCCAGTCTCTTTCTTTTTGTCTTTCTTATGTTTTAGATTCCTAAAGGTGTTTGTGCTGGTGCAAGAACCTCGGGGCGAGCTTGTCACAGAAGGAGAAACAAAATGGTCTGTTTACCCTGCAGGCAGTTAAAACACACCCATGGAAAGCCAGACTCCCAGTCTTGTCTGGAGTTCCCACTTGAAAAAATCAGACCTAAATTCCATCCCAGTATCATTCAGATGCTTGCTCTTTTTCATGGCATGCTACTTGTGGCTCAGATTAACTTATCAGCCTTTCCCACTCTTCTGCCAGCTTGGCACAGCCCCTCTGTAAAACGTAACCAACACTTTCCCCCCACCCAGTTCCTCCCCACGCTGGTCAAAGAACTGCTGGCTGTCCTTTGTTGCAAAGGGTAACCAGAGAGTCCCAAGCATGTACTGGTCTGTCTTCTGTCCTCCCTTGTCCCTCAGTCCATCTGAATGTATGCACTGGTCCCTCAGCATTTCACACGGTGCCTTTAGTGCTAATCCTGCAGGTAGTCTCATCAAATAGCTTGGAAGGGAGGTGCATACATGTGGAAAGCCTCCCCTGGGAGCAGTGTTACAGCAGCTGGACTGGGCTCTGAATTTGCAGATATTAAATTTGATCCACACGCATTATTCAACATTATTCAATATTCTGCTTTCCCCAAAAGGTCACTAATACTTGTCAGCCTTTTTTTTTTTTTTTTTTTTTTTTTTTTTTTTTAAATCTAGGCTGATGCTCATTCCAAGTATTAAATCCCTATGACCTTGCTGTTTCCTGAAAGCCTTCAAGCTCACGTATGTACGCTTGTTCTCCTGCTTGTTCTCTCTGCCCCCTCCTCTTTATTCCCCCCTCTTCTCTCCCTCCTCTTTCTCACACACACACAGACACACACAAACAGAGACACTGGCGTTTTGGTTTGAAGCCCCATTTTGCTCATCACAAGGGCCTCCGTTTTGCTCTCGTTTCAGTCTGCATGCTCGCCCTGTTGCCTTGCCTGTGCCCACCTTCCTGAGGGTCACGTTATTCTGTGGCTCGTTGTTAATCTCTTTGCAGTTTTCTTTTGTTGGTTTGTTTTTCAGCATTTCAGACCTGTCTTCTCCTTTTGCATGACCTCTTGTGCGTTCTCATCAGTTAATGTTTGAATAACAGAATTTTTTTAGAAAAATAAAAGAGAAAAGAAAAAAGAAACCGCACTCTCTTTCGTTCTCCCACCTTGTCATGGACTGGACCTCAACCCAGAAGCCAGACAGGAATTGTGACCATCCTGTTCTCACATGGTTTTATTGAAGAAGAAGTAGCATGATAAGTGATGCTGCACTTTATCGTGTCATGCAGTGGAGAGAGAGCTATAGTATCTCCAAATATCACATGATCTGTACCTCAACTGACGATAAGAAAGTGCCAATTGCTTTCTAAAATTCTGTATTGTAACTGTTGGTTTCCCCTGAATCTTTACCATTGCTAGGATTTTACAGTCATCTCATACGTTTGTGAGCCCCGTAAGAGTCAGTTGCTACTTAATAGCTCCTGAGGGCCTAATTTATTCATAGGTCAACACATCATTTGGGGGAATGTACTTGCTATTGGCGAACTTCAGCGTAGTTTGTATAATCCCCAGAATTCGCGAAAATTGGTATGGAAGCCACTACGGGCAGTGACCCTAAAATGAAACCTCTCAGGTTTAGTTTGCGAACAAACAAACGTGTGTGGTGTTTTGCTGCCTGCTGTGCTTTTGTGCAGAGTCAGCATATAGAAACGTGCCCAAGAGCCATGTGCTCTCCGTGTTGGGGATTGCCGAGGTCATCCCCACTCAGGATGAAGAAATTTTTGAGTTGGGTTACATGTTGTGTTCATACCTCCATCCCTTTCTCTCCATTCAAGATACCAACTTTTATTTTAACAGCACAAGGTCCCTCAGTCCTACAGTTAGTCCTGTAGCTGTTGTATAATGGTGCTTAGTATCTGCAAGCATCAACCAGCAAAAGGTTATGTTTTTTAATCTAATTCGAGTGGCTCAGGAGCCTGTATTGAGAAGCAGGCGATACCAACGCTGAAGCCGTTCAGCTACAGTGTTAGCGGCGTCGGAAGGGTCATAATCAATTAAATTACCATGCTTATCATTGCTGCTACTGTGGTCACTTAACTGTTTAGATCCATGAGCCTCGATAGCAGAATGTGATCCAGGCGGTTGGCACCTGCGGCTTTGTACAAAGATTTGTGCAAAGGCTTTGTCGCATCCATCTGTCAGGGGTCTAAATGGTTGAGCAGTTAACAGGTGTGCAAAAATATCTTTAAAATATTTTTAGCTGCAGTATTTTTATTCTCGTGTCCAATGCACTGTTGAGTCAGCAGCTAGAATAATTCATTTTCACCTATTGTTGTGCCATCTATGTAAAAATTGGATAAACGTTTGCTTTTATATATTTAATCTAGGTGGACAGTATATTATTGTCAGCCTCTGTGGAACATTTGAACAATTGCAATGTCTGTGTTGCTGAATAGCGCTTTAGAAGGAGCATTAGCTTTAGCTGACTGATTTTCTTTGAAAGTTTTATTAAAAGACCATGTATGGAGTTTTTATAAACTTGGCAACTCATTCCTGAAAGCCCAGATCTTAAAACTTACTGCAAGAAAAAAAGTGACAGTCACGTATTGTAGCCTACACGTGTTTATTCTGCTGCCTTTATTCAGGGTAACAAATGAGTAATTTTTGTAGAATTTACCTTTTGCAAAATCTGAAGGACTAAGTATGTGACTGGTTTATAAAAACTCTGCTTGAATTTACTAATCTTGCCCAGAAGCGTGGACTGTACATCCTATGAAATCTCATTACCCCCAGCAAAAGTCTCTAATGCCCTTTCTTAACACCTGTAAATAGAGAAGAAACATATTTACTGATACTGAAAGTTGTGTTTAATGCTGAGTATTTTTCAGAAGTTAATTTAGTTTGATGCATATTGTTCTTTGGTTTTTTTGTTTTCCTGCCTGAAGTGTCAAAAGACCTAAAAGAAGCCAAATTCTATTTTAACATGATGATGTTGAGCACTTTTTTATTTGTATATGTGTGTGTATGTGTGTTTGAGCACTGATCTCTAGATTTTGGTGGCATCTCAGTGTTGTGATTTCATTGCCAATGTAAAAGGTTCTGGTGTTGCCCATTCATTTCTGGAGACAGAATTCAACCAAATAAAGTGCTTCCATTTGAAAGCGAATATTGACCTTGTAACAATGAAAGGAAAGTCATCCACATATTTAAATAAACATTTAATTCCAGAAATACAGTTTCACTGGACCCTTTTGATCATCCAGAGAAGAAGAAAAACGGGTTTGTTGCTTCTCTTGCCCAATGAAAAAGGCTATGCCTCTTTGCTGGGGCTTCTCGGATTTGCGGAGGTGCGCTAGCCGTGGCTCTCCAGCGAGCTTTCTGCCTTACCGCAAACATTTCCTGTCGAGAACGGGAATTTAGCTGTGACTTACTGTTTCAGCCAGATAAAATTTTATAGCCCGAAACTCCCCATAGCTGCTCTCTTACTCCTCGTCATTCTCCTTCACTATGGGATGGATTTGGGTTTCGCTTCCAGCTGTAAAATTTACAGCAAATAAGCAGAAACAGCCTCTTCCAGTGGGGTGCTTGTGTCTAGCTGCTGCTGACATACGATGACATAGTCTTTACTCATGGTACTTGTTTTTTTGGTTTGGGTTTTTTTTTCATATTATTTCATACTGGAATTTTCAGGTATTTGAAGTATTAATTTGGCTCTGCCTGGACCTTTGAGTGACTGTCCCACATAGCTAGTTCCCATCAGGTCACTCTGCGGCATGATTTTATCAAAATTTTACCTTTCCAGCTGGCACTGAAGAGAAACTGAAGTGGCTGGGTTTTTTGTTTGTTTGGGGTTTTTTTAATTTGGTCATCTGAGGAGAAAGAAAAATGCATTGTGCTGGTTGGAGTAGTTGGTGTACTTGGGAAAGACAGGTGGAGCTTGATATTTTTTTTTTTTTTATTCCCCCCGCCGCCTTCAGCAGGAGGCCACAAGAACTGGAAGCTTGGGGAAGATATTTCCTCTAACAGAGTTGTACCTTGTAATGCCCGTAGTGCACGCTTTGGTTTATCCGGAAGTCTTGGCAGATGTTTTTGATACTGTTGGTTTATGTAAAACTAAAGCTGTTGCAAGCCTAGCAAATCATGCATTTGTGCATGGATGTGTGACATACAGTAATGTTTCCCCTCACCGAATAATCTGAAAACCAGATGCATTTCTCTATGTCTGGGTGAGGATATTTACAATTCCGTTTTAATACGCAGGGCTGGTGAATAGCGTGTGTGTCTCCAGCTGAGACAAACCCCCTGACTCTCTTCTGGACGGCTTCTCCACCACCCGTTAGTCCAGTCCATTGGAAATAGCCTCATCGAGGAGCGTGAGGGTTTGCAGTTACACAGCTCATAGTAGGTGACACCTGGCTGATAATTTCGTTTGAAGCAGCTCTACAGAGATGTTTTTCTGAGGTCAGATTGCTATTTTTTTAACAGAATTTCAGTTGTTCTTTGCCAGCACTAATCAACATCCCTGTCAATTCAGGACAAATCAGTACTGTTTATGAAACAGTCTGCTAGTCTTTGCATTTTGGGAAATAGTGAATAGGAGGGGGTGTTGGTCTGGCTCTAACTCTGATTTATCTTACACAGTATTAGCATTGCTAACTTTAAATAGAAACAGCACAACCAAATGCGTGATTGAAGGCTGGAAACTGAAGCCAAGCTGAGCAGTAACTGGGAAGAAAATAAAACGAGCTTTACATATGCCGGCTGTGTCACTGAACACGTCAGAGCGTACGGGATGCTGTTGTGTACTTTGGCCATCCCGGAGGGTGGAGATGTGCCACCGGCCGCAGAGCGAGGCTGCGGCCACGCAAGCAAGTGCTGGTGAAGGTAAAGCTGTGTGCCCCCACACCCCCGCATCACCGGAGGAAGAGCCAATTCCCATTTCCATGGGACGTGGCGCATGCGTCACAAGGCGAGAGCGTGGGGCAGATACGGCAGAGTACCGGTCATCTGTGTATCACAGCTCAGCTGCATCCCACTGATCTCTCTGTTCGTGAGGCTGGAGTCTGGGCACAAGAGGAGTCACTGCAGGAGGAGCAGCGCGTGTAAACGGAGCTCCCCAGTACTCCCAGAAGACTGGGGGGAGGGAGCAGGTAATCTAAATACTGAGGTTGGCTCCACCAGTCCAATGCATGAACAGTCCTTTCATCTCCCCTTTCCTGCAACCAGCAAGGGACCTGATAAAATAAGGGGGAAATGAAGCGATTTGCGAAACGAACCGATAAGCGTTCAGCCATGAAATGTAGTTTATATTGGCAAGGGGTTGCAAAGCTGGCTGCGTCTGAGACGTGTGCTGAGAAAGAGCGTGTAGCCGCCTACTGCAGGACTCGGATTTCGTTTGAAAGCTAGATGCAGAACTAAGCTGCGAGTGTTCTCACGGACAGAGGGTAACAAAAAGTGCAATTACGGTTTTGCCAGAGCAGCACTAGAGCTGTTTGTCTAGACACTGAATAATCCCCTCCCTAGGGGAGGGCGTTCATTAACATCTCCTGGAACGTTTTTGAGCTGTTCTGCAGTTGCTGAGGTGACGGGGTTTGTTTGCGAGATGCAAGTTTTGACGTTGCTAAAGAACAAGCTGCACGTTCTTACTAACCCGACTCCAGCTCTGCTTCTTCAGATAGTTCAGGCTTCAGCTAACACAGGGTCATTCACCGCTCCGGCAGAGAACCGCTCTCGTCCTCCAGCCCCTCAGCCTCAGCCCTCCCCTCACCTCCCGGGTGCAGCAACTCTTACTGCTTCACAGCGGCAGAACAGGGCGACGGGCTGCCAAGAGCACGGTGTTTCCTGGGGCCGCGGTAGCAAAGCCGCTTGCATGGGTGTGTTAGTGCAGAAGTGGATTGTATCAGTAAGGGCCTTTTTAGCCACGCAACAGACAGACAGAAAACTCTCCTAGAAACCTAGAACTGCTCCGTGAAGTGTTAGCAACTTCCCCTGCAAGTGACTTTCACAGCAGCGATGGTCACAAAGTGCACACGCTTCCAGACAACATGGGATTTCTGAGACAAACTCAGCTGAAATTGGGTAAAGATGAAGTCTTTGTAAGCAGAGACTGAAAGGAGCAGGCGCCCTCCTCTGAACGAGCGCGGTATGATTTAGCGGACTTGAGCTACCGCAGCTGTTACTGCAAGGCCTCTTGGCAGCAGGAAGTTTGGAATTTTTTAATTTTTTTTTTTAAATTTTTTCTTCATTAACACCCTCAGGTCCCTGTAAGCCATCAGACCCTCTCATCACGCAAGGCAGTCAGCAGTCAGCAGTCAGCAACATGTTGAATGCACATGTATTTATTTTAACACATTTTCAGCACAAAGTATAACACTTAAGCACAGGAGTGTTATTGCAATCTGTACAGCATCCTCTGAACGGCGCGGACAACACAGACATGCAGCCCTACAGGCTCTGCAGCAGAGTGGAAGGCGGCTGCAGTGGCTAACAAAGACAGCTTAAAACAATGAGAAATCCCAACAGTGGCTCATTCTCTGACCTCCCCTCAGGCCTCAGCTCCGTATATACAAGCATCCAATAAACAGGATAGTAAAATTAATATGCTGAATGATTTATAGACACTTTTTTAAAGAAGTTGCTGTTTGCAGCAAACATTTGGTCTAAAAAAAAAAACCTGAAGGCCACATTTTTCTTTCCCACTTTCTGTCACTAAGTCAAAGAGCAGCCTTCTCCCCGCCCCCGCCACCCCCATCTCTTTTACGTGAGGAGCTCAGGAGGTCCCAGCCTCCTGCTGAGCCTGGTACCACCAAGGCCAGAAAAGATGCTGTGGAATCATTCAGGTTCCAGCACCACGAACACACAGTTTGGTTCCTCAGCCCAGGAGAAGCCACCTCTGCCTTGCTCTGCTTCCATTAAATTGCACTCAAATGCTTACAAAGATTTAACCATTGCCTTTCTGGCTTACGAGATGAATGAAGAGCTTTTAAGAATAGCCCTGCTGAGAAGAGTAGTGTTTAGCATTCTTTGTCTTTGTTCCTCTCTCCGCTGCCTGCTATCGGCTGCTCCTTGGCTGCCCCAGTGGCAGTAGATCAGGGAGAAAGTTATTTCTGTTCATTAAATGAGCCACTGTGTACACAAACGACATCTGTGTTGAGAAGCTGGAATGACCTCAGCACACAGGTGGGGGCTTGTTTGCAGAAAGCAGCTCCTTCCTAAAAAACTGCTTCAACAGCCTGGGGCCTGCTCCACCAGGCCCCTTCCCCAGCGCTGAATTACCGCCCTGTCCGAGGGTGACCCACCTGAACAGGCTCTGCGCGAACAAACGGGCTCCTCCTCGCCCTTCAGCCCCCCTTTGCTTCTCCTGACAGGTGGGGACAGATCTGGGCTTACAGCAGGGTCAGGCTGAGAATGGGGTTATGAACCAAGAGTCCTAACGCCTGCATCAGAGTTGTCCTGTGTCCCGCTCCACCGAAGCCTGCCCATTAACAGCTCTGAGTTTAAGCTGCTCGTGTACCACCCCGCGAGCTAACTGCCGGGAAGGCTGCATCCCACAGCTACAAAGCTGCCAGGAGCTTCCGCGGAAGGAGTACGGTGGGAAGCTGTTGGGAAGGGGGATTCATCTTCCAGCTTTGTTCTCCGAAAAACGTGCTCAACGCATGAAATCAGATACAAGGAGAAAAAAAATCTGCAGGACCGTGAAGGCGTGGCTTTAGGGGCTAGGGGAGAAAAAAACAGCCTCTTTCAAAATTTCTTAGTTGATTGCAACTGAATTTGCAAGAAATGGATAAAGAACAAAACTAGGCAGTTGTGACAGCTGTGCACCACCAGCACAAAACTACTGGGAGCCCTTGTGGCTTTAGTCTGCTTCAAATAACAGGTTTCTTTAGTTGCAACACTGCCCTTTAGAAACATAAATAATGTTTCATTATCTTTATACATTTGAATTAAAAAGAAAAGTGCCAAAAGCAAAACCTGCAAAGGAGCACAGAGACTCAGTTCACTGGCGGCCAGCTCGGAGCACTGGTTTGTAAGCAAACGAGGGAGAGGGCTTGGGTCAAACCATATCCTGGTGAAGTTTGGCTGCAAGTCTCCTACCACAGCGTCATCCAGAGATGAATTACACAGAAGCCAATTTTCTCCCAGTCTTGCCCAGCACCACCCCTATATTCAAAGCCACACGAAAGGGCAGCGGAGGAAACCTGCCTTCCCCAGAAGCGGTGGTGGGAGCTGCACACACCTTCGAGTACCAGACAACGGAAGAGGTTTGACTCCTCAGGATTCCCCAGCCTTCCAACCCACCACGGACGTATCTGCGCCATACCTTCCCTGCCCCGTCCCGCACAGATCACACAGCCCGCGTCTCTGCTTCAATCTTCTGCTCCCCATGTAGGTTTTCCAGTTCTTGGACCTGGGCCACATTCTGCCTGATAGCAATCTCTGGCCCTCCTCCATACAGCGTGCTTAAATAAATCCATGTCTCCTCAGAAATCTGCCCGTAGTCAGCACCTGAAAGGGACGACAGCAGTGATGCGATGTGCAGCCAGCAGGCCCTGGCTCCGTGCAGCTGGTGGAGGAAAAGGACTGGTGCACCACAAGAGCAGGATGTCCTCTCCAACCACCTCCCCCTGCACAGGCCCACCCCCAGGAAAAGCGAGGCACGACTGGTGCCTACAGCTGCGTGGTCCAGACCCACCGAAGCCCCCAGCCCGCTGGCAGCTCTGCACTGCACAGCTGTAGCCACAGCCATCCCCTCCAGCCCTCCGGCAGTGCTACCGGCTGCTGCAAGCCCCCAGGGCTCTGTGGCAGTGTCACCGCCGTGGGGTCCTGCTGCAGTCACTTCTTCCTTTCCCCGAGAGGAACCAAGCAGCAACAGCCCACGATACCAAGGCCTGCCTGACCCCCCTCAAGCACAGCAGTGCATGAGCCCTGAGACCCAGGGGCTACAGACATGCACTGGGACACACCAGTCCCGAGCAGCTGGGGTTGCACTGCCTGGGGGAGACCGAAACCCTCCCTCCAAGCTGTCCTAGGAGGGACAGCTTAAGGTGGTGAAAGCAGGGCAAGCAGAGAATTTTGCCATAAAGGTTACAGAGAAGGAGAAAAGCAGAAAGGGTTGCTTTGAGAGGTAACCAAGATGCAAATGCAATAGTCATCTGCTTCGCAGGAGAGCCCAGCGAGGACAGCACAAGCAACGTTATTTCACAAGCTGGACCACAGCAGATGCTGAGGAAAGACCAAGTCAAGAGCGACACAAGATCAAAGCTACAATGCAAAGGTGGGCAAAGGGGAATGGCGGAAGGGGCCTGGGGAACAGCAACAGCAGGAGATGGGGGACTGCAGGCTTCACTGTAACATCAGCAAGCTGGTCAGGCAGGAGCTGCCAATGGACAGCTGAGATGGCTCGCTCAGGGCAGTCAGCACTGGGCCGTGCAGAGAACTGTCATCCTCTGCAACACCATCGCGCTCCGTGACCGCTTCACTATGGACAGCTAGATCCAGTGGAACATTCTCCTTCACCTCTTAGGAACACTACAAGGCAGCAAGCACAAGCCTTACCCTGCTTAACTTGCACATGGCCACCTGCTTTCGTGAGCGCAATCTTGCTGTTGTCAATTGGTCCAGGAGGCTCTGGAAGAGGAGAACAAACGTGTCAAAAACCATTCTGCTTTCCACGTTGCCACCAGATTCAGCTTACTTCCCAAGCTAGTTCTCTTGTTATTTCTGCCCTGCCCCTGGGGACCTGCAGGCAGTCGGAGTGGCCGGTGTCTGAACCCTGTTCAGCCTCAAGCCACACGAGTCAGGCGCAGTGCTCAGCGAGGACCTGGCAGGTAAGACTTGTTTCCATTCCACCTCTTGCCCCCAACAGACTCGAGAGGTCTCTGGCTTCTTACCATTATCCTTCCCCTTGACAAAGGCTTCCCACTCACGGAACCACTGCATGCTGATACAGTAGATGACGCTTGGAGACTCCTCTGCCTGGAAAGCCTTGTTCAGCTGGGAGAGCAGAGGACAACAGAGACATGCAGGAAGGATTTAGTCACCCCTGAGATCTGGGGGGAGCCCCTTCCGTTAACTGTAAGGCAGCTTTGCCGTTCTTCAGAAGAACCCCATGTAATTCCACCACCTTCCTCACAACCTACTGCTGCTCACTAGAGCAGGCAACAGAGTAGGATGGTTTCAAACTTTGTGTCTGCATGCAGCCGCACACACCATTATCGTGTTCCAGCTGCCCCTCCCTGTGCTGCTAGCACCGGGGAACCCCAAGATCAATCTCCAGCCATGCTGCAGATCAAGTTCTGGAAAACAGGGGCAAGAGTTTTTCACTAACTTCTGTGACAGGTCTCCATTTCCCACCTCTGCCCTTTGCTGTTGCTTCCAGATGCTTCCCATACAAACCTTGATGAAGGTGTCGATTTCAATTCTCCTGCGTTTGGCAAGTGCTTCAATCTCCACTTGGCAAATCGAGCACACGTACAGATGGTTCACAGCAGGGCCGCCCCCGAACCTGAGCACAGGAAGAGAGGGAGGGGAATGGAGAACTGCAGGAGAATGGAAATCCTTCCCAGCCCTGCATCCTACCGAGATGGATTTTTAGACTACTACAGATGCTGGAGAAGGAGATGCATCTGCCGCTGTTTTCTGAACGGAGAGTCACAGTATTGCTCTGGGACAAAGCATTGATACAGCTTCTTTTGGTTTAAATTAGGAGGCTCAAGTCTTTTCCAATCTGCACCGAGTACTGCATACCTTTAAGATGCCCTGGGAAGGGATTATGTCTTGGGCACTGCCCAAGGTGTGAAACAAAAAACAAAACTCATTGGAAGGAAGAATGAAATGGCCATATTCACCTGTTGTAGAGATATTCCCACACGTTCTGGGGCAGAATCACAACGAGGTCATCGATGTAGTGATATTTATTAGGAGGGATCCCTGTGGAGGAAAGGCAAGAGGGAAACTTAACCAGGGAACTCATTATTGCTGGGTAAAGACACAAAAAAAGTCCAATCTCCCTTGCTGAAAACTCCCCGATTCCAGAATCTGCTTCCTCTGCTAATGGAAGACAGTCAAGAGTTCATTAATTGTGGAGGTTTCTCAATTCACGGCCTCGCTTTCTAATCAAGTGCTTCATTTCCAATTGGAGCTTTATAAACACGAGGGCTCCCCAGCATGACAGATGAAGAAGCAGAATAGTAAAAGGTGGCCTCAGCTCTCTTCAGTGGCGCGTGCTCCGTTCTCCAAACAAACACTGAAGGCCAGCCTTGCTGATAGGGTAACACAGATAAATCCTGCCTTATCCGCTTTCTACAGGTTTGTTTTGAAAAACAAACAGATAACTGAAAACTGTTGTTTCCCAGCACTACACATCCCTCCGGGCCTCTGACCAGCAAGACAATGGGGTAATTGTCTCATCTCTCCCTGAGCGGGCTGGAGTTTCTGCCAAAGAAGCGGATCCTTCTGCAGCATACACTGTATCAGGATGACAGCTGGAGCTTTTTTTCTGCATTTGTTAACGCACCAGGAAGCACAAAGGTACAGCTGAGAGTTGCTGTTCCCAGGCCCAGCAGCACTGCCTTACCTCCATGAGAGCACAGAAAGGTGTGATTCGTGATGGGACCAGGCTCAGCAAAGGTGTTGAATTTATTGAGCCACTCTCGAGAGATGTAGAACTGCAGTAAACTGTGCTCCTTCATGCTCGCAAGGGACACGACTTTCTGACGCTCTCGCACAGCTTCTTCACTGCTTTTCCTTAAGTAGGGAAAGGAAAAGAAAATTGAGCTATTCCTGAAAACTGACTTTGCGAAATGCATTTCTAGGTATTCTGCAACCAGCAAGGACTGCTGCATGCAGGGCACAGCTCACCTGTAGAACAAGACATAGGCTTCTGCATTCTGTACCACAGTCTCATGGACTTCAGTGACATACTGGTCATCAAACTCGTACCACTGGCCATTGATCACATTCTGGCAGTAGGCTATATAATGCCCACCTGTTACAGAGAAAACATGACACTGCTGGGGTTCAGAGCGCATACAAAAGTCAGGCCTGGGATAACGTCAGCAGCACAAACAGGATTAGCTGCTGGCAGAGAATGGGGAGAAAGCAAAAAAAAAAAAAAAAAAAAAAAAGGCGTAATTCCTTTTAAGGCAA
>JAVKLA010000052.1:14457547-14484156 GCA_034782735.1 Sagittarius serpentarius | reverse complement strand
CTGGGGGTGGACAAGCTGGCTTCCAAAAGGCTGGAGACCCAGTTCCCAGGCTGGTGACATTCAGGGAAGAAAATAATGCTTAACTGTTGTTTGCGAGTAACTTTTTTGAGAAATAAATGCTGGGTGCTGACTAGGAAAGCAGATACGGCGAAACTGTTAAGCGAAAACTACTGTTTTTAAAAGTACACATCAGTCAAACTCATGCAAATACGATGGTTTAACCCGAAAAACTAGCCATGATATAATTTCAATTTGTCCACAGAACTGCCACAGCTTGTGTATAAGCTTGTGTGCTATGGTAACTTGCATCTTGGGCAGGAGAGAGCCTGTGGTGGGGAATGCCCAAATTGGAGTGTTCAATTTTACATTCTAAACCAGCCCCAGAAAATGCTTCATTTGCATTATTTCCATTGAAATAATTCATGCACAATAATGGAGCCAATGCACAATAAATCTAAATGCTAAAATTCTATCATTCCGTTGAATTTATTTTTAAAAATGTTTATGAAATGCAGTATGTGATGTTTTTTCATTTCTAAAAAAATTTCCCCAAAGGAAAACCATTATTCAAAGATGAAGGTGGAGTTACACTTGCGATTTTGAAGAAAAAAAATTGTTTAAGAATTGTGTGTCTCACACAAGTGTTCTTTATTCACTAAGTGTCCTGTTTCATGAGGAGGGTGGCCGTTAGTGTTCAGTACAAGGATGAAACTCCATCCATCTCATTTGTGGATTGGATTTCTTCCCTATGAGCCATGCGAGAATCATAGAAATCTGAATTGTATCCCCTGAGATTCAGTGCTAAGAAGCCCAGTAATAAATGGAAGTCATTATGCTGCTTGTTCACAGTCTCCTCAGAAGAAGGGACGGATTCTTTTCACCTTCTCTTTGAAGAGAGGGGCCTACTGATAGGCTTCATCAAACACAGCGCACTTTTGTAACTGGACGTGGAGCAAGCACTTTGCTTACAGCACATCTCCAGCTCGGGGCCTGCCGAAACGGCCTCATCATCCCCCAGGACCAAAACACCTACTTGGTTCTCACTGTGTGCTGGCACGAACAATGCAGAGGGCTCTGGGGAAACCCGTGCCCTTCCCCCAGACTTCACTGCAAATCCAGCCAAAAGCAAAAAAAGAGAACGAAAGCCAATTGCTCCCCTTTCCTAGGGCACCGTAAGCAATAAAAGGTTTGGCAGCCAAGTGCGGCCCTTAGCAGCAATTCCTTGCCATTTCACTGTGGAACTGTCCCTTTTGCACAACTGTCCCCAAAGACAGCAGAGTCCTCCATGCCGAGTGCACCCGAGGTGGGGAGGGGTGATGGGGATGCTGTCGCCCCTCATAGCCAGCACCCGCCTCTGGGGCAAACATGCCACTTGTCCTATTCAGAAACCACATACACCGTGCATATATCAGTTCCCAGTTAGCACAGCTGCTGCTGTTCTCTCAACTAGCTCTATCCCATTTCTTGCACATCTCACAACTTTTTAATCAGTTCTTGATGTCTCCAGCATAAGTCAGTTGATTACTGGACATACTAAATGCTATAGCAAAGTCTAGTTGGTTTTCCTTTATTTCATATGTCTTGGAAATCAATTATCTTAGAAAAAAAGTAGGATGAGAGATTTTCTTTGTGCTTTGACACATCCATATTGCATTTTAGTTCCATTTTGCATCCACTTTCACAGCTTTAATTGTTCCTGATACATTTTGCTACATTTAGCGTCAGTGGTGGTTTGACATGAGGGGAGGCTAGCTTCGAGACATTCTCTACCTTTTCTTCACTTTTAACTTTGGTTGTAACCAGTCAGAGGTGGCAGCCTTTTGCTCCCAGTTTGATAGACTTACTTAAGATCTTTGCTACAGATTTTGCAATTCTGTGTGTAGGCTTCTGGGACAACTCTCCCTAAAGCAGGCAGATCTGACCCAGAATCTATAGTCAACACGCATGTTGAGTAGCCTCCTTTTCTTCTGTCAGCTGGTTAGGAGCGAGGACTACTTATTCTTCGGTAAGGAGATATGGGAGTTGATTCAGGGCTAGTAATCATTGCTCCTTAGCTAGGCATTGTCCTGGTAACCTCTCGGTATGGCAGACCCATGGGATGGGAAGAAAGAACACAACGGGCAACTGGCTGACGCTCAGGGATATTAGTGTGTGGCTGAACACGAGCTCCAGGCCCTGACAGCAAATGCTCAGTGCTCCCAGAGCAGAAGGACGGGGCATAGCGGGCGCCTTGGTTTACTGGAGAGGGCACAGCTGGGGCAGAGAGTATCGTCTCTACCAGTTTTACTTGAAGAAACAAAACTCCTCAGGAAACAAAAGGCAGAGAAAGGGGAAGACACTGTTCCAGCTGGTTTCTTCCAAGAATATTTGTATTTAGTTCCTCTATTTTTGCTGAAATGACATAAAATGGGTTTGGTATTAGTTAGATATGAGGCACAGATAATAGAGTCTCCTTGGTTTTTCGGGTGTCATGTAACTCTGTTGCAGAGAATAACCTCGGGCTATCGGTCTAGCTACTGGCTTATCACTGGGTAAGACTTACGATTATCTTCATTCCACCACACACACACACACACACACACATCCCCCAGCTCCCCAGTTACAGACTGGTCATGATGTCACAGGGTATGGAATATCCCCTTGGTAAGCTTCCTGTGAAAATTAACTCTATCCCAGCCGAACCCAGGACAATGAGCATTTTCATGCTCGTTCACACCCTGCTGCAGTTCACAGTCCGAAAGCCTGTTTTGCTTGTAAAGAGAAAACCAGAGGCAAGGGTTAAGCTGTATGTAGTGTTTGGCATTGTTGCATGGCTGCAATCAATCTTACCCAGTTATATCACATAAGAGAGGAGAGAAAAGGGGGAAAATAGGTGAGGGCTGGAAGAAAATCTCATATGTGAAAGATCTAGGAACTCCGTTTCCTGTTAACTACGCTGGATCGATTGATGTTCTTGACAGCATCTTCCAGCAAAAGGGATCCTCCTTATCTTGTGTTGATAGTAATCGTAAGTCCCTCCAGATACCAGGCAAGACTTCTGACATCACGCAGCACCCTGCTGAGCCAGGCCCAGCACCACCCTGTGATGGGTGCTAATACACTAGCTGGATGACTTCCTAGCTGCAGGAAGGCAGGAAACACAGGAGGCTTTTAAAAAGTGTTCAGCATTATTCCCAGCACTGAGAGGCTTTACTGCTGCAGACGGTCAGAGAGGTTGCGCTCTTCAGGGACTGAGCATCAGGACGATCCCTCTTTGGTCCTCCAGTAGATCACTTCTATTAGTCCCGTGCAGGAGGTATAGGAGCAACCTCCGTACATGGATTTTGCTTCCAATGTCTTAGCAGGTCTTTTTGTGCCAGTCTGTCCAGTTGTTAGGTTTGCACCGGCCATGATCCCCTCTTCAATGGGGCGGACACCAACATATTTCCTCCTGCTCAGCTCTGGTGGGCAGCTGGTAGGTTGGTACCGTCGTAACAGGCGTGCTGGTTTCAGACCATTACTCCCCAGGGTGGAGCTTCTGGTAGGCAAGCCAGGTGGGCAAGGGTCAATGTGGATGTATTTTGCCTGGAGTTTTGGTGCAGGACTAATTGCAGGATCACTGGACCTCCAACAGGCACCTGTCTCGTGCCAGAGGGGAGTGCTGAGTTTTCCCAACACAAGCACTAGCTGGACTGCACGGTTTTCAGTATCCCTGTGGCTACAGGCATGTGATTTAGGGACTCATCCATACGTGCTGAATGTTAGCAATGCCTGGTACTATACTATTGTGATTTGATACAAGTTTTGGCCCGGTTGGTTTCTTTCCATATTCATGTGTTTCTGTGTCTTCCCTTTGTCTTCCCAATTTTACCAGAGAAAGGTTAGCACACTGTGGGTAAAGCATGAAGTAATCCAACAAACTGACAAATCCTCTGCTGCCCTATTACCCCAAACCTGCAAAAACCAGCAAACATGGTGAATTAGAAGTTCACGGGGAGCTCAGCGACCCAACATTAGGAGAGGCTAGCCTCATTTCTTTCAGTTCATCATCTTTCCGTGCCCCAGTAAAAAAAGTCCAAGACCCACACTACCACTCATAGACTCCTCCACAGCCCCATCCCTGCCTGGTGTGCTGTGGCTGACCGTGCTCTAACTTCCCTGGCTCTTCAAGATGCAAAACGAAGAACACGTGGACTGGTGGAAAATGCATTGCTTCTCCTTTTTCAGTCCACGCGTGTTGCTGTGACTTCTTCCTACCCAAGGATATGAAGGTAGCACCTGTTGTACTTACCTCTGAAAGACCATTTCTCCAGTTATCAGGGTGCAAGATCATTTGCCTAGTCTAACAAAAAAACAAATTCTCAGCTATTATGTTCTGGGAGTATTAAGGCAGGATGACAGGGAAACCATAACCTGATTTTTCAGTGCCAGGATTTAATACCTTGAAGGAAAGCTGAACAGCTCATCCTTAAAGACTTGCCCAGAAGAATTCTTACCCTCTCAGTTTGCTGAAGATCTTGTACTACTGGTGAGTGAAGAGACATATGATTAAGATTTCCAGTCCTGGTTGTTAGTGAATAACCAGAATTCTTCTACACCCATACAATGCTGCATGTATGGTTTTTTGGTAGAAATATGCCCTGAATATGAAACTGTTTAGAGTAGCGAGATTGGATGCAGAAAGGTATTTTCAATTTCCCTACAAGTAGTTTCTGTATTAAAGGTATATACATAGAACTCCAATGTTTGAAAACAAAATAAACTTAAGAACATGATCACCTCATGTGTGCTCATCTGTTATTCTTTTCTTACTTTAATCCAAATTCAGGGGCAGAAAACTAAATACAGTTTCTTATTGGTCCAGATGTGCGTCATTGGTGTATCCAAAAATTTTATCAGCATGAGCTGAAAAGTACATATACTTCAAATTCTAGTTGCCTGTGGACTCCTGGATGTTAGGCAGCCCAAATTCCTTATCTGACCTGTGGGATACGGCTGTTTCTTCTGAAGGGACTTATCCAGGTTTCTGTGGCCTGGATAACACCATGTAAAGGAAGAGACAGTATTTGAAAAGCATTCAGCATGCAGTGACTCAGATGGTAAGATTAAGAAGAAAGAGTGCTTAATGCAAGTACTGCACATTGTCTGTCGGGGACCTTGATGACAGAGTTTGCATACATTTATGAGATGAGCTGGGACTGCACAGCCAACACAGGTGTTACCCTCAGTGAGAGGAGGAAGGAGAATGCAGAGGAGTGATGTCGGTATCTCAGCTTCTGTCGTTTTAGGTGCTGTCACTACCGTGCTTGACTTCCAGCTGCTGATCCAGAAGAGGAGTGGTATCCCATAAATGCTGTGTTGAACTTGCTGGCCCCATGCTGTTGTCCCAGCCACCCTAAGGCACCTGTAATAGAAAAAAGTACTGGCATCACTCTTCCCTGCTTCTAGGCAATCTGGTGCTGCGCCTCCAAAATCTGCTGTCCCTTGGGACTGACCCCAAGGACTGACCATTGGGACAAAGAGCAGAAGGTTTATCAGTGACCAAGACAAATGCTAATACCTAACCACAGCTTGAATGCTACCACGCTAAATAATTTTCAATCAAAAGTCTGTAGAAAGTTGCCTGATGAGTTTGCTGGCCTGCTGATACTGAGCAGCAACAAACCGCCAGGAAACCTGAAGAGTGACAGTATTGAAAAGAAATGGTAGAGTGATCCTGGGTGGTCACAAGCTGACTTTAATCCCAAGAAAAATAAGAGGAAAAGGTGATTCAGTTAATAACGAACGAAAGGATTCACTATAGCACTTGTTCTAATCTAATCTAAATGGGAATATAACTGCAAGTAGTTACAGACCTAATTTCATTCTCAGATGAGAATAAAAGATTTATAACAAAGATTATTGCACAGTTCCAATCTGCTTATATTTTGGTAGACAGTCTGCACTGTCTTTGCCTAATCGTTTCTCAGCATCAGCACCAGTTTAAAGCCAGGCTAACATCACACAAAGTAGCTGTTTGTAAGGAATCAGAAGTGAATGGGGATAGTGCTAACGCGGCCTCATAAGAAGTAGTATTAGGATTCGTATCATCAAACACATGAACCAATGAATTGATAAAAAAGAAAAATAGCTGGTAAAATTTGCTGAGCATAGTGATAAAAAAGAGGATGATATGGTTAATAAACTGGACTTAATTCAAAAGAGTTTGCCTTGTTAGAGCTAAATGCAAAGTTACACATGGGAACAACGAATGCAGCTAAGTCTAGGGAGCCATATCCTGAATTTAGAAATGTAGTGAGCAAAATTCCAGAACGATGTCACAGCAAAAAAAGTCTAATACAATCGTTGATTGAATAATTGGCAGATCAAGCTTAAGTAGGAAGAGGATTTTACTTCCGCGGGTGGCACTGACCACAAAGATCTGATGCGTGTCTTCAGGTGACACTGTTTTCTCCTTAGTGGTACAGGCCGCCGCACTTGAGGGCGCACCTTACCCCCTCAAAGCTCCCTCCTTCCTGACAGTTTACCTTTCTGCTGCTGGGATGTGTGTACCTGCCAGCCAGACCCTGCCAAACCTACCAGCAACCTTCCCATGCGCTGCCCACACGAATTGTTCTTTATTTTCTCTTACACAAAGACTCCCCTTGCCTCCTTAGAATAGTCTCCTCTTCTTCTTCTTCTTCTTCTTCTTCTATTCTTCACCTATGGTTATCATGAGAGTTGCCAGTAAGGCTGGGGGTGCAAGACTTTCACTGTTCCTCTCTTTGCAGGAGCACAATGTTCTTGCTTTAGATAAAAGCTCTGCCTTTCTCTTCAAGTTTTATCTCCCCTAACAGTCCCTCTCCCCTTTTTACTTAGCAATCAGAACAGACATCAAATATGTTTTATGGAACATTCTTTTTTAAATCACTCCAATAATTTCTGATTTTACTATCTGAGAACAATGATGACATTATATGAAGTGAATAAACTGGGAAAACTTACTCAAAATATCTTCTGCAATTACAGTATTTGAAAATAACTTTTTCTAGGCTTCAAAAGTTTTGTTTTAAACACAGCAAAATATAAAAAGATTATTTAAAGATATCTATGCAGTTATTCAGGCATTTGCCAATTCTAAGAAGAAAAGACATGACTAATGAAGAACGACATAAGTGCAGGAAGGTTGACAGCTGCTATTTGTATGTTAAAATAAACTTTCAGGAAATTAAAAAAAAAAGTACCTGTCTTCACCAACATTTCCCTTTCTACAGTCACACCTCAAGAAGCGTGCCTCAGAAGATAAAGCCATTCCAGAAACACAGGAGATCTTTTTCTTTGGAATAGGGTTATTTTTGTTTATTAACAGCACTTCTAAAGTGACTTAAAAAAGTGGTATTCCATCTTCCCAGAATATAATTTTGCAATTTTATGTTTCTGTACAGAAGCCCCAGATTATGTAAAAAATAATTTTTTAAAAAGCAAAGAGCCACAAGACAGAAATACATCTGGGACTAGCTTAGGTGATGAAGTCTCTCACATGTGGCTTCCCTCGTACCTTACCAGGGGTAAGTAAGGTAGACTTGAGTTGCTATCTGTCTTTCAGTTATGATACTTCTAAAATTGTACACTTGGCTACTTATTTTCACAGGTCTTGTGGAAAATTATTCTCCAAGATATTTACACATCCATCAGGTTATCGAGTACCAACTCGGACCCTGGAGAAATACTGGTCTTTAGGAAGCCCAGCCAAAATGCGTGTTAAGACTCCCTAGTCAGACTCCTCAACCCTGAATTTTGTAGCAAAACAGTCTGATTTAGAGATGTGATCAACATCAGCATAGTAAGTTGAATTTACTCACCCACAGTACGTAGAAAGTTAACATATGTGCAACAGGACTTGCAGATATTACTTGCATTTCATATTTAACTCACGGCAAAAAGCACGATACTTGTATTTTTACTTAAAAGTCCATGTCACAAGGGGTCGGGTTTTTTGATTGGTTCTCCCGTGTTCATTTAAATCAGATGCTGCTGCCAGCAGTGTAAAATTTTCTTAGAAGTGTATAACTCATTATCTTGTTAAAATACCCTCAAACCCACTTCCTCTTCATGAGACAAATCATTACTTATTTAATGAAGTGGGAAAAAGGAGGACATTTATGTTCTGATCTAACTTCCTTTTAGCAGTATGAGGATAGAAAGTAAAATTATTTTATCATTAGCAGACATTTGGTGACCTGTCTTAACTGGAAATTATCTTAGAAAGTCAGTTAAACAGTTCAGCTTCTTGAACTGTCTGCTCCTCCCTCTCTAGCCTCACTGCAGAAGCATTATTACATGACAAAGCCTCATCAAACATAAACATATGGGACAATAAATCTCCTTTTCTTTTTTCATCATGTCATTTCATTCACTGTAAAGCTGGAATGTCTTTATTACACACCTACGTATTTCTCCTCCAACTGCAATGATGACATTGTGTACCTTAAATTTCTTTCGTATTTATCACAATATTACAAACGATAGCGAGTATCAAGTTTGCAACCTTACAGGACAAAGTTATCTTCAACACTTGTGATTTTCAGCATCATTCAAAAAACTCTGCATCTCATTGGTCAGAAAATTTTGCGGAAACAAAAAAGATAAGAGCAGCAAACCTTTTGTCACCTTTAACAATGCTATCCTTAGCTCAACTCTGAGGCAGAAAGCACTTGTAGTCTTAACCTGCATCACCCATATAGGCAAAAAGAACTGGAGACAGGACGCAGTAAAAACCTGCTACCTGGTCCCTCGGAGAGGATGTTACAGCGGGGAACACCGGAGGTTCAACCTCCGCTGAAGACACCGTGGGAGTTGGGACTTTGTGAACGGCAATCGTGAGCACCGAACGCGCTGGAACTACTCAGAGCTGGCAGGAGCACCGAATACCCCGGGGAACTGCTCCGACTGCAATTCTCTGCCCAAAAGTGTCCACAATCACTTGCTATAGCCGTCAGGTAGCGACGGCTGCTGCCGCAGTTGGCGAATCCTGCCCACGCGCCCCAGCTCTGCGCAGGCTGCACCACTGGAGGGCTTCGGGGAAGGATCCCGGGTGTCCCGCAGGCGGGAAGCAAGCGTGCAGCTCCTCACGCAGAGGCAGCTGTGGACACCCTGGCAGCACTGGGAATCCAGCACGGGCCTCGGGCCTCGGCCGCCGTGTCCCAGGATGCGGCAGAACGCGCAGCAGCGCTCGAGCCAGGGATCGCAGCGTGCACCTTCGGCATCGCAGCTCCACCCAGCTCCCGCGTCCGGCTCCCGGGTGCCTTCGGCAAGACGACCAGAGGTGACGCAGAGAACGGAAGGCAGATCTTCTGAGGCCCAGACTTGCGGTCTGACCCAGTGGGTTAGCATCCACTAGCTATCAAAACAAATTACCAAATTTCACCTTTGTAGGCCTCGAATCACTGCATTGTCTGCACTTACACCGCCTGGAAGAAAAGAGAAGCCTGTCACCCAAATGGCAGCCAACAGACCGTGGGAGCAGGGATTTTGGCCGCAGCTACAGCAAAGTCCTAGCTTCACGGAATAAAAAAGTCAGGTTGTGAAGCACATCCTAAACAGCAGGATCATGTTATATTTAGGGATAAGTTATTACTTAGGCTTGAAAGAGCCGTTATTCCTCAGCAGCACCTGTGCAGTTCATTTTATGTTCAGCTCTGTGTGACCGAAATACGGCTTTTTGGCTTACTGCATACAAAGCCTATTGCTACATGTGTCTGATCCTTCAGCAAAGGGACTGTTTTTGAGAGGAAGTCTAATGAGAAAAATATTGTGAAACTAGAGGACGCACAAAGAATGTGCTGTGACTGATACAAATTCTGGCCTGTTTTTTTTCAAATGAGCTTAGCTGTATTTTATTCAGACTAACACATCCTCCATCCTTCCTCAAGCCTGTTTACTCAGCTGGATGTCCACAGGGTACAATTTTCCCTCCAATTGCCCTTGCACGCTAATATAACTGTGGCTCATATGGGTAATTGGTCAGCCTACAGCAGTGTTTGCTTGCATTTGTTCATCTGCCCTACCTGGCAGCCTCTTAAAATGAATTTATAGACTCAAAGCGCCGTTGAATACTTTGTTTCATTCAGTTTATAAAAGGACAAAACACATCAGTAAATATTTCCAGGAGCTTTAGGCATTAAAAATACTGCAGTGTGCACATGAAACTTATTTTTACGGGCGAGTGGGAATAGATCTCTGTTTCCACACATCAAAAAGAAGGCACACACTCACACAAGTCAGTTGTATCTAATTTGTAAATACTAAATACATTTCATAGCAGAGATCAACCAGATTTGAAATTGTTATGTGGGGAAAAGAGGCCCATTGAAATTTCAGACAAGAGAAACCGAAATTGTTGGCAGCAGGCAAGAACAGCTTTTTCTGGAATACACACAGAACACAGAATTTTACAGGTTGGTTTTATGCTCTTGTGGAAGGATCAGCATGGAAGTGATTTTTATTACTGTTATTACCAGAATCCGGTTCTTGGCTTGAAACTGAAGATGCAAGTCCTGTGCCACAAACTGTCATCATGTAGTTTGTGCTCCCTTATTCATGAAGTGCCACAATTCAGCTATTTTAATTATTTCCTTGCAGGCATAACCACTGGCTTTTTTCTTTGGCTCACTACTCTTGCAGTGGATCTTCCCAGGTGTCTAAAATCTTCCCTTTACTTCTTCTACAGCTGAGACTATGGCTCACGCCATACCCAGCAGCTTCTATTTTATTCCTCTCTGCTACGTTTTTCTGTGGCCACTAATACTTCTGCACTTCTTTTTACATGTCTAAATCCAGTATCTCATTTGAAAGAGACCACAATATGTGAAACCTCTCTGCATCGAAATCTGACATAAATTCACATGTACACAAAACAGGAGAGCTGCTGATTCAGATCCACTTAACTCTCAAAAAGTGTTCCAAGAATGATTATGAGTGATCCAATACATTGTACAAAAACACACAAGCCAAAGATTAATAAAAAAAAAATCTCTATTTTTGCAATTTGAAAAATGTCAATTTATATAACTTCTAGTTTATACATGCATCAGAGTCTCCTACTCTGGTACAGGTTACAGAGAACTGTGAACTTTGTCTTGGCATAAATATGCCAGATGATGCCTGAGCCTCCTGCGCTTGTACCCCCTGCATGGGTACAAGCACACCATGGTTTACAGATTTGATTGTTTTTACCTTACATAACAAGAGCAGAAAGCAAAAAAAAAAAAAAAAAAAAAAAAGGCGTAATTCCTGTTCAGGCAAGCTTTGCAGGAGCAGGGGAGCCTGGCATTGTCACCCTGATTTGCCTTCCTTGGAAAGGGCCTCTCAGTGAGACTGAACATGGGGAAAGGGTTTGAGCCAGCCCAGTAGTGAGGCTGAAATAGCTGCAAGGGATCTGTCAGAAGCTGCTCGGTTCACTTTGCAAAGGGCAGAGGCTGAGCAGGCCTGGGAACAGAGGGGGCAGGCCTTACACTGCACTTCATCCCAGAGGAGGTGTTGGCTAGTCCTGGAACGCACTTCTGCTTTGCTCATGCTCATCTCGTTCCTGTTCACCTCTGCCTGTACTTGCAGAAGAAGGACTTACTGCCTGCTGTGCCATGGTGACAGATGACTGACAGGAGATCATAGGTGGTGATCTGGGAGACACACTCCTTGGCTAGGAAAGGTCGCAGATCCAGCCCTTCCAAGGGGAAGGAGACATGACTGTTGATCTTGAAGGAATACATCACCTCATGCCGGAACCGTTTCAAGTGGATGCAAAGAATCTAAAAGAAGAATCAGTGGGTATTCTGATAAAACAGCACATCTCTGTGCGTCTGATCTTTGCAAGAGTCCTTCGCCTCTTACTCATGAATGCTCATCAGCTTAGAATGGGGAAGTCTCTTCTGGACTAGATACAGGACTTTACCACCAAAACAGACCACTATTTCTGTTCTACCGCTAGCCTCCTTACCTCCTCAGTGGCTACTAAAAGAAAACAAGGAAACAAGGTGCTTCTACTCACCTCTGGTAGCCGGAGGACTTTGCAGTACTTTACTCCATTCCGCAGTCTAAGGGAGAAAAAGAAATTAGCTGTGAGAAATCTCTAAAGCAAAGGGATGCCAAAAGGCAAGGCTGGGTCTTGATCTGGCTGGGTCTTGCTCGCTTTGAAATCCAAGAGAAATCCTGAATTCCAGCAGCAACAAATTCAGGCTCACCCTTCCCAAATGAAGCATGGCATGAGCAGTTTGTCATGCCTCCTCTTTCTAATACAATAGCTCCATTACTGCCAAGCCACATCCCTGTTCATATCCTTCTTCCTTTCTTTCCCCCGCCATAGCCAGCGCTTTTCCTATCTGCGATCAGTGACCTCTCAAGACCAGAACTCTAATTATAAAGCAAGGCAGATTTTACATGCCACTCAGCAGAAGAAATGCCCAGGCAGAGGGCGTACCAAAATGTTTTGACAGCAGTACAGAGAAATAAAGTTCCAGAAATACAACACAATACAGATAATCATAGAATCCTAGAATGGCTGGGGCTGGAAGGGACCATCAAAGGTCATCAAGTCCAACCCCCCTGCGGTGGGCAGGGACACCTTCAACTAGATCAGGTTGCTGAGAGCCCCGTCCAGCCTGGCCTTGATGCAAACTTACTTTTTACACCGTTCACAACTGTACATGTTGTCCCCTGTAGACGAAAAGAAGAAAGCCATTATGCAGTTACTCAGAGCACAAAACGCTGACGTGGCTACATTGCCATCCAGTGCAGAGAAACCAACTTAAGCAACCTCTTGGGGAAGCTAGGGTGAGAAGAGATCAAAACACTTCTCCCAGTAAGTGCAGGCAAGAAAAGAATGCAGTCAACTAGTGCAAAAGTATGCAATTGCCCATCAACACAAGTGAATACAGCAAACTGAGTCCTCTGGAGCTTAAGGAGTCGATGGAGAAAGCAAAGAAACTAAGAAGGCTCAGCAGCCACAGCACTCGCAACTAACGGCTGCATCTGCTCCTTGCTGAGGACACTCTCACCCAGATTTCCCACCCCTGCACAGGTGGGAAAACTCACTTCTGCTCAGAGGTCCTGAACTGCCAAGTTTTGGCACCACCAGGCTCTAAGTGAAATACTGAGGCAAGCTTTCCAGGAGATTTAATCCGCCTCCAAAATGCACGTGAAATACTCCTCCATGCCGTTTTCCTTGTTTCATGCTGTCAGACCCCACTGAAGAAAACTCACCCTTCAACTCATCCGCTGCAAAAAAAGCAGCAAGACAATCCTCCAGTGTCACAACAGGACCCCAAAACCAGCTAGGGATACAGGACACCACAAATCTGCAGAAGAGAGGGGATTAAGAGAAAGAGTTATCCATAAAATAGCGGGATGCTTTGGCATACAAAACCCCAAACGGATGATGAGTTTCCTTCTAGCTGTAGGTCCTAAGCTCATCACACATCCCAGAGGAGCAGGGAAAGCATGATTCCTCTCACCTAATGTTCCTGCTGTGGTTGCTCAAACTGGAAATGATCTGGAAAACTACACCAGGAATTAATGTGCTCTGGAGAGCAAGACTGAGCTAAAGGCAGAAGTGAGGGATTATCAGCTGCACAAGAGATCTCAAGGTGTACGACAGAACTAGAGGAACAGTAGCAACTGGTTTACATGAAAAGGCTCAAAGACCTGTGAGGTACCACATACTGTCGTCCAAGGAATGGTTACAATTGTCCTTCTGCTGTAAACACCACTGGTTAGGGATAGCTGCCTTCCAGCACTGCAGGGCAAACCCCAGAAATAAGAGGTCCTGCATAGGGAACACACCTCCGAATATACTCCATGATGAAAGCAATCCAGCCTTGTGAGGCATAGTTGTCCCCACATGCCCCTGTCTTAGCTGGCACGTTTTGGTAGATGGCAGAGTGCAGCTTGGCCAAGTCCTCCTTCCCTGGGATTGGCAGTGACAGGTCCTGGAATGTCTCCACTGTCGTAGAAACCTGGAAATATCCAAGAGGAAGAGGTCTGGGTTTCCTGTGCATGTAATGGAGCTGGGACCTGACCTTCATCACCTTTTATCACTGCTTTGATTTTGTCTAGTCTAGAAACCTCAGCTGGCAGTAAAAGCAACTCGCTCTGGCTAATTATTCTTCACTGCTGTCAGCGGGATGACTTTTGTCATGGCTTTTGTAGCACTGGAATCAGTTTTCTGATGTGAATTTGATATTGCTAGGCCAACTCAGTAACACAGATAAGCAAACAGAACCCTACAGAGAATTATGACTTCTTGGCATGGCAGGTTTCTCATACCTCCCCCACCATCCACTGTTGTCACTTTAGCAGGACTACTGTATCCCACAGTGTTTGGAAATAGGAGCACAATTTCCTAAGAAGAGATCTACAAGCTAGAAGACTGTGTGCTCTTTGACTGACAGCCACCAGGAGACTCACTCTGTCGCAGGTGAGGCACTGCACCAGGCTGAGAATGGAGCCATCGAATATGTCAGAAATCACACTGCGATAACGAAGTTCTTTCTTCTTTTTCCCAGAAGCCTGCATCTGGGCTGAAAGACAGACAAGGAAGCCCCATCATGTAGCAACTCCTTCCCAGTCTCCTGTCTCAGTAGTCACGCAGCCACACAAGAACACAGGACAAGTGCTGTCCTGCACGTTCAGATGCCACTTGCGTGCCAGTGAGACAGTACAGCCCGTTGTAAACTGACACAAAGAACGCTGTTGCTTCGTGTGGTATTAGAAAGGGGGAGGTACCCAACTGAACCAACACAAACATGCCAGCTCACAGCAGGTAGAAACTGTCTTACTGGAAATCCTGTTTCCATCCTCTTACTACATGTTCAGAAGCCTGGCCCTGCCACAGACAGTCCCTGCTTTTCTGAGGTCTTGCAACATTTTGCTCTAAGCTTTACACTTTACTTCCTCTCCCCCCTCACCTGCCTGTGTACTTTGTCCTTTTTTTTTTTTTTCCCCCTCTGACATTTATCATGTGTTCCCCAGGTGGCTTTCACTGGAGAGGACTCTCCACAGCAGGAACTAGCCAAACACACAGTTTTGTTCAGTAACAAACCCTCTTCTCCATGCACACGTGCATGGAGACAGAGTGCTTTTTATCCAGCCAGAACATCTGTGGCTGTGCTGACCTCAGCCAAGGGGGTGAGACACAGTTGAGGAAGGGATGCCATTATTAACAGCTGTACGGACAGTGGTATAAGCACAGGCCATTGTGTTTGCAGACTACGCAATGCTGAGGGATTTCGATTTGCAATTTGCTTGGGATGAAGAGACCAGTTTGATAGCAACAGAAGCCAGGCTCCACTCTGAAGCCTAACAACGCTCCCAGCACTGGACTGACATCTGCAGCCCTAATTCTATTCTTGTGAGCCCAAGATGTCTAAGAGGCAGGAAGCTCGCTCTCGGTAACATCATCTTACAGTTCTTTGGCCCACATGCTATGACAGTCAAGTCTGGCAGACAAATGTTTACACATCTTCATGCTCCCCTAAAGGGACAGAGCTTGTGCCTGGGACTTCATAGCCATTTTATTAGTAACAAACACAGCATGCAGATGCAGACATGGAAATCATTTCAGACTTCGACAATATAAGAGCATACTAGAACATCTGTTGTGCTCAGAGCTTGACTTTACCTGCAGGCTTACTGTAGTCTTTGCCTAGCACTATTTTAGAAGGCACTGATGTCCAGGGGAATCAGCACTTCTTACAACCGTTAATCAAGAATCATGATGGTTTCCTTCTCTCTTCTGTAAATGAACCCCTCCTCCTCTACATGCTCCCCTCTTTGCCTCCCAGCGTACGCTCTTTGCACTACCTTTCTTGAGTACGTAGGAAGGTCCAAGCCTGGCAGGACTAGAGCGGGGAGGACTACTGGAGAGCTTGGAGTGCATTTCATGATGGACTGGACTGCAGGGGCGAGAGGAGCAGCGCACGTAGGCATCATTGTCAGGTTCTGTTTGGGAAAATGGAGAGGGAAAAGAGCACTGGTGAAAACCCCAGTTATGAAAGGCAATCCTATTGCAGTCAGTGTCAGGCCAGGTCTGTGTTCCAGCGCAGCATCCTTCCCAATACGCACAGTTCAGTGTCTATTAACTGTCCTGCTTGCACACGTTGGCAGATACAGCTCCCTCAGTGCATGGATAAGCGTACATACAGAGCTACACTGAACAGCTAATAATTATATATATATTAAAAAAAAAACCCGCCATTTTTTCACACTTATGACTAATTAGGTTTTACAGCTTGCTCCTGTATCCCTAATCCACATAAACAGCATTACTGTCTTCAGTGCCAGTTGGCAGAGTAAGACTCTTACATAAAGAAGTGTTGAAAGATTGTGTATGTTCAGTTTGAGGTGACTTCACACCTACATCTTAACTGCTGCTCTTTTCTTTTCCCTAAGACACAGAAATGCACAAACTGTGCCTCCCCTTTTCTCTCCACAAAGCCCACAGCCCAACATTAACAAATACCTTCTTCCACACCTTTTCCACAGCTAGTATTTCCCCAGGCCAGCCTATCAGATAAAGCAACGTACACATACAAAACCTTTTTCTTAAATTAGGAAAAGGCATAAATACAGTGTTTGCAGGTTTGGCAGAGGCAGCTATCGCTGCCTTCAGGACGTAGTTTTTACTCAGCTCCATACCATGTTAGCCTGGCTAAGCACCTCTCTGGCTCACATATTACATTCTCTTACAGAAGCAACTGTGCACAAAGGCAGAACTACTGCCAAGGACACTGAGGAAAATCTTGGATGTAAAATCTTTCAAAACCCATAGAAGGAGCAGTCACATTGTGTGGTGTTTGCCACTGCACTACAACACTGTCCCTCTGTAGGATGATAACGTGTCTTCTCACAAATAACCCTACTAGAAGAGGTGTATACCTGGTGTCCTACATGGGCTAGCAGGACGGGGCGCTGGCAGCATCTCAGGTGAGGCTCTACCATCAACTGGCATCATAGTAGTATCAACATCTGCGTCCTCATCCACCTGCTCCGAGTTGCTGCGCCGATGGCCACATGAGAACTTTCTGTCCTTCATCCTCTCTTTCTCGGAGATCCCTCTCCCTGCTTCATCCTGGATCAACAGCTCCGTCTCTGCCAGGGAGCTGCTGCCCATGCCCCCTGTGGTCCGACTTTGACCATCTCCTTCACCCCTGTCACTGCTTGAGTCACAGGAGAGGAACTCATCCTCCGAAGGACTTCGGTCACCATCTCGCTTGTCGTCCTGGTCACTGGTATCCAAATCCCTCGTCTCTGCAACAACTGGTTCCTTCAGTTCTTCGTGAAGCTGATCCATCAGGCACCGCAGGAACTCCTGAGTGTCCTGAAAACCAGGAGTAATTCCATGTTAGTATCTGTCCAGAAACGGGCAAAAGAGAGGGGCAAAAGAGGAGATGGCTCCATTCACAGCCTCTTTCAGTGCTGCCCACAAAGGTTAGCCACCTCTGCAACACAAGGAAGCAGAGAGAGTACTGTGGCGATGTACCAAGAAGCCTGTCTGCTACATAAATGTTTTTAACTCCTAAATGATAAAAGGCCCAATTTTTGTCTGAACGTCTTCAGCTGAAAGACACCAAAACACCAGAAAGCAGCCGTAACATGCAAACCATGAGCTTATTTATCAGGGGTTTACCACCAATAAGAGGTCAGAGACAAGGAGAAACCTAATGAAGACAGTAGGCCATAAAGAACAGACTCTTATCCACAAAACACGTTTCATGAACACTGACATCTGCTTGTGGCAATTCCTCTCTTAGAGAGGGCAGATTAAAATCTTTAATAAATAGGGAATGGAACCAGAAACCAAAGACTAATACAGTCTAGGTGCAAGCTCCTACTTTCATAATACATGGCAAAAGAGCTGATACATTGGCTTCAAAGGACCTGCTGAAAAGCAACTTGGTATTTTGACAACTCCAGAAAGTTAATTATGATGTTTCTGGTTTTTTTATGGAAGTTTGGCTTTTAGCCTGCCCTGTCTTCCTTTCATCTCTTTACAGCTGAGAGTTTTCCAATCCAACATACTTCACATCAAAGATAAATACAGAAGTTCTTTCATTAATCATTATTTTTATCCTCTGATTTGATTTCCTGTCAGTATCACAGTTTTGATGTACTGTCACTTCTCTTGTAAATTTTCTAATCATAGTTTGATGTTTACATTTTATTCTAAAGAATAAACACAAGAGATAAGCTGATAAAAACTTCAAAGAAAAAAAAGGATACTCTCTTTAAATAAGATCTGGTTTGCTGTAATTCCCCAGAAAAAAAAATATAGAACATTCATATCTTTTAACTTTTTAGCACAGATTTATCCAGGTTTCTAAGCTCGGAAGTGAATAAATAATAACTAACTCTCATATAGCATGTATCAATAGATCTCAAAGCCCTTTATAAAGGAGATGACCATCATAATTTCAGAGGTGAGAAAGCTGACACAGGAAAATGCACGGATTTGGTACCAGCAAGCCAGAGGCAGAGCCTGGAAGAGAACCTAGGTCTCCTAAATCCCACCCAACTGCTCTATCAGACTACTAATACTGACACAAAATGGGCATGACCCCTGAGCTCAAGCTCTTCCTTCTGAACACAAGCACCACAACTGCAGGAAGAAAAATCCCACCACCTTTGGAACGATGGCATGTTTTTGTTGAGGCCCCACCTGCTGTGCATAGCCTCGGAACATGGGGTTGACGAGTTTAATTCCATGGGATAGACTGCTTGGAACAACATAACTCGGGCTGGTTAGATACGAAGAAAAAAAAAAAAAAAAAGTTAGTTTGCTTATCAGGCCTGGAGCCAGTTTGTCTAATAAGCCACAGAACAGGGCGTAGTAACGAGTTAAAGAGGACAGAAGGTAGTCATGCACCTGCAAAGCCTGGGCATACATTTCTCTTATTAGCTGGATGACATACAAATTAAGAGACAGAAAACATCTCGCAGTCATTTCAGTCTATCCTTCCAGACAGACTCTTCCCTAGAGCATATTTAACTTAAAGCTCTGTCCACACTTTGAATTGTCTCAAATGATTCTTTCCAGAGCAGGGGTTTGCAGTTAGCTACTTAGCTTGATTTTGCAGCACCACGCCTGTCTTAAAATCTGGGTGGGCTGACCACCCAGTAAATGAGGTAAACCAAAACCAATATTAAAATGACATTATATTGCTTCGAAGTCTACAGCCTTCTCTTCCAGAAAGACATAGTTCACTTTTGCTCCTTATCTTACTTATCCCTGGTTAACAACTAACATGAAATAAACATGCAATGCCATTTAAATTCCTACTTTGATTTTTTTTTTCAATTGATTGCACAGAGCAGACATCTTCAGATTTAAACAGAGCTGCATTATTTTACACTACCGTTTGAACTTGTCCTAGAATTTGAACCAATAGAAAATATTTCCCAAATGTCACCTGCATTTTCCACTATCTTCAGTAAAAATCTGTATCATTTTTTCCATGCAAATCATCAATCCCTCTGCTAATCAACAGCAGTGCAATTAAGTGTTGGTCAGTCCATGGAAAATACTCAGAAATGGCCAAGAGTATCCCCCTCACTCCATCATTTTTTCTTCATTACCAACAGGGAAGCTATAAAAAAAAATATCTCTTCCTTTTTAAGTTATAACATTAAGAATGTATTCCTTTCACTGATATCAATATGCCCATTTTATCACCAGTAGCAGCATATGGGATCTCCTAGATATGGGGCAATCCTCACATACCCATCTACGTAACGTTCGAACTGACTACCTTAGACAATGCACTTATCCCTGAAGATGAAATTTTCTCTTTGCTGATGCCAGACTTCAGAACTAACATAACTATGAAACCTGTCCAGACTAGATTAAGGAGTGACCACTCACCGTTTCTTATGCCAAACCTCAGACACCAGCTTCTGGTAACTTTTGCACAGTGCTGGTTTCTTATCTGTACGGACCAGTCCGCCACATTCCAGAAAAAACTGTGTGAGAGGTGGGCTACAAGAAAAAAAGAGAATTCAGTGCACAGAAATTTCTCCTCTGCTTCTGCTTAGGGGTTTATCAAAACTTAAATACATGCCCTTTCAAAAGCATGCTTAAGATACTGGTTTTAAATTGAGGGAAGAAGTCAATTCCAGATGCAGACTTGACTCCTAACTTCAAACAAATGAAAAAGGCTGATCTGAATCTGTTGCCAGTACATAGAAGAAATCCTGGAATTGATTCTCAGCGTGATGGCTAGAAAATATTTTAGGCCATGGGTTCTTAGAATTATATCTAAGAATAAAGAGATGGGGAGAATAAATAGATGTGACATGCCTTCCCACGCGATAAATATATTTCCGTCCCAACAGAAATGATGAAGATTTACTTCAAAGCACTCATTTAAACATGAGTCTTGTATGTAGCCGCAAGTTGGCTATTCACTCCGTTTCCTACTGTAAAACTTCTGTTGCCCCAAACAAACACTTAAATTGTTCTGCACCTAGCCTGGCAGATTTCTCTTTGCATGACGGTCTCAGATCAGAGGCGCCGCTTCCGATATTTCGTGGTCTAGTAGAGACTCTACTGAAAGGCCCTAATGCCTACCAGTTAGAGAGAGCCTGAAGCGCTGCATTCATGTAGCAGGAGTTCCCAAGATTCTTCATTCCAGTAAGGCCTAAAGCACAAACAAGAGAGGCATGAAACACTTTCCAGATGTGCTGCTTTCTACATTTCTCCCCAAAGGAGATGGAATTCAGCCCTTTCTAGGCAGTCTCCACACTCTGCTCCTAGGAACCTCTCAGTGCAGGTCCTACAGATTGCAGAGTTACCCCCGCAGCCCTTTCATCAGCTCAGTGCAGAGTTACCTCTTGGTTTCAAATCGTCATCCTCTGATTCAGATTCGCCTTCATCAGCCACTGCAATTGGAACAGCTTTCAAAGGGTGAGCAGGCAATGGAGAATCCTAGATTAGAGACAGAAAAATAAGCATCCATGAGAGGCCCCCTTTAAGAGATGAGTTGTGAGAGATAGCATCTTACACATAAATCGAGCCAGCCTGTAAAAAAGCCTCACCGGAGAGAGAAGAACCGGTTGCACTGCCTACCCTTCTCACTCATGCAACGAGGGAGTGGAAATAGTCCCATTACTCCTTCCAGTACACATGATAAGAGAGGCATCAGGAACATGCAGCCGTGTCACAAGTACATGTGGTTCTGGTCTGACAGCTAAAACTTCCATGGGCCGTGCATTGAAAATGAAGATGTGACAGCTCTTGGGGTTCCTCCCAGAAAGAGTTCCCCCATGAAAGAGGCTAGGAAAGGTTAAAGTCAGAATGGATATTCAAGTCATCTAGAAGTCTTCTTGCTGGGAGATCCTATAAGGCGAGGTTATTGGCCCTCTGGCTACAGGTAGCCACATTCAGCGAGAGTTCCCATCACAACAAAAGCTGGGACACTAGTAGAAACCTCTTGGCTAATTTTGCAACAGGTAAACAAAAACCCTGCCAAGCATTCAACCCCGCCACGCTGTGACACAGACCCACCGGTTCAGTGAACTTTACTGGCGGTGACTGCGTGTGTGTTGCTAGCCGCTGGTCCAAGAACACCTCCTTTTCACAAGCGTAACACCAGACACGGAAAGTGGTCAGATTCACTGTCAGGTTGTGCTTTTTGGCCTAAAAAATTAAAAGGTGAAATAATGAATCTGACAGCTGGCTCAAGCTGAAGCACGGGACTACTAGAACGGGGTAGAGGAGGATTAGGTAATGGGAAAAATCCAACTCTGTCTTAAGATGGACAACAGAGAAAAGCTCACCTGTGCATGAAGTGTGCTGTGGTCAGCAAAGGACTCCCCACAACCGACATAAGGACAACCAATCTAGTGAGAGGAAAGAGCAGAAGTACCACAGGCACAACAAATTAGGCCCTTCACAAAACAGTCTGCCACTCCAGTCCCACCAGCAGCTGCAACTTCAGAACTGATCTGGCCAGTTTTCTAACCTGCTTTTTATTCAGGGCCCAGAGTAAGACGGAAAATTGGAAATGTCTGATTTAAGAAAGAAAACCTGGAACCAGGTTTGCACCCACATAAAGGCTCCATTCCGAGGCAACTGCTCCAATGGTAAGCTCATCTGAGCAGCCTCAAAACGTCTGGGCATTCCAGTGTAAAAATAAACTGTCCCTGCCCGCCTGCCCGCCCGCCCTGCGTCATTCCTTTCCACCTCGCTGCCCTGAGCAACGTCTTCTGAGGTCTCACACTTGCAGCCTCCCTTCACAGTTGCCAGCAGAGGCAGGACCCAGCCAACAGTCAATGCTGGGCATTTTACTTATTCCTACTGGGACTACCGGGGGGCAATCACCTATGAAGAGCGAACTGTTACGTCTCAGCATATTCTGACAGCGTTAGCTTTTAATCTAGGCAGTCTTTTCCTTGGAATCCATCAAAAAATGGTGGACAGTTTTACTGTGAACCCCCTCTTTGCTGCCCACTCCTTTTTTTTTTCAGTACAATACTTCCTTTTTTTTTTTTTTTTAAAATGATATTAAAGAGAAGTCTCACCATATCATGCACACAAATAGCAAGCCATTTTTACCTGAAGACAAGCCCAGAGATTTGGTCCCACAGCTCCACAAGACTGGCAAGTTCCCTGCATATTCATGATAAAAGAAGGTTGGTTTGCTTGTTTGGTTTTTAAGCAACCTACTCCTTCAAGAGTGGGGAACTTCTCTGTAAGACAGGCCTCGCCAACCTGCAGCTCACAGTATTTCATTTCTTAATACCACACTTCCAATTAAATATATGCTTTGCAGCATTTTAGCTAAGTGACATTTGAGCAGCATAAAACAACAGTAAGAAATAGATCAGATAGGGCCGACAAAGGCTTACTTTATGGGACACGTGCAGGGTACATCAGCATTGGAAGAGGAGTTTCTGCCTCTCCTCTATGGAGACAGGCAGCACTTCCTTCAAAAAGCAAACATGCAAACCCATGCACAATAGCTAAAGGGGGAAGGAAAGGACTGACAGCCAGAACACCCTGTACCTTGGATTTGAGCAGCAGATCATCCCTGGTCACCTCTCCTATGGAATCCAGGTGAGGACAGATGTCTCTTGTATCCCCCATTCTCACCAACGCTCACCTGCGGGGGGGTGGCTTCCTAGGACAAGAAAGGATACTTTCTTTCACTACACGTCAAGATTTGCTCTCACAGATTGTAAGAAGATAAATCATCATGGTTTGTGTATTAGAGATTACAATACCCATCTTTAAGGTTCAGAGATCAAAACAAATCTAAACCTGGACTCAGTCATATTCGCTAGCACAGTTCTGGCCTGTTGTTGAGCAGCTGCATTGTGGTATCATAGGTAAGCAAGCACGGCAATGGGGAGGAGAAGGAAACACATGAATAAAGCTAATAATCTGCACAATGAGGAATGTGCGTTCAGAAACGTAGGGAAGTGGTCAGTACACAGGCCTACCTTCAGCAGCACAGCTGCTGACTCAGTTTCAGGTACAGGGATGGATTTGCTGTAGCCTCAAAATGAAAACAGGGGTACAGTGACCCACTGACCACCCTCTTCTTAATCTTAAGCTCCCAGACTGTCTGGATCACGTAGCATCTCTGAATGATGCAGAGTCCTATGGCAATAAATAAAAACTGCCATGAACTCGCATGTGCTTTACATACAGAACTTAACTGCTCTTGTCTACCAGGAATACTCCACGGACCTGACCAGACTGATAAGCCACGCTTTCCCCCACTAAAGACCGGGTGTTCTGAGCTAGCTCAGCAGGTAGGGTGGGAAAACAAACGGGGTGATCTGAACTGACTTCCTCTTGCCAAACACATACATACAGCATGAAGAGATACAAATCTAATTTGCTTGGTTGCACGAAACTCAGATTAAAAGTGAAAGGGCGCTGCAGCCCAAGACACAAGTATTTAGTACATGGTGTCTAGGGGCTTCATGCTACACATGCTGGGCTGATCTGAATCTAATGTTTAGTCATTATACTACTTTATCAAACATTAAAAGTATGATTACTGTTGTAAATGAAGCTGGGCACGAGCGAATTAGACTGAAATGATCTGTAACACTGATAACGACTCTTTAGTCCCTGAGGAATTCACCACTGGATAGGTAGATTTTTAACAACAGGAGCCACGTAACTCTCAAAGACTGTACAAAATACAACAATGCTGTTCCACTCAGCTCCTACATCCAAGCACGACAAGTACAGAGGATTTCATAGCTGCATGTTTATGAGTGCAATAAACATTTTCACGGTGGTCCACGGGTACGTAAAAGACTTTAAACTTGTCTCAGTAACATGCAGCTACAAAAGAGATGAGAAGAGTTTGGGTTTCTTAAGCATAGTTTAAGTAACCTCACTTGTGGCTGTTAAAGAAAAAAGCAGACAAGTGATATTAACAACACAGATCAGAATCCAAAATATTACTATAGGCTGTAAACAAAGCAGATATGAAAAGCCCACAACATTACAAAAAAAGAAGTGGAAAATTCTGATTAAGTCAATGACTCCCGCAGCACGGTTGCTACTCTCTGTTGTTTTCACATTTTGAGGACATTTGAAAGAATTCCCAGTGTTATCTGGTCTGAACGACTGACAGTGGGAAGAAAAAAAAAAGATAGACAAATACGTATCAGCAACACTTATCTTGGGAGCTGAAAAGCTTGCCTAGCACCTTGCCTTGGCAGAAGACAAACCTGAAGGATAATTTTATAACAATGTTTTTCTAGCACTCTTTGGAACTGAATAAACTGAACTGGAGGAGCAAAGCAAAACTGTAGGGAAAAGAAATCATATTTGCATGCCAGAAAACACAACAGCGGTTGTAACCAGGATCTCAGTAACCTGTGAAGAGATGCTTAACAAACAACTGAGCAATTTCATGCAGCTTCACAGAGAAGCAAAAGAGTACCATGTAACATATGCTGATTTAAAAGACAAGTGACAAGACCACACTATCTCTGACTAACACGTAAAATGGGGACACTTTCAGGCCCTGAGTCCCTTCACCAAAACCAAGCCCTTTTCCCAAATCCATAAGCTGGGCCAACTAAAAAAAAAAAAAATCAATGCCATGTTTGCTAGTTCACCTTCTTTGATTTCTTATCCCTTTCCTAGAAGATGCTTCCCAGAAAACCTAAAGAACAAAATATGGTTTTAAAATTAACTCCAGATCCCTTCATCTTCACCAGCTTCAGCTAACTGGGAACCCGTTTTGGAGCACACTGTGTTAAGCGGAGTCTTGTGCATGTGGATGGTTTTAGCACATTCCCTGGGACCACCCCTCTACTCAAAATTAAAACCATGCCTTTAAACTTTCCGGCACTGGGATGCTGATCATCCCACTTAGGGCTTCCCTTTTTGAACAAAAGAGGCAAGACCTCATTTTTGCCTCTCAGCCCTGGCCAAAGGTATCAGAAAAGGTCTGAGCCATAACTGTTCAGAAGGAAGTATTCAATCCCCACCTGCCCATGACTCTGCCCTAAGAGCTTTAGCTGGTGCACACACCTCTCAAACGCCGCTCAGGAAATTAGGAATGGAACAAAAGCACTGCCAGAAAGCTTAACTCTGCTTGTCAAAATGTACTGTGTATGATGGGAAAAGAAGTTACCTTCAAACAAGTCCTTCAGCCTGTCTTTCTCAAGCACCACTGTGGAAGAACAGTACATGAACATGTCAGAACAATTCCACGGTAACTGCAACCTACTTTCAGTTGCTTAAATTGGTGCCAAACCCAGCGCCTCTGCCTTCTACAGTAACACATTTCTCGGGTTTGGGTTTTTGTTTTTCTTCTTAAAACAACTGTGTGGTTTTGTACCAAAACTAGAGCCAGCTGTCAAGAATTTCAAATATGTGCAGATTCACCGTCTGTGGAGTAACTGTTTGTACAAATAAAAGAAATCCTAGCACTGTTCATCTGCAAAACAACTACCAGGTCTGCTTGCTCATCTTGCATAACCTACCAAGACAAAGGAGTATCTGCAGTTGTTCTTGGCGACATTTTACACTTCAGATACCGAAGAAAGAAATATTTACTGAACTGCCCTGCTGACAAGGAAGAACCAGAAACCAGGCACTTCCGACTCCTAGCTCGACGTCTGCACCACATCACGTATTGGAAAACCAGGCGTTTTATGTAGAACAGGCAGAGGAGACCAGGTTTCAACACAGATTTATTACTGGACGTCACAACACGACGGCGCACCTAGAAATTAAGCTTTTAAGGAAAAAACCCACCTTCGGGAACTGCCCCCTTGCCCCGCTACTCGCTCCTCAAGCGTGGCGCACCCCCAAAATACAAGTCCTCTCCTAACAGTCGCTACAGCTGTTAAGCATGAGTGAAGCTGAATACAAATATGCCTGCACGCCGCTGGATTCGGGCAGGACCAGCCACCGGCAGAGCCACCGGCCGCCCCGCAGGGTCCCGCCCCGGGGAAGGCGCCAGGCCCGGGGGGCTGCAGGGCCGCCCCGCTGCCCAGGAACTGCGGAACCTCGGGGGGCCGGGCCGGAGCCCCCCCGGCCGCTGCTGCTGCTGCTGCTGCATCATCCCCGGCCCGGCCCGGCCGCCACCCCCACGACACCGCGTCCGAGGCGGAGCGGCCGGGAC
>JAVKLA010000052.1:14404793-14455878 GCA_034782735.1 Sagittarius serpentarius | reverse complement strand
ACCCCCCGACACGTGCCTCTTGCTGGCGTTGCACGCAGTTCCTGACCTTTATTTCTGTCCCGCTTCTGCCGGCTGGCAACGGGCACCCACGGGTGTCCCGTTTGGTTTTCAGACCCTTGCAGTCCGAGTGAGGTCTTTCTAGTTACTATTTTATCTCCGGAAGGTATTTTATGATGCGTAGTTCACAGCAGATAGTGAAGGACGCGCAGAATTAGGAAAAGCCTAAATATGTGCGGAAATGATGAATGCGTGCCAGTCGATATAGAGAGGCTTGGTATTTACATTTACCATAAACTTTCTTCCGAGTCACTCGTGCACTGACGTACCTTGACAACCATTCCGCTGCTTTATAGTCACTTGAGGGCTGCTGCTGATTTTGCTGTACCTCCGGTGCTTTGTTAGTTCCCCCTTCCCCTGAGAAGCGACTGTATGATTTTATTAGCTAGTGTCAGTTGTTGAAAAAGCAAAGGTGCCCCGCATTACTGCATGTCCCTTCAGCGACCCTTTGTTTTACTGTGAGGAGAATATTGCCCGGAGATCTTCACAGACGAAAACTAGTGATCCTTGGAATTGCTTAAATAAAGTAAAATCGAGAATATTCACCTAACCTATAATCAGAGAGGTGGACACTGATATGCACAAGTTTAGGGCAAAGTCTGTCTAGAAGATTCCATGCTCACTGCGGAAAATCAAATTAAGTTAATCAGTTAAAACCAAAGCATGAAGTACTGAGTCAAATATGTTTTCTTCAGGTTAAAAGTTGAGGAAGCCAAAGAAGTTCAGAGCCTCAGAAAGCGACCCAATGGGGTGAGGTAAGGGATGTAGCACCAAGGATGTGAAGTTGTGTTTTGTCCGACGGTGTAATGTACCAGTAAATTTCTCTCCTCACATGCCTCCTTTCAGTAGAAACTGTTACGTGTCGGATAGTGCCAAAACCATGTTGTTGATAGAGGAGTTTCTACATTAAAACCTAAGGGTGGAAAAGAGGGGGAGTCTGGTACAGCGCACAGTGTCAGTTTACAGTGAGCAAAGTCTGTTCGGTGTCCCAGCTGTGAAGAAAAAGATGAGGATTGGGATTTACCGTGAAATGTATTTTCAACAAATTACTTTCGTACTGCACTCATGGTTTAAATTGGGCACTTCCACACCTCCGCCATCCTAGTTTCCCTCTCCCCTCCCATCTAGTGCCACTGATTAGCTGATGAGCTAGTTGAAATGTGCACCACAAGTGAACTTTGTTCCTTATTTTGGCGACTCCCTGTAAGGCACTAAAATCTGCCCTAACTTCTCATCTCCCCAGAGCAGTAACAGTTCCTCTATCCATGTGGAGGGATTAGGAAGACTGACAATTTAGTGTTAATACAGTATGTGAGACCATCTGCTAGATTTAGAGAAGGATAAAGAAATGCAGTATTGTTGTTAATATGTTTCCTTCCACTGGAGTTCATTTACTTTCTTTATCGGCTTGACTAGCGCTGTAGCTCTGCTTGTGGGAGAGAAGTTGCAAGAAGAAGCAACACTTGTGGTAAGTGCTAGACACTTTCATCACCTTGGTGCTAAGATGTAGTGATGTGAAAAACATCAGCGTGGTCTAGCCGATCGCTGGCCTGGGGTAGGACTGATGTCACAGTTCAATATTTTAAAGTTTTCTGGGTTTTTACCCAGATTTCTAAGACTTAGCATTAAACTAGAGGGAGGCTTCAGGGTTTCTTCTTTTACAGGATGATCCATTTAAGATCAAATCTGGGGGAATGGTGGACATGAAGAAGCTGAAAGAAAGAGGCAAGGACAGGTGGGTGCATATGAGCTCTGAAGATCCCTACCTGGACTAGTATTAAATGAGAGCTAATAATAAAGTAACCAGTTGTGGTGTTGCTTTGAAGAGTTTAACATCGTGCAGTTTGGCCAGTTATTGTTACTCTTAACTTGTCAAATTAGTTAAAAAAAAAAAAAAAAACAAAAAAAAAAGAACCACCAACAAAAAAAACCCACACAAAACTGTAAACACTGTGGTTTCCACTTAGGATTAATGAAGAGGAAGATCTAAACTTGGGAACTTCCTTCTCAGCTGAAACCAACAGGCGGGATGAAGATGCTGACATGTAAGTTGTGCTCTGTTGTGTCTGGGATGCTGAATTTGGGGTTGGGTGTCCCCTCACAATTTTTTTTTTTCTGTGTTGGATACTGAGTAGTTCCAGAACATCTTCCCAGCTGTCACTGAAACTTGCACTTGCCCTTTCACCTCCTGGCTGCCAGACTTGAGAAGGCTTTTTCATGGACAGAGATGGGAGGTGCCTACCAGCTAGCTTGGCATTAAATACCAGGGGGAGCCTTCCCTGCTAGCTGTGAAAGAGCTTGGAGGATCTGATGATTTCTGGGACAACTGCTTCTCCCAGCTGATGTTAGCTGAGTTGTTTTGGAGAGATTATTCGTTCCTCTTTCCTAGCTATTGGGACAGTGATGCAGCTGTGCTCAGCAGTGCTGAGGGAGAGTACAGAAAACAGAATTATATGGTGCGTGTCCCTCGTGTGCTACTGTTTAGGATGAAGTACATTGAGACTGAGCTGAAGAAGAGAAAGGGAATTGTGGAGAACGAGGAGCAGAAGGTGAAGCTTAAGAATGCCGAGGACTCTCTGTATGAGCTGCCAGAGAACATCCGTGTCTCCTCTGCCAAGAAGACTGAGGAGATGCTGTCCAACCAGATGCTGAGCGGCATTCCTGAAGTGGACCTGGGAATTGAGTATGTGGTTCACAGATCTGTTGGTTATGGCTTCAGTTGCCAGGATGAGCAACTGTTGATTGGCAGATCAGTGCTACAGCTGGATTATACAGCCCCAGTTGGGCTCTGTGATGGGATTGAGCCTTGTTCTGGATTAGCGTGGTATCTAGCATAGCATGTTCTACCCAGTGATAGGGCTCCAGCGCAGCTCCATCCTGTGACTTCTGGGAAAAGGCTCTTAATTTTTGTGACTTGAATCTAGCAGCTTTCTGGAGGATCAGTTTATGCCCTGCACTGAAAGAGGATGCACTACAGAAGCGAGCTTCCGTTATGCCTTTGAAATAAAGCCTTTGTTTCTATAGCACTGCCTCCTGTTCCAAAAAAACACATCAAATACCATAACAGTGCTAGTACTATCCCCCAGATCCATTCACTAGGCACTTCTATGCCTACTATGCTTTCTGAAAATGAATGAGTATTCTTTTTCTTCTTTTTTTTTTCCTAGCGCAAAAATAAAAAACATCATCTCAACTGAGGAGGCCAAGGCCAAGCTGCTGGCAGAGCAGCAGAACAAAAAGAAAGACAGCGAAACTTCCTTTGTTCCCACCAACATGGCTGTTAACTATGTCCAGCACAACAGATGTAAGTCTCGCATAGCTCTCCCGACCCAGGTGTGACCCTCTCCTCTGCTGAAGAAAAGCAGTGAGTTGGGACAGAGTCTGATGCAGGAGAAATCAGTTCATGTTTCTGCACAAGCAGCTGCCTGATTCCTTTTTCTGGGGTGCCCATATAGACCCCATCTGGCTTTCTTCCATCCGTCAGCAAGGAGAGGGACACATTACTCATGGCTTGACTTTCTGTTCTTGAACTCCCAGCTGACACTGCCTCATAAATTTCAAGACTTTTTCTGCACGTTGTGTCTTGAGCATGTGCTGGAAATGCCTGCCTCATCTGTGATTCTAAATGATGGTTTATAATGGAGAGAATCCATTTTGCAGGCTGCCAAAGCGGGCAGGTGGTCAAGCAAACATAGACCTTACTAGACAGGAGATGGGAATTAATTTCCAGGAGAGCTTCTTATACCCCAGCCATCTGGAGGAAAGGCAGCCTTTTGCTGTGTCTAACCATTCTTACAGGGGTGATTTGGAGTCAGATTTGTGTGTTCTAAAGGAAATGAAGAGTCTTTGGGCCACTTCTGACGAAGTAGTGCTACTGAAATTTGCTGTGTATTGATTATCCGCAGAAACCAATTAAAAGATTGCTTGTTCTGAGGTTCTGTTGTTTCTGCTAAAGATGTGTTGTAACAAATGCCATAGAAATATGTCCGTGTTGCTCCAGGTAATATTCCTTATCTAATGTTTTCCTTCTTTCAGTTTATCACGAGGAGCTAAATGCCCCAGTGCGAAGGAACAAAGAAGAGCCAAAGCCCCGTCCACTGAGAGTGGGAGATACAGAGAGGCCAGAGCCTGAGCGTGAGTTCCTAATCTGAAATGTCATAAGGAGAGACACTGAAACTCTTCAGGGGTCTTGCACAAAGAAATGATCTAGCTCTTCTTACCTCCTCTTCTCTGGGAGCCCTGAGATAGTGGGGTAACGGAGCAACCTAAGTCTGTGAGAGGCTATTGCACTTGATGTACCCCTAGTAGGTCACACATGAAGAAATCCCCTGGATAGAGGATGTCTTAGAGATGCCCAAGGGTGGGGTAACAAAGGTCACACCTGAAACTTGTTGCCAAAGTTGGCTGGCAGGAGTTTGATGAAAGGTGGAACAGCAACGTGTGCAAGGCTGGGGAGCAGTGACAGCTAAAGCAATAACCTTTCACATAGCAGGGGGCTTCCCCCCATGTAAGGGAAGTGGTGGAGTTAAGGAAATGTCTCCTGTGAAAGGACAGGGAAATAATGCTTCTCTTTCTTTTGAAGGGTCTCCTCCAAATCGCAAACGTCCACTCAATGAAAAAGCGACAGATGATTATCACTATGAGAAATTCAAGAAGATGAATAGGCGATACTGATGAAGGTGGATTGAAGTCTTTACAGTTGTTCTTATCTTCCACTAATAAAGGATTTTGTGTCAGTGACCTGAAATGGAGTTGGGGAGAGTCACTGCCTTCACATACTGGTGTTACCTACAAAGCTTTTCTCGTGATCTTGTAGTGAATCAGTTTGCAGGTGATTGTAAACTCTTTGGTTAGTAAAATCTTGTATATAACTTATTTTCAGTTACAAAACTTCTTTTATAAGAACCTGAGCTTTCACGGTTGGCATTTTTCAGTGAGAAAACAAACTTGCTTTTACAGATTCTTTCACCTCTTAAAAAATACAAAAAAGAGTTCCTTTAAAAGCAGCAGTGCTGTTTGCCTTGCAAATATAAAGGGAAGGGGTAAAGCCGGTTCGCTTCAATGTCACTTTGTAAGAGACTTCTTGTGTGTTGCCAAGGGCCTTTGCTGTGCAGAGTGTGTGAGGCTGAGATGCTGCAGCAGCATGTTCAGTGCTGCCACTCCTCAGCCTGGCTTGCAAGTGCTCCAGGAGAAATTGCAGTGTTGCCTGTGCCTGGGGCTGCCTCGCTGGGTCTGTCGTCAGCGCAAGAAACGACGGCAGATACCCAGCGCCCGGGATTTTACATCATGTGCTGTGTTGTTTTGTATCTTTTTTCCCCCCGTAGACTTATCTCTAGCAGTTTGCTGTATTTTATTTTAGCTGCAAAGAAGAAAATTGGATCAAGTTGTAACTGTTGAACTGGAGGAAAATCTCATTTTCAGCTCTAAGGACAGGGTCAATATGGCAGCTGATGACGAAGCCAGAGGCCCCTCAGCCGCTGTCAGCCACATCTTCCTGGGAGGTGTGGTGTGGGGGAACTTGAAGGCAAGATTTGGAACTTGAAAATAATAAAAGTGTTTTTAAGTGATCATAAATGACGTTTTTCCTTCTGGGATACGTGCCAATGGTTTCCAGGTGCTGGTGGGACTGAGGGCCAGGGTGTCCCGTGGCTGTCCACGTGTCTGTGTCTCATTACTCAGGAGTGGAAACTCCAGGGAGAGGTGGGAGAGGTAGGATAGCCACAGATTTTGGGTTTTTTTTCTTTTTTTTTTTTTTTTCTTCTCCCCAGAAAGGGGAAAAGTCTCTGGGCCAGGTAAATGCACAAGTTTGTCTCTCAGCCTGTGCCCCCGTCCAGGTCTGGGGTGGCATCCCCTCTGAACGCCTGCAAACGCAGCACTGCTAATCTAACGCTCGAGCGTGAGCGCAGTATTTGATCAAGTGTACCACACGAGGCCGCCATTTAGCTAATTACAGCCGTGGGCGGGCTCCCCCCGCCACCGGGCGCCCGTCCAACATGGCGGCCGCCCTCACTGCCTGCCCCGCCTCTGCCCTCACCCAAGATGGCGGCGGCGGCGGAAGGGGCGTTGCGGGGCGGAAGCGGCGGCGGCGGAGCGGCGGGGCCGGCGGCGGGGCCGGGCAGGCCATGAAGCTGCGGCGGGCCGCGTTGCGGGCGGCCCTGGGGCTGGCGCTGCTACCGCTCCTGCCGCTCCTCAGGCCAGCGAACGCCGTGGAGCCCATCAGTCTGGGGCTAGCGATCGCGGGCGCCGCCGCCTCGGCCCTTACCGGCTTCATCTCCTACCCGCGGCTCTACTGCTACTTCAGGGAGTGCTGCCTCCAGCGGCACGACCAGCGCGCCGCCGCCGGTGCGGGCTGAGGGGACGCGGGGGGCCGGGGCGGGCTGAGGGGACATTGCCGGGGTGGCGGGAGGAGGTTGCGGGGTGCAGAGGCCCCGGGAGGCGGGCAGGGCCTGGGGGGCCTCCCGGTGGGGTCTGCGTGGGCCGCAGGGCGCTGCTGCGGCTCGGCCGGCCCTTTGCCCCCTGGCCGGGCGCTGGCAGCCTTCACGCTGGGGTGGGCACTCGACCCTCCTCGAAGGAGGCAGAAGCCGGCGGGACCCCGTGCCCGTCCCCTTCCTCGCTGCTGACGGTGTGGTCTCTCCATCCAGCTCTGCAGGACAATTTGGACAAGAAGCTGTTTGGGCAGCACCTGGTGAACAAGGTGGTTGTAAAGGCTGTGAAGGGCTTCTTGAACAACACTAACACCAAAAAGCCTCTTGCCCTTTCCTTGCACGGGTGGACCGGAACAGGCAAAAACTTTGTCAGTAAGATAGTCGCCGAAAGCATTTACAAAAGAGGTCTGCAGAGTAAGTATGTCCATCAGTTCGTGGCAACTTTACACTTCCCGCACGCTCACAGCATCAATCTCTACAAGGTAAGAGTGCACTGTGGAACCCGTGGCAGTGGGGCACAGCTCTGCTGCAGTGACTGCTGTACTGCATAATAAATGTTATGGCACGATCAGTACTAGAAACCTAGATGTTATTTTATGCAGTAGAATGTAGCCTGTGACAGTTTTGGAGTCTTCTGTGCAGAACTGCATAAATCTTGACGTCTGTCAGGACTGATTTTCCTGTGAATGTAAAGTTGTTTGTGTGTGTTTTGAGCCTCTCTTTAGGGAAGAATGATACAGTTAATTCTCATTCTGTACTTTGCTTAGAGATGTGACTGACTTAAGGTTAAGCGTGATTCAGCAGGTTTCCATGGTTAGGTGATAAGCTGGTGGGCACTGCAAAAAACTAACAGTTCATGACTTGGGAGAACCAGCCAGTGACCTCTAAGTGTGTCAGGTACCATGGCAAGCTGAAGCTTGCTCTCTGAGGCATGGGTGTACTTTTCAGTTTTACTGCACACTGAGCAGGTTATTTAGCTTTTCTATGCATCCGGTTCCCAGCTGTAAAACAAAATCGCAAAATACTCTGTTGTCAGAAAGGTACGGATAGATGTATTTGGAGTTGTTCTGTCAGTTTGCTAAGTGTCAGCGCAGTTCTGTAGGCGGGTGGATACCATGTGGAGCAGTAGCTCAGATGCATGTTTTCTGGGGGTTTTTTTGCGCTAACTTTGTTAACACCAGATTTTGAGTACTACTGTCTTTTGTAGTACTGAATGTTTATATTCTGTTTGTATATGTTAAAAATGGGAATGGGATGGTCTACAAACCTGATTTCTAAATGGAGGAAATACCCATTTCCTCTTTTACAGCTTACTTTTCCCTTTCTTGCAGCTGAGTTGTTTTAAAATAAAATGGATCCTTTTCTGCTTTTGTTTTGAGGTGAATACACTTGGGAAACTTGCTGCCCAAGGCAGTAGGAGGAACTATCGCTTCTTATCCACAGTATACCCAATGCCACCTTCCTGTGCTGCCTCTGCAGTTAAGGGACTGAGTAAACAGTGAATATAAAAAAAATGATGAATCATTGAAAATGGTCAGAACAGTTACTTGGCATTCATCTGCCAGCAGATCAACCCTTTTTTTTCCCCAGTTACTTCTTTATTGATCTTAAATGTAACACTTAGGTGAGAGAAAAATGCAACACTTAAGTGAGGGAATTCTTAATCACAATAAAGCATTAGCCCTTTTGAAGAATATTGTGTTTTAGGAAGGGCTTGTAATTGTCTTCGTTTAACTTCTGAATGATTAAAACACAGGGCTGAGAACTGAATTCTGTTTCTACTTCTGCCAGTGACTGCAGGTGTAATTTCTCACTGGTGCTGTTCAGGTAGCAAATTTAATATTGTTCGCAGCTTTGACGCCTAAGGATGTTTAGACCAAAGCGCTGCCAACCAACAGTAATCATCTTACTTGTCAGGGCTTTGCTTTGTGTTGCTGTTCCTTGGTGGTACCCATCCTTTGTTCTACTGTGCACTTTCATTTTTGCTTTGTTTACAAGAGTATCTTTCTCATGAGGAGATTTCCGTTTTGTCGTATCCTGTTTCTTGGTGTCTTGACATTTTTCAGAACCAGCGTGAGATTTTGTGTAAGTTTTATTTACAGTTTTTCACCATGTTTTAGTCAAGAAGCTAAAGCTATTAAAGTGACACAATTGAAATGACTCTTTCAGGACAAAGGTCAATAAACAGAAGTGTTATTTTCTGTCTTTTCAACACAAACTCCTTCAGTGTCTTTTATTTTTATGTTACTCAGGACCAGTTGCAGTCGTGGATTCGGGGAAATGTGAGCATCTGTCCCAGATCACTCTTCATATTTGATGAAATGGATAAAATGCATGCAGGACTCATTGACTCCATCAAGCCATTCCTGGACTACTACGAGCTTCTGGATGGGGTGTCTTACCGCCAAGCCATCTTCATATTCCTCAGGTAAGAAGTGGCTTCTCAGGCTTGTTGTTCTGTACACTCGATGCCTTTTAAAACTACCTCCAGCTACAATCTTTGTTTTCTCTTTACTTAGCAACGCAGGAGCTGAAAAGATAACAGAGGTGGCCCTAGATTTCTGGAGAAACGGCAGGACAAGGGAAGATATACAGCTCACGGATATCCAAAATGCACTGTCTGTGTCTGTCTTCAATAATAAAAATAGTGAGTAAAACCGTCATTGCTTTTGAGGTGGTAAAAGTTCCACAAAAGGGATAGGCTGCATTTAGCTGCATTTTTGCAGCTATGGTTTCTACTTGATGTGGCCTCTAGTTTTCAGCTAGCAAGGAGGCGTGATGCGGTTTTGGGGCCTACAGTCGGCTCTTGAGATGAAATGAACGTTAAGGAGCTCCTTGTTCACCTTGGCTACCAGTGTGTTTGCTGTCTGTTGGATTGCATATGTTGGGGGAAGTCTACACTGTGCATTTATTGACATAATGGGCTAAAGGGAAAGCAAACAGAAATCCTGACAGTAAGGCTAGATACTGCAGTAGCTGAAAAATCTTTAACCAATAAAATGTTTTATTATGGGGAAGCTACTTCCTTGGCCCTCAGCCCACTTGGCCTGTCTTGCTCAGTCTGTTAAAAGCCTTCAGGTGGCTATTTAGGAGCAACAAGCTGACATGCCAGCCCTGCTGTTGGCAGTCCAGTGCTTCCTAGGTTTCCTTGCACAGGACTTCTGGTGAAAAGGAGTCTTAGCATAATTATGCTCTAAAATTAGCATGGGAAGTAAACACTGTACTTTTTTAAAAGGTTAGCTGCAAGCTCCAAAAAAAGGAGCAAGAAAGCTGGTCTGGGAGAGCTCATAAGAGAGAGAAAATCTGCTCTTCTCTAGGTGAGAGAGGGGAAGGTATGAGACTAGCACCTGGGGAGCCAGGCTTAAATGCTTTCACTCAGAATTCATTCATTCAGCTCCAATGGACCACCTTAATGTGTCTGTCCAAAACTTTATGCACAAAGTACCATGAGAAGGGGCTTATATTTGGACTTATGCATTATAGGGCCCTAAAAACATAGGTGAATTCTTACTGGTATGTAGCAGAGGGCTACGATATGCCTCTTGCTCCTAGTCAACCCATGGTAGTGTTTAACTAGAGGAGTAGTAACAAACCCCTTCTCTTTCCCTTTGTAGGTGGATTTTGGCATAGCACCTTGATTGATAGAAATCTCATTGACTACTTTGTTCCCTTCCTGCCTCTGGAATACAAACATGTGAAAATGTGTGTCAGGGTTGAGATTGAATCACGTGGCTATGCTGTGGATGAAGACATTTTAACCAGAATAGCCAACGAGATGACCTACTTCCCCAGAGAGGAGAGAATTTATTCAGATAAAGGATGTAAAACTGTGGATGCAAAGCTGGATTATTACTATGACTTCTAATGCTTTATTGCTACAACCTGCAAAGAAGCAAATTTAACTTAATTGCAAAGTGGAGAACCCGGGACATTTCGTTTTTAAGCACTTTTTAAAGAAGGGAACATTTTTTTTAACTGGTGTGTAAGTAAGCGGCAGTGCCTCTGCGTTTTTATTCTGCCACTAGTCACGGCTCGCAAGTACTTCAGCCTTGTGTTGTCAAGGTAAGAACAAACTGTATTGCGAATGCGGGGGTCTGTGTCTGACAGTGCTGAAGACTCCTCTCGGATCGTGTGTTGATCGTCAGAACCATTTGGCAGACTGTTGGCACGTATAGAAGGACTGAGACAATGACCTAATTTTAATTGGATTTTGGTTTGATGTGGATGATGTCTAGACAATATTGAGAATTTTCATCAAAGTTCGTATGTCTGTGAAAGCCTTCATTGGGCTTGTGTGGGAATATTCCTATAACTGCATTAAAAGTGAGATACGTGTCTTTTCTCCTTGAACAGCTTGGCTCCGGTAAAGATAAGGGGGGGATTCTGTTACTAAAAAAAAAATCCAGTCTTCTATCCAACATCATGCGGTACCATTGCCTTTCTCAAAACAGTGGTATAATTTGGTCTCCTGCATGTCCAACCAAGAATATGAAACTCTGGTGTGAACAGTGTTCAGAGGGCAGACTTAATATTACAAGGAAGTGAGTTAAAATCCTTGACTGCCACATCAGTGTAGTTGGTTTTTATTTTTGGTTAATTTTTTATGTGTAAAGTTGCCCACAGTGTGCTCTCCCGTGAGTGATCTCAGGAGGAAGAAAAGCGTGCTTTCTGACTGGTGAGTCAGCTTCATGGAAAGTGTAACTTAATGGGAAACGTACAGGTTAAATTTTACACCAAGGAAATGGAAAAGAGGTTTTTCCTCTTCACCGGCACGTAGAATTCAGGGGCCAGCTTGCAGGGTTTTCTCTTTTTCATCTTCTCACAATACTGTGTGCCCTTGAGGCAGGGATGAAGATAGATGCAAAGGCATTTGGAAAAAAAGAAGTGAAATGTGTCAACTGAAGTTACTGTGAAGAGTGTCAGACTTGTTTCTGAATGTGAGCACTGCAGAGGCTTTTTTTCACTCCAGTTTCTATTCAAAATAAACTTTTCTCATCAGAAATGTATTTCTTAGCTACCTTCTGGCGTTCTTTGCATTGAGTGATGTTCATTTTGCACAAACTTACTAGTTGTTGAGGAAGAGTATACTGCATTTCTGGCTGAAGTGTTCAGGTGTGCTTGAACACAGGTATCTCCCTCCTTGAGTTCAAAGGGAATACATACGAGGAGGAGATGTGACTCTTTGCGAAGTGGTGAAAGGGAAACGAAGTCTGGAGCGGAAACTACACTTCTAGACCATCAGTACTAATTACACTCGTGCTGTTTTTGTAGAGGCAGGCTTTCTAAATGTATATGTCTTCAACAGTCTCATAAGGATGAACTTGTCTTCTAGAGACTAGTTAAAAACCTGCTTCTCATCTCCTCCTCCCACTGTGGTACCACTGACTCAACCATCTTGGAAGTTTTCTCTGCAAGAGGAAAAAAAGGGCCAGTAAGACTCCAGCTGTCCAGTTCTGCTCTGAAGTTGTGTAATACGCAAATTATCAGTCCTAGTATTTGTCAGCAAATGAGTGCTTTGAACTCGGGTATTTATCTGTTTCTTTGAACTGATTATAGCAAATGATTGGCTAATGGAAAAAAGCAGACATGAAAACCATAAACTCTTACTACCATCTGGTACCTTCTCATCAAAAGAAACAGTTCAACCAAGCAGTACTGTGGCTCTTCCAGCATTAAATACTCTTAGTTCTGCTTTGTATGCCATTGCAGCAGCGATACTAGCATTTGACATACACTGGTAGCAAGTATTTCATTGTATCATAGCCCTAGATGGATTAGGGTAGATGGAACCTTCCCCTAGAGGTTGTAGAAAGTCTGTTCAAAGAGTGGAGACTGCCTCCATTTACTCTCTCTTCTGTTCTTGAAAACAGCAGACCTGGCTAGGAGCATCTCCATCTGGGTAAAAGAAGTATGTGTGCCTGAAATCACTCCCAGATTTGATCCTTCTAATCCTGTCGTTATTCCTCCCCTTTAGACTGTATGGTTTCAAAGCTGAGGTCTTCTGTCTTTCTTGCTGTGACTGGGTAACACTGGCCATTGTTCTTTTTAATAGGCCACTTGAAACTGGATCAGACAACTTAAAGAAAAATGTCAAATGGAGGGAAAAGCTCTGATCCCTAGAGAAACAGTCTGGTGGCCAGGTGAGGGTAGCTGAGCAGTGGCTGAAACTGAATTTTGTTTTACCAAGGTCCAGTACAAGCAACTGCTGCTTTAATTCAGCCATCTTCTGCAGGAAATGTTCCAAGATCTCATGCTGTGCTCATAAAATGAGAGGCTCTGGTTAAAATACAGCAATGGAGTAAGTGCTGCTCTCTTTACAGAAAGAGGCAGCCTGGCCGTAGAGATGTCTGCCTGACGCCCTGGGCCAAACAGCCAAGCTATCGTGTGTGCAGAGCAGCGCAGGCATAGTGCAAAGTCCTGATGAACACGACAGTTTACGCTTCCCATATGTGCTTCGTAATGAGTTTCGTTGTGCTTCATTACAGCACGACATGTGGTTCGCAACAGCGTGAACAACTGACTGTTCAGTGAGGTGTGAGTCGTTGCCAACAGCTGTACCTCTCTTGAATTACGCTGTTCTTTACACACTGGCTTTTTTTCAGCTAGAGAGGCTGCAGATGCTCTGGCCCACAGAGATATGATGGAAGCCTGTAGTCCTGTCATGCCTCTGCCAGCTAGAGCAGAGGTGAAAAGCTGCCTTGAATGACAGCTTTCCAGACACAGCACAGATAGGAGGTATGGTTAAACAAGCTACCTGAGGCATATTTGTCCTGCAGTGCCTGGCAGTATGGTAGGAGATATCTGTTACTAACTGAAGCAAAGCAGGCAGAGACTTTAAGGTTTTTTCATAGGTGTTTGTTTCTACTGAGCTGTATGTAACTGCTGAATTAATTCCTTACTGGGCTGTTGGATGACCCAACATGTTTTAGTATCACCAGGGTATTTCATCTGCTCATCTATTGTTATAAACAAATTTTTAAGAATAAATGAAGCTTAACAGAAAGCTGCAGTACAGTTGGTTGAAAACTGCATAAACTAGTACTTTCCTACAGCTGAAAATGATTAAACCAAGAGAGAAAAGTGTCTTTAAGATTTATTTCAACTGCAGTACAGTAGTAATATTTAGTGTTTTGAAATTGCACTGGATGCAGCATATACACCTATGAATAAGTCAGTTAATAGGCAGACATTATACATGAAAAGCAACAGTCCAATGTCCCAAGGTTAATGGCTAGCTAGCGTTTGGCTCTAGAGATTGCATCAGCATGAGCAGTTTGCCAACATTTGACAAACTCCATGTGGGGTTGTAAAAGGCAATTGACACTTTTAATTTAGAGCGAAATATAAATGCTAAGCGCTCTGTTGTAATTTGAATTAACATTACACTGTTGAGACCTGTAAGTTTTGCAGCACATCTTAAAGGAAGTTTAAGTACAAGTGAGGGAGTAGATGCTGCAGCACAAAAATAGCCCAATCCCTCATACCAGTTTAAAAAAACTCTACAATCAACCAAGTGATAGGCACTTCTGTCTTGCACTACAGTATCTGATCCACAAGTGATGGATGGTGAAAGAGTTAAAGCTTGCAACAGAGTTTAAAACCCGAGCCTTACCAGTGAAGGTGAAGGTGAAATCAATCTTTCCCAGCTTCCTGACTCATCACTCACCCTTCCATTCTTTAATGTTAAAAGCTACTATAAAACATACTTATCTAGTGAGGTATGGTATTGTTGATTGCTCCCATTTCCCATACTCCCTTCTCTGTGGCTCTCTAGGAAGAGCTTTGTATTGCTGTTGCTTACACTTCAGTATAAAAATACACTATTAAAAATAACTTCTGCCATGAAAGTGTCTTCCAAGCAAGGTGAGAGTAGCATTACCCACTCCTGGAGTACTGGGTGCAGCTGGGAGGGACTACTAAAGATCTTGCGGAGTTCAGGCCCAGGAGCCTGCATGCAGATTAACCTGACAAGCTGTAACAAGTTAAATCCTCACGAGAGATTTTTCTGATTAAGAACACGAGACTGGCCTACTGTGTTCTAACAGTCAGACCCCTCGGATGGGTCCCTCTGCTTAGGAAGACCTGGAGTTACCACACAAATTCACTTAGCACCCTTAGTTAGAAGAACATAAAGTTTCTTTTACAGTTTCTTTTTCCCCAAAGAAGCATAGGGGCAAGCAGTTACTTCTCCCCCACACCCTTTCTCTACTATTTAGTAACAGACTTCCTGAAGCTCATCATGACTTTCCATATTACTGTAGCAGGAGATGTGGTATGATGCCACAGCTCAGATACAAACTCTAATCATGCCCTTCTGTCCCTGAACAGCTGATGCTCACCTGTAGAAGCCACAACAGCATCAATCTGCTGACAGGAAGCCTTCCACCATACCATCTTCTTCCTGCAGCCCATCAAGGTATTCACCCTTGCAGACACTACCATAGTCCTGAACACAGCACACATGCCTTCATTTCACTAGCCCAAGAATGAGACTGTGTACAAGGAAGGGAATGTGACTGCCTGGAAGAACTCCTCTGTTCTCCTTTGCTCTGGTCTAGTTTTTGTGGAAAGAGGAATTAAATACTTAATAATCCCAGCACTTGCAAGAATAAAGCATGAGAGGCTGTATCCAGTGCTATGTATGTGTCGTGTTCAGGAATTCTCTATAGGTTAATAAAGGGGGCAACATTTGGATATCAGCCAGTTCAGAGATGAACAGTGGGATGTTAAGTGAAAAAAACAAATTTAAAAAAATCAAAAGCCCACACAGCTTACTCTGGTATTTTCACCATATTCCCTGTAACAGTAAAAAAGCTTAAGTGCAAATACACAGATTTCCAAAAGCTCTGAAAGTGCTTTGGAGACGTAAAGAGTAATCAACCCTTGGCTTTCGTATCTCTCATTGCAGCGTCTTCATGAATATCCAGCTTGGCCTGTACAGTCTTGCAGCCTTTATCAGAGTAGACTTTCTCCTCTTTTGGGAAGAACGTCATCTCATCAGCCACTGCTTGAACAACCTTCTCATCAACAGCGTAGCCACGGGCTATCATTTCAGCCCTGATGCACATCTTCACGTGCTTGTGCTCCAGGGGCAAGAAGGGGACAAAGTAGTCAATGAGGTTCCTGTCAATGAGGCTGCTGTGCCACAGTCCACCTGGAGGAGTTTGGGGAAAAAAAAAAATACAATCATAGGAAGGAGTTTCTCTAAACTTGAGCCTGCACAAGATAGGACCCACAGGCCAGGCTGAATTCACATAGCAGTTTGTTTCAACTGCTGCCCAAGGAAGAAAAGCATGGCAGTTAGCTGGATGGATCAGACTCATGGTACCTCGCAATTGTCACTGCTACCCTTCACTGTGCATGCAGAGTGACTTCTGTGCCAAAAATTCTCTTGTGAGGGCATGACATTGGCGTGAAGGGACAGAAGGGCACGGGGCCAGGCCACCGTGGGAAGGTGGGGTCACAGGAAGCAGGGCAGGGTCAAGGTAGGCTGCAGTACAGATTGCAGAGATGAACTCGGTGTTACGAAGTAAAATGGATTTCCCATTTTCTGGGGAAAGGGACTTACTATTCTTGTTATTGAAGACTCCTACAGATAGCGTGGGCTCCAGGTCTTTCAGCTGAATCTCTTCCCTGCCCTTTCCACTCGTCCAGAAGTCAAAAGCTGCTTTATTAATTAAATCACCACCTGCATTGCTGTTCGTAAAAGAAAAAGGTACAGTGGTGAATACAGACACAACTGAATCAGAATTTCTTTTTTAGCTGGTTACACATATTGCTAGTCTTCTTGATGTCAAACAAATCACCAAAACAGAAACCTGTAAGCCAAAATGTAGGGAAAGTCTCCATTTCTTTAAATAGCCATCACTGCGTGGGGGGTTGACCCTGGCCAGCAGCCAAGCACCTACACAGCCGCTTGCTTACGCCCTCCCGCCTCAGCGGGATGGAAGGAGAAAACAGGAAGAACAAAAATGAGAAGACTTGTGGGTCAAGATAAAGACAGTTTAATAGGTAATGAAAAGAGGAGAAAAAAAACCCACAGAAGGCTAAGGAAATCACTTACCACCCCCGCAGTCAGACCAATGCCCAGGCATTTTCGGAAGAACCATCACCTTGGAAGCTGAAACCCCCCCTTCTCTTTCTACCCCAGTTTTATTGCTGAGCATGACTTTACATGGTATTGAATATTCCCCTGGCCAGTTTGGGTTAGCTGTCCCAGCTGTGTCGCCTCCCATCCTCTTGACCACCCCAGCCTACTCGCTGGGGACAGCATGGGAAAAAGGGAAAGCCTTGAGGCTTTGCAAGCACCATCCAGAAACAGCCAAAACACTGGCGTGTTATCAACACCATTTTAGCCACAAATCCAAAACACAGCACCAAACCAGCTGCTGTGAAGACAGTTAACTCCCTGTCAGCCAGACCCAGTACACGGTGCACCCATCCCAGAGAACTTCCCCAAAATGTGAACTCTCATACGATCTGTGCTCTGGGCCAGGCTTGTGAGCGCAGCACGCTGCAGTGGTCTGCTGCACAGCGTCAGACCTGCTCCACTACAGCCACAGGCTGGAAAAGAGCGCTCCCCTCTGTCTTTACAGAGAGTCTCCACTCCAGAGCGGTTCTTTTGCTGTTCGTTGAATGAGGTTCCATAGGAACATCATTATTATCATCATAAACACAGATTTATCTCAGTATCTGAAAATAACTGAAATAGGTGCTACAGACCTGAGGAAGATGAAGATGGCTTTCCTGTAGGACACCCCATCAACATGCTCATAATAGTCTAAGAACGGCTTGATGGCATCAATGAGACCTGGATGCATTTTGTCCATCTCATCAAAAATGAAGACAGAGTGGGGACAGGCACTGACGTTGCCCCGAATCCAGTTCTGCAGTTGTTCCTGGAACAAGAGGTTGAAAAACACTGCAAAACTAGGTCTCTTCCAGGTGTATTGCAGGATGCTTGTATGTGACAGACTCTAGCGACACTTTCAAATGTCAGTATCCCACACTTGCTGGCTATACATTTCCCTGAAGAGAGAACCATGAACTCTGTGACTGATCCCTTTGACATGCGACACTGAATTTAAATGTGAATTCTTTCCCTGCTCACAGAGGAAAGACTTCCTAATTCTTTCTGCTTAGTGTATGGACAAGACACGAAAACCAGGCTGAGATCAGAAGTCTTGGAGAAGTGAAAGCTTCTTTTTGTTTGTTTTAAAAAAAAATCAGTGTTTTATCTTTTGTACAGAAACCACATCTATCAGTACTTCAGTTCTGTGTACCTTCAAACATTAAAACATGAAGATCAGAGTTCTCCAATGTCAAGGAATGAAGTCACTCGAGAAATCTGTCATGTGGGCTACACTTTCTCATGGCACAGAGCGTGGTGGGTTGAGCCAGCCAGCAGCCAAGCACCCCCACCCAGCAGCGTGGAGGAGAGAGCACAAAGAATAAAAGTGAGAAAATTAATGGGTCAAGATAAAGACAATTTGATATGTGATCGAAAGTAGAAAAAATAAGCAAAGGGAATCCCTCACCCCCCTGACACATGCAGACCAATGCCCAGACAGTGTTAGAGCAGCAGCCACCTTGGAAGCCAACGGCCCCCACTTTTTCCTTCTTCTACCCCAATTTTTATTGCTAAGCATGACAGCATATGACAGAGAATATCCCTCCGGCTGACTGGGGTCAGCTGTCCTGGCTGTGTCCCCTCCCAATCTCTTGCCCACCCCAGCCTGCTCGCTATGAGTGGGGGAAAAAAGCAAGCTTTGAGGCTGTGCAAGCACTATTCCATAACAGCCAAAACACGGGTGCGTTATCAACACCGGTTTAGCTACAAACGCAAAACATGGCACCGCAGGGTCTATTATGGAGGAAGTTGCCTCCATCCCAGCCAACCAGTACACACAGTTTTAATGACAGGATTCTTTCCTAACAGCAAGCACCGCAGAAATCAGCAGTCGGCATCAGTGAGAAGACAGCACTAGGAAATTACTTTCACTTCGGATTTCTCGGAGTTTTGGTGCCTTTCTCTTTCGCTTTCTGCAAGCATTTCCCCCTCCATCTCTCCTAAGCACCAACTTTGGAAATACACTGCTGTACTCCTCCTGTTGTCAGGTATCTGAGGGAAATGTGCAGCACAAACAGCCAAACCGCTGCACTAGCGGGTTTAGGGACTCGGGGTAAGTGGATTACTTTGTGTCCCTCCTCACCTTGTAGAGCTTGAGTTGGTCATGGTGGGGGAAGTGCAGTGTGGCCAGAAAGAGATGGACGAACTTGCTCCGCAGGCCGGCGCGGTGGACGTGCTCCGCCAGGATCTGGCTGAGGAAGTTCTTGCCGGTGCCGGCCCAGCCATGGAGCGAGAGTGCCAGTGGCTTCTTGGGGCTGGGGTTGTTGCTGAAACCCATCACCGCCTTCAGCACCACGTCCTTGGCCAAGTGCTGCCCAAAGAGCTTGGCGTCCAGCTGCACCTTCAGTGCTGCAGGGAGAGGGACAGCTCAGCACCCCATGGCCACCAACAGGTGCCGGTCACTGGCCACGCACCGGGCGAGCTCGGCACGGCCACTGTCGGGCACGGGGCTCGGCACGGCACGGCCACCGCCAGGCACACCGGGGGCTGCCGCGGGCACTGACCGGTTACCGGCCGAGCTCCGGGGCAGGGCCGGGGAGCCCAGCGCGGCCCGGCGCCCCCGCGTCCCAGCCGTACCGGTGGCGTTGAGGCGCTGCCCGGCGCTGGGGCAGCACTCCACGTAGTTGCAGTAGAAGCTGGGGTGGGAGAGGTAGCCGGTGAGGGCCGAGGCGACGCCGATGGCCAGGCCCACGCTGAGCGGCTCCAGCGCCGCCAGCCCCGGCAGCAGCAGCCAGAGCAGCCCGACCACCCGCGGCATGGCGGATCCGCGCGCGGCCCCGCTTCCGCCCGCTGCCGGCTGCGGGCGGGAAAAGGCCCGCTCCGCCCGTAACCGCCGCCGCCATCTTTGAGAAGGGCACGCACGGCATTCGCTGCCCTCCTGATGACGTCAGCGAGCAGTGACGTACCCGGGGGGGGGCGGATGGCGCTAGGGGCGCTGCCTGACGGCGTTAGCATCCTCGGGCAGCGAGGTGGAGGGGCGCGGGGGAGGCCCAGGGCGTCCTCACCGCCTCCATCGCCTCGGGGCGGTCCCCTGACGGCGACCCAGGCCCCGTCCCTGCCGTCGCCCCTCAGAGCGACCCAGGCCCCATCTTCTGTCCCCGACCCGACCCTCCACCCCACCGGCTTTTCCTGCAAGACCCGGCCGCAAACGCCGCTCCCCATCCCGTGCCACAAGCAGAATCCTCCTCTCCCTCGTTCCCCACTGGCGGCTGGGGTTGACACGGTGGGGAGGACACCACCAGCCGTGGGTGGCTGCGCTGGACCGAGCAAACCACGGAGGAGCGGCCCGCGGCCTGCAGGAGAAATGGCGTGGGGACGTGGTGTGGAGATTAGGAGGGCTTTTCTGCATCCTTCTCATTTAACGGTCAGCAGCACTGGCACACGGTGTTCCCCAAAGCAGAGAGCTCGGCCAGGATGGGGTAACCGCATCGGCGTGAGGCGGCGATGCCGCACAGACCGGTGCTGAACCAGGACGCTGCCACTGACCGGGGCCTGCTGGACAACTGCAAAACTCATCCTTTGTGCTTGAAGTTCCCGCACCTGTAAAGCAGGAACAGTGGTGCTGATCTACGGTGTGATTTCTGTGAGATATAGATGACAGCCAGTATAAAACAGACTGATACTATTACTGAGAATGTTATTGATTAATAGATTTTATTAATTAGGGCAATGCTGGGACTTAAGGTGCAAACAGTCTTGCCACAAAAGTGGGAGATTTTGCTCTTCAAAATGCTTTTTTTTGGGAGTGTTTCTGTGGCAAGGAGAGCAAACCTCATCACCCATGTGTGTCCCTCTTCTGCTTGCTCTATACCACGATTGTTAACCTGTCCTGCATGTTTATTCGGGCCTCTACAGAAGGTGCCTCTGGTATGGGACAGCCTGAATCCCTTCAAGGAAAAGTGTGTAGACTGAGCTGCAGGGAGGGGAAAGGGAGTTACTGGTTCTTCCGTCTGCTGTGGTCTTGTAACCATAAGAGGAGGCATTCAGCCTGGTAATGCCTAGATGCTCAGAGTCACTCTGGAGGCTACAGTCTTGCAGCCTTTGCTGGAGTACAGCCTTTCTTCACTGGGGTAGTCGACCATTGCCAAGGCAACCTCTGCTATGAGGTCTTCATCCTCAGGATGCCCTTGCATGCGCAGCTCCTCCCGGACACACTGTCTCACATGTTTATATTCAAGAGGAAGGAAAGGGACGAAATAGTCAATCAGGTTCTTCTGGATCAGTTGACTGTGAAAGAAACCACCTGGAAGAGAGAATAGGGAGCTTTACCATCGGAGTGCTGCGAAGGCCGGTGTGTTGCTGTGCACTTCATGGATCATTTTGCAGAAGACATCAGCAGTCCTGGGACTGAGCCCTGAGCCCAGAGGTACTCACTGTTTCTGTTCCTGAAAATTTCCTCTGAGAGCAGAGACTGGAGCTCCTTCACAGGAATGTCTTCTCTTCTCTTCAGCCTTCTCCAGTAATCAAGGGCAATCTCTGTAATCTTATCTCCACCTGCATTGCTGTTAGGAAAGAGATTCACTGGCTCATTAAAGCTGTATCTTTGCCATCTTTATTGCTCAGATCTGGGCAGTGGTTTAAGTCACTTTGTGTGATTCTGCACTGGAGTGGAGGTGACATGTCCCTGCATGTGGGTGTTGCCCAGAGATGGAAAGTGAGAAGGACCACACTGTCTCCCAAATGACAGCGGTGTCTGATGTTATGAGCACTCCTCTGGCACAGTGGCTTGGACAACTGCGTTTGTCATTGTGCAGGGGGATTGGTCATACAGCCAGATATTACTGAGAGGCTCTCTAACAAGCTACTGTCTGTGGTAATTGCTGCCTCAAGCTGAAATAGGTAGTTGGCCGTGTGTTTGAATGTAAATGCAAGCTGAGAGGTACACCAGCCCATAGCTTGGGGTTTGGGCTTGCTTCAGTCATGTACTGTGAACAGAGCTGGGGTGACCCTCAGCGAAGGGATTTTCCAGGAATAATACCTGGAGGAATTGTGCTCCCTTGATCTGTGTATGCAAGTCTTCAATAGGTGAGTTTTCCCCTCTCTGCATGTAAAGACCTACCTAGGGGAGTCCCATCCATCCTACAAAGACCTTTCTGCCTAACAGCGGTGTTATAGAGCTGCAGAAAACATATTTACTGACCACTCAGGAAGTGGCATCTCCAGTACTTTTGGAAGCTCACTTGAGGAATGGGAGCCTTTTCAGCCCAGGGACAGCTCACCTCTCTTTATAGTGCTGAATAGATCAGATCTTCTGGCTGACAAAACGGCTGGGCATGTTCATTGATAAAATGCTGTAAAGACAGACAGCAAGGGACCTTGAGCTACTCAGCCACGCTGCAGTCAGCTACAAACCTATCAGCAGCTGTTACTCCCTTTGCCCCTGCTGATTCTGTGGGACCGTAATTCCATTTTGGCCTTTGGCATTCCTTACTTCAGAAAGATGAAGATCGCCTTGCCGTAATAAACACCATCAATCTCTTCATGGTAGCCAAGGAATGGTATGATAGAGTCTATCAGGCCATGTGGCATCTGATCCATTTCAGAGAAGATAAAAAGGGACCTTGGACAGGCACTGACATTGCCCCGAATCCAATTCTGCAGCTGCTCCTGTGAGAAGAGGCAAAATTATCTGGGATTTGCACTTACAATTGCAGATAAATTGCAGAAAGTGAGATAAAGCTTGAAGTACCTTATAGAGATGGACATGTGAAAGGTATGGGAAATGCAGTACTGTGCTGAAGTGGTGCACAAACCTCCGTCTTGGTATATTAAGCTGATAGAGATTCTCTGCAATGATACTGCTGACAAACGATTTGCCTGTTCCAGTCCAGCCGTGGAAGGACATCACCAGGGGCTTTCTGGGCCGTTTGGAGTGCATATTTGCACTCAGAGCTCTCAGAACTATCTGGATAGCAAGATGCTGGCCAAAGACTTTTCGGTTCAAATCTGTCTTTATAACTGAAGGAATGAGGAATGAGAGAAGAGTCAGAAAATGTCATATTATTCCTCCTTTTTTTTTTTCGGTTGCAGCTGAATGACCACTGGGGAGAACAAATGTTTGCTGCCCTCTGGCATGCCAAGGTTGTGAATCAGCAGAGAATCCAGCAGAGGTGCAGACTCATGAATCAGACTCTTGATAGCATTTATGGGAACCAAGCAGTTTGTATGAGATAGGCAGGAGTCCCGGCGGTATTGTGGTTACTGTCTCCTATAAAGTCCTAGGATAGGATCTAAGGTATTTGCAGAGACTTGTTCACTACATGTGCTAAATTCTCTTTAACTGTTTTAGTGGCATCTAGCATACCTCACATTTATAGAAAAATGTGTTTCTGTTGCTATATCAAGTTCTCTTAAAAAAAAGTACCACAACTGGTATTTCAGTGGCTAAAGTACTAGCAAACAGCCTGTTTGTAAGCAGCCAGATCCAGAGCTGCTAAGAAATGACATATTGAAGTACCTGAGGCACACAGGTCTCCCAACACTTGAGGATTTTTTTTGAAATCTGTAGCCCAGCGCTGAAATGAAGCAGTATTTGTAATCCCATGACAAAGGGAAGGGGGATTTCCAGGATGAAGAGTTTATGGTTAAAAGGTTGCATAAACTCTTTTTCAGACCATGCACTAGTTCCCTGCAGGCAGGGTGAAACAACCCTTTCTTCCCAGTCACTGAGGACTGCCAGCCTGCTTGTCTCAGGGAAGTGAAGCAGCATGTTTTGAATCTAGACCTACCACTAATTGCTACTTATTTGACATGTATTACAGGCAACCACCAACTGGGGTGTGGGATACCACTGGGGTGTCCATCTCAAGAAGATGTGGGATTATTTTGTTAGCTCTTAGCCGTGAATTCACCTCCAGAATTCTGCCTGCTCCTGCCAACGTAAACCAAGACACCAGCAAGGAAAATGCTGCAGTACTGCCGTGAGAAGCATGGTACATGACCACTTGTGGGATAAACAGTATTAGGTTAGTAGAGCTTTTGCCTTCTAGAGCCACTGTGGGCAATAACTCTTTCCACACCCACCCCAAAGGAGGCTGGCATTAAAAAGGAAGCCCTCACCACTCTGGGAAGGACCATCAGCTGGTCCCACTGACAACTTGGCTCAAGGTGCCCTTGCCACTGCCTTACCTGACAAGTTCAGCGTGTCCTTCATATTGCAGCACTCCAGGAGACTGCACTTGAGCCAGGACTGAGCAGAGAGGAGCTGCCAAGCCACGGCAGCACTCGCCATGAAGACTGAAGTGCTGAGAGGGTCCAAAGCTGGCGTCAAAGTGGGCACAAGAATTAAGAATACAGCAGTATTCAGAAGCTTCATGGTGGGAACTGAAAGCCAGCCTGGCTCAGCAGGAAAGGAAAGCAAAACAGAAATTGCAGAATAACTTCCTGGAGCGTGGGGCCTGAGGCTGCTCAAGAGGATGGAAGCCAAGTCTCCCGTAAGCGGGAGGTGTTAATGAGTTAACAGGCTTATCACACTACGCCTTGAGAACCGAAAGTGTTGTGAACAGGGTATTGCCACATGGGAGAGGGAGAGTTTCATCAGAACAATCCCAGCTCTGAGGGGAGCAGGACTGGAACCTCACTGCATCTTAACCAAGGTGCTAATTGTTCTGGTGATTAACCAAGAACATAGTGATGCTTGTTTTGGGCTTAGTTCAGAGTGGGTTATGCAGCTAGCATTGCAGAGCCCGAAGATTTCTATAGCAGTGGCTGGAGCTCTGCAACTCACAGGACTGAACGTGTCAGAAAGCTGCTTTATTAAAACCAAGTTCTCAGAACAGGTATTTTGTCCTGATAACTTCATGATCCCCCCCCACCGCCAAAGAAGTGTCTTTGCAAAGGGGAAGAACAGGCACGGAAACAGCTTTCATTTTCTCAGCAAATGCTTTTTTTTAAACGAAAAAGATATGAAAACACTTTTAAGTAATTCTCATTTTATTTTTAAAATCTCATTGGAAAAACACTGAGCAACATTATTTAGTAGTCAAAATACATGCTTAAGATTGACGTCTCTTTTGAAAGGAGTGTCCTATGCTGCCAACTGCCGAGCACCTGGGAAGCCCCGTTGTTGCCTGTTTTGAGAAAGTCTTCACTGTCAGCTGCCTTCGAGTCTAGAGGTGGGCACAGCTTAGGCTCTTGGCTCGTTATTCCAAGGTGGTTTGCCCAGATGTCTCACCTACAGAGGGGTGTCCTCAAAGCCCCAGGGTTTGGGCTACCGAGGAGCTAACACCTGAGGAGTGGGGCTTGCTCGGCTTTCCGGCTGCAGTCCCTCTGTTAGGACACCCGGAGACTGCACAGAGGCCAGAGGAAGGAATTGGCAGCAGCATATGCAGGTTTCCATGTTGCCTGGACTCTGTCAGAGCTCTCTGGAGACAACTCAAATGATATTTTTACCAAGGTGGTTTAATATCGCTGAAAAAATGCTGGGAATTTTCTAGTCTTGTTTCCTTGATGCCCCAAGTCCTCTGCATTTGTCTGTGCTGAACACTAGATGGGGTGTCACACAAAGGTTTTACTCCAGGATTTACAGGGTAGAACAACTTTTGCAGAAAAATGAGTCATGCCTGAGAAAAACAGAACAGAGAGGAGTACACATCTGCAGAGCCGACCACTCGTGTTATGAAATGTGATTTCTTGGGATACCACACAACCCGGCCCTCATGGCTGCTGAGGATTCATGGAGAGCAAGAGCCTCATAGGCAATTTCAGCACTGAACTGAGAACAGCCGAAGTCATCCTATGAAGGAAGATGGAGAGTTTGAATAAAGAAATGAGGCTGTTTCGCTGGGATATGCAAATTCTCTTGTCTGTACATCTGAATTAAAGGTGCAAGCGGGTTGCATTGCTCACCTCACGGGCTTCAGCAGATATTTCACTGTTCCTCTGTAGAAACAGAGTGTGGTCCCATGAACACTGAAGTAGACTGTCACTCCAGAATCTCTCTGGGATAGTATAGTGCCAAGTTGTATCTTGCAAAGGGCGAATCAGTTTCATAGTTTATGGTCCACCCTTTCAAACCTGGATGGCATGGAGCCTCTTCTGACTGACGTGTGAAGGGGGCAATGAGATGTCCATAGTAAATTTGTCATTGTGGTTTTGTGTCCTTTCACAAGGTCTCACCAGCCTGGAAGGGACTGCATGTCCCAAAGTGCAGACAGGAAATGCAAAATGATATGCTAGAAACAACACAGAGAAGGAGAATTACCTCATCTATGCAAAAAGAAGGGGTAGCATGGGCCACATCTATAGATCTTCTCCTTTCCATGTGGGAGGGAGGTGGCATATATTTCCTATACAACAATAGGATGTATGCTGCATAACAGGTACCAGATGGGTGTTTAAATAACCTTCAGCTGCAACATGTCATGCTGTTATCTCATTATCCCTTACAAGTTAAATGGGTTCAAGCTGGGCCCAGACATGGATGAGATGTCTAATAGTGGTGGTGAGGCTGACATTGATGGCAATTTCCTTGAACAGCTGTCTGAAAGCTCCAAGTGGAGCACAGACCCCGCAACACACAGTCCACAGTACAACGTCTTGTTGCCTGTTGTGTTGTGCTGATGAGCATGTTGTTCTTTTGTCTCAATGCCCTCCTGTGCCCTGGCCACAGAACTGGCATCCTGTCATGTATTCACACGGCCCTCCTGACCGGCATAGGGGGTAGTGGTGGTCAGCCAGGAGTGGGTCATCTTGAATCAGCTGCCACAAGCTGAAGGTACTGAAAATTTGTAGCAGAGAACTTTCAAAATGTGTTCGGTGTGCAATAGTTGGCTTGGGGTATCTGTGATTTGTGGTGTTGATCAGCAGTGGAAGTGGTGTGGTGGGAAGGTGAGGTTGTGGGAGAGGTAAGGACATGGCGGGGGGGATTACAGGAAGAGGAAGGTAGGGATTTGGGGAGCAGTGATATGAGCCGGAGGATGTCGGGTGTTTGTGGTGAGTAATTCAGAGTGCTAAAACTATTGTGATAGGAGAGGTAGTGGAGATGGGGTGGGTGTGTTGCAAAGGGGGAGATAAGGGATGGAGTACTTAAGGCCAAGGATGAGGGGAGAAGAAAGTCCCAGATGAGAGGTTTGCCTGGCCTTACTCTGCTTTCAGTGTGTTGAAATTTTCTGTCACCCACCCGCAGTTTGATTTGTACACTGTTAGTTTAAAGTCAGCATTCTCAGGACCTCGGGCTGGCAGCAACATGGCAGAGAGCCTAGAGAATTTGGGATATGGCTGGTTAGCGTGGCTTTCTGATCACGAGGCAGCATACCTCGCATTTGGCTGGTCAGCCAAGAAACGTGTTTCCAGCCAGGGGACAGGGTGCTAGGAATTGGTGTTGCAGCCCTGCCTTGAGTTCGTGGAGTGCAAGAGGTTTCCAGGTAAGAACTGCAGGGTCAATGAATCAGCGCTTTTCCCAGAAAAAGTCTGTATTTTTTCTGGAGAATGTATAAGGTCCTCAATATTTCCAAGTGCTTTATGAAAGAGATTTGGTAACATGAGGTGCTGGGCTGGCAAGAGTTTCTCACTGAAGGTTTCTAATTGGAGAAGTAGGAGACTCATTTTTCCCTACATTCAGTTTAATTTCTACCTAAACACATATCTTCTATCCCTGCTTTCTGACTCTGGCTAGACACTCTCTAATGCTCGGAGTTTTTCTGAGGGGAGCTTGGTTTATTTTTACCCTTTTTTTTCCCCTCTGTCTGTGTGGTTTGGGTTTGTTTTCTTTCCCTGCTTCAATTTCAGCATCATCTTCCAAGTGCTCCTTATCCTAAACATAGAGATGAGGCAGTCACAGGAAAGGGATGCCACTCTGACGTACATCGGGATCTTTTAAGGGTGGGTTTGTGGTGAGCTGTATCCAAGTACAGAGCCTGGCTAAGCTCTGAGGACTACACTAACACTGTGGAAAGGCTCTGACTCACTGGAATGTGTTCATTGACCTTTCTATAATGTGACAGTAGCAATAACACAAGACACCAAAATCTACGTTAATGTTGAGCAAACATTGTCTAATTCTAGCAACACCCAGGGAGTCAAGAGACTGTCATCCTTTTCTTGCAGGTAGGAAAACTGAGGTTTGTAGATGATGAAAGTTCTTCTTAACATGGGAGTTAAGGGTAGCAAAGGGTTCAGCAATTCTGTTCTCTCTTTGAAATCTTTACTCAAGAGCTTGAGCCATGATTTGTCTTGGGCAGGCTTAAAAATCCTTGTCTAGGGTACAAAATCACAGAGTCCCTTGGGTCAGTGTGTGCTGCTGTGCTGTGTGAAGAGCAAGGAAAGGTATGGATGAGCTTGGGATTTGGGTGGAGCATCACGTACGTGTCCAAATAAATCTGCCTGTTGAAATAATTTCTCTGATCATGCCTGAACCCTTGTAAAATTCTGATGTACCAGTAGGGTGGGTTTTTTTGTTCTGGTTGCTGTCTGTAGAAAATGCAACTGAGAAGTTCTTCCCTGCAACAAAAGAAAAGGATTTCCCGTCCAGGTGCCCAACCTTAAAGCCTTTTTGCCTGAGCCTCTATTGCAGTCAGAGACCAGAGTCCCACTGTGCTGTACAAGCAGAATGAATAACCAGCCCTAAGGACCTTACAGTGTTTGGATGCAATGGTGGTCCAGACCAGAGCTTTACCTGGTCTACACTGGTACAGCAGCTGCCCAGAGCAACGTACAGCAGCTGAGGTGAATGCTGACAGTCTCTGCAGAGGAAGACAAATGTGATTTTTAATCTGGTATCAAGTGGTTTTCAGCAGGTGGAGCTACACAGGTCATGTTACCTAGTAGGGAGAGGAGTGAAAGGTAGGGGAGAGGAGGCGTTTAAAGCCATGCTTGACCTACAGCATTGGTGTGGGTGAGGGAAGCTGCTGTCTCACATTTCTTTTCTCCCGTGGGAACTTCTTTGAAAGGTAATGTTTTATAGATAAGTGCAAGGCAACAGGCTGGCAGGGCACTTCTCTGCCCTTTATAGGGTGAGACTTGGTGCTGAAACCTGTTTGATCTTTTAGTCATACCAACTCCATCAAGCGATGATGGGTGGAGGAGGTCTTTCTCAGAACAAGCACAGGGAGTTATTTAAGTGCCCCGCAGCCAGGCTGGCTCTGCTCCTCCACAGACTGCTGTGTGCTCCAGAAGGAGAAGGGACGGAGGCAGCCGGCCCTTTGGCTTTGGAAAAAATGAGAGGTTTCTGTTCATCTGAACAGGAGGTGCTGAGACTGCCATAGTGACAGGCTTTGAGGAGAACCGGTTTTTAATCTGTAGCTGCATGATCTTAACAGGTGTCCATTTCTAAAATGGACTTTCATGGCATAGACACACTCTAAACTTATGTAGGTTTGGTGCCAGGAGTAAAGAGGTTAAGGTATAGCTTGGAGAAAATTGCTGTTAAGAGTTTAAATACCAGTGCTGCAAGGACACCGGGGCTCAGGTGGGTGTTCTGTGTGCCGGCTTGGGTATCTGCCGTTGCAGGGCAAGAGGATACAGCAGCTCAGGGTCTAATGGTACCACCCAAAGCCGGGTGCAAATAAGCAGCAGCCAGCTACGGACTGTGCAAATCCAGCTGGGCTGGCAGCTGAGAGAGGCACCCTCGGGGCAGGAACTGAGGAAAGCAAAGCAGGGTGTGGGACCCGTGTTTTACCAGCCTCGCCTTTTCACCCCTCACTGCTGCAGAGCTGGCTCTGCTCCTGCCTAATTGCCTCTGGGTTCTAATTTCAAGGCCCCTGTTGTGCAAGATCGAGATGAATAACGTATGAAGTGGTAGTGATAGACCCAGTGGACGGGCTATCAAGTTGCACTTGCATGCTGGCAGTTAGACTCTGTTTTGGCTTGTAAACTAAACACTTCTGGTGCAGACATCCTCTGTGGTCTAGTGATTAGATCTGGGGACTGCATTTGGACTCCAGGGGTCAAACCAAGGGTGCTGTCACCCAGCTCCAAGCAACACTGGGTAAGTCACATCATCTGTTCTTCCTAATCCCCTGTGTGTCTTTCCGTGACATGAACAAGAGGGGAAGGAGATCCCATAAAAAGATTATAATCATAATTTTAATTTAAATTGTGTTTCATTATAGAATTTACTGTCCCAGGAAGTAATTTAATTTTAACAGTTTGGACAATGACTTGACGCATGTAATTATCAAGCACTACTGTCATGTATGACAACAAATTTGCAAGAAAGATAATTAAACCTTGTGCTGTAGGTTCCTCACTGGTAAGATGGGGATGCTGTGAGAGTTGGATTTCACTCGCCTCGATCCTGCCTTTGGTTTTTTCCCTTCTTTTTAAAACTGAGCCCAGAATCTGAAACTGGAGACTGTTCCTGTTTGGCTTTGACTGGGCTCCAGCCTGGGTCTGGGGCCTGATTTCTGGTTTTGTTCTCCAGGCTGGCTTGGAAGCAGCTGGAGTGGAACAGCTCTCGTGTGAGCCTGCCTGCTGTGTGTAGCAATAGCTCTCATTGAGAGAATAAAGAAATAATAGGAAAACTTTAGCCCATATTCTATCTTAAAACTTGAATTCTGTTGCAAATAATCATTTAGAGATAAAAACTGTGTGAAAGGGATGAAACTTGAACTTGATGAAATTAGAAAACACGATGCTTACATGGTGGGGGAGGATTGCTACAGGAAGAGGATTATAGGGCATGAGTAATGCTATGCTCTTGCTCCAGTCATAGGCTCTGATGTGGCAAGTGGCTTGTATTTCATCCAAAGTACGTAAGGTGATGGTGTTATTAGGCAGACATCCCCATCCAACACTTTGGGACCCTTAGGTGAAAGAGGATTTGAAAGTGCTCAGTAGTTTTTGGGTTGGACTAGAATCAGAGGCGGTGTTTGGCTTGGGGTTTGCAAAACTAAACAGCCTGCTCTTTCACGCATCTTCTGTGGAAGAGCCATAAATACAGGTCACTAAAATTAGTCTTGCAAAGCAGCTATTCTGACTGGCGCCGCTGTTATTCCTGCTCCTCTGTCTCCAACTCATGCTTGAATAAAGACCTCTGCCTGGTTTTAATCAGTTTTAGCAGTTGGCATTGAGGAATGAGTAGGTTCATCAGGAGAAAGCAACTATTTGCTGCTGTAGTAGTTTCACCATTTGTTCAGACACGCCAGGTCTGTCTGCCCTTGGAGGGTTTCGGAGGTTATGGTGCTGGGCTCGGTACTTAGCACCTGGTTGCAAGGCAAGAGAGGAGCACCAGGCAGTTTGCCCGCGAAGGCTAAAGGACAGCAGGGTCTCTTCAGGCTCCTGGTTTGTCAGAGAGCCTCAGAGGGAATCCGTATCCAGAGAACAACAGGCACCAGCAGCCAGCAAACCTTGGCACCAGTGGTTAGGTCTTCTGAGCAAGGAGGGATGTGGTGATTTCTCTAGAGACTGCAGTGAGGAGGCTTCCTCAAAACCGCACCAGGTCCGTCCATCTCTGTGGTTTGGACATCAGGCTGTTGTTGCAGGACAGCCAAGGTGTCACTCCTGTTTGGTGACTTGCCATTGGGAGCTTTCCAGTCCATCTCTGACCTGTGTGGTGTCTCTTCTGCCTCTGGTGCTGAGAACAACTGTGAAGAAATCACCCAGGGTAGCATCTCTTAGACCAGGAGTCCGATGCAGAGTGAAACCCTGAGATGACGAGCTATTGTGCAGCTGTTTCCACTAAATAATAGTAGACTTCAACAGCCAGCTGGAGAAAAATGGCTTTGTAGGGCCTGAGGTGGTCCTGTTGCATGCGGCCTCTTGGAGTTGACAGTCTCGGGCCCATTTTCCAGGGAGGACTGTGTTCTCTACAGCCTGCTTGTGTTTGTTCTTTACACCCAGGGTAGAGCGCTGCCCTACCCATGCTGGTCACTCCTGTACTGTGGGTGTAACTCCGACTCCACACTAGTTTGATGCAAAATGAATTCACTCAACCACTCCATTTACCTGATAGAAAAAATGTCATCTTGGTTTTTTTCTAGGTTCTTTCTGGATTGGTTGGTTTGTGTTACTGAAAGAGAAAAAATAAAATCAGGAGCAAATTTTAAAATTATCTACATGTACTGAGAGTTTGGGAGGATCTTGTAGCTTAGGAGCATGAACTTGAGTGACTGCAAACAGACACTTGCTGAAGTCCACTTACTCAACTGACTTGAGTGCTGCAGTGTGCGGGGAAAAGCATCACACCGTACAGCAGCTCCTTTTGATGCTTCTGTAGGCTGGACATGAAAGAGCTCTTGGGCAGGTAAATCTCACAGAAAGGCTGTAGCCACCACCTCTGCTGTCATCCCTTCGTGGTGAGCACAATCAAGCACGCTGGGAGGCTTTCCCTGTCCCCTCACTGCAGCTCCCAGGCTTGTCCGGCCACCTGCAGGTTGTTCCTCCTGTGCACTGGAGGAGGCACGTCTGTATTTTCCTGCGGAGGGGCAAGTGACACACTTGATGAAAACGGATCAATGAACAGTTGTCACTAGGTCTCAGTGTTCAGAAATGTGTGTCTCTATTTAAGCAGGACCAGCTGAGAGGTATTTTAATTCTTTCACTTCTGCAGCATCCAGCTGAAGTACCCTATGAGGACCTGTTAATTTATGCCTTGCATCTTACTGTGGACGACCTGAAAAGTATCATTCCCATACAGATTCATCAACGTTAAATAAGGATGGAGGGTCAGGGAGGGATTTGAAAATGTTAGGTTCTTTTTCCAGGAGATATGTTACCTAACAGGAAGAAAAATGTGCTCTGCTAAATATAAAAGATCGTGTGCAGGACTTTGGTTTCCAGCTGTTGTTAAAATGTGTGTTTGAGAGCTGGGAACCTGTGGCCAACAGTGAGCTGGAATGAGCTGAAAACAGGAGAATGGACGTGCTCTGCAAAGAACAACTTTAAGTCCATGCTAACAGCATAGCAAGAGAGGAGACCGTGCTGGAGGATACAGAAAGGCCCTGAAGGAACAGAGATGAGCAAGCCAGATCTATTGCGGAGTGAGCGTCCCAGGGGTGTTTTCTGTAAGAACATAGCTGGAATTCCTTCAGTTTGGGAGTAGCCCCTCCAGAGTACTAAATAACTCGGTGTGGAGTCATCCTAGACCCCTCTGTGATGCCTTGTTGCATTTAAAAGAAAAATGAGCTATTAGGAGGCTGAAGGATGATTGGAGTGCAAGGGTGAAAAGAGTTGGCAGTCATGTGCTGGTCATCTGCTTGCTTCAGCGTTGGAGAGAAATAAGAAAGTATGACTGGGATAATCAAAAGCATGGAGGAATCTCCTTTGAAGAGAGATGAAAGCGAATGGGAGTGTGGTAAAGCTGAGTAAGAGGTGATTTCACAGACATATATTGAAGGAGGAATATGCTAGACAAAGCTGAGCAGGAACTGCTGCTTTTCCTAACTTCCCGCATGTCTCTCTGACATAAGAGGAGAAGGAGATCCCATTAAAAGATTATTATTATTATTATTATTATCATCATCATCATCATCATCTTAATTTAAATTGTGTTTCATTATGGAACTTATTGTCCCAGGAAGTAATTTAATTTTAACAGTTTGGACAACGACTTGACACATGTAATTATCTAGCATTACTGTCATGTATGACAACAAATTTGCAAGAAAGAGAATTAAACCTTGTGATTCAGAGCTTAAGTTAATCTCTGACTTCTGAAGACTGGGCGAACCGGGGTATATGGGGCCAGAGAGCCTCAGTCCATTGCTAGGTACCACAGGGGCGTGTACAACCTTGAAACCATGGTGCGCCCGACGGCTGGTACAACCTCACGGGCTCCCTGCTCCTGTTGAAGAGCAGCAGCTTCCTTCCACCAGCAAACACGCACATAAACTTCCCCTAGTGTCGTACGATGCAGCGCAGCTCCCTATCCCTTTCTGTTGCCTAACTCTCCTTGTGGGACAGCTCTTGCCCTGCTAATGTGGCCATAACATCCCGTAGCCTCCTGTCCCGATTCCCTTTCCACAGCTGCCTTCCCACCTGGATCCAGCTTCTCTCCTGCTAATGGGGGAGCACTTCTTGTTTGGTTTTGGCTGAGCTGGCGGCACTGTTGACAGAAACGTGCTGTGCTAGAGCGACGCGTTCTGCTGCTTTATAAATATTTGTAATGAGCACGTATCTCCTCATGGAGGGCTGCATAGAGTAGAGTTGGATAAACACAGGGTGGAGCAGATTTCTGGGCACACATCATGGATGTGAGGACATAGCCTGTGAATCAGGAGAGAAATCAAAGCATGGGACCCAGACAGGTTCCTGGAGTCCTGCTGATGGACCGTTCAGGTGGGGAAGAAATCTTAAGATAGTTAGCCCAAGCATCACTGCCTGTGGAGTAGCATGGAGAGGTTTCTCTACTTCCTTGCATTATTCAGGCCAAATTCTGGTCTTGATAAAGTCAGGGGATCACTCTGGGAGGTGGTATGGTCCTACATCCTCTTCTCTTTCCTCACTGTGGGTTTGGGAAATACACACTGACTGTTTTTAACTTTCAAGTGCAGTAGATGTTGCACTGCACAGGGTATGTAACCTCTGCTCTGATGTCCAGGCAGGGGCCTGTGAGCTTCATTCCCTTTTTACTACCTCCTGCTCTGCTGCCTCAGGACATGACTGGAGCCCGGGTCATGCTCTGTGGGTGCTCCCACCAGTGTGAGCAAGAGGGCAGCTGAGATAACAACGAAGTAAAAGGCTTCCAGGCAACGGGGACTGTAAATAATGCAGCTAAATTACTCCCTGCTTTCCAGGCTGATTATGGGGAGGGTGTTTTTAGCATTGTGTTTGGAAGGTGTTTATGAATAATGTCAGAGTTGAGACCTGGACCACCTTTCTTCTGGCTGCAGAGATGCTGAAGCAAGCCCGAAAGACATGTTGTGCATCACCCAGTGTAAGAAAAAGAAAGGCAAAGTTTTAACATGCATCTGGAGCATAGCTATGGGCTGACAAGTAATTCAACTCAAAAACCCTCAAACTGCTGAGAAGCTCTGACATCTGCCTGAGTCAGGTCTTGTGAGAAGGAGGCCCTGGTCTGCTGCTCTAGGAAGCCCGGTCACCCTCTGTATGCCAAGGACCTTGCTCTGAGGAGTGAGAGCATTTAAGAGATCAGCATGTGTGATAAAGAGATTTAGAAAACATGACCTATATGGCAGGGTGGGAGGAATTGCTGCTGTTTAGTCTAGGGGTGATGGAGGGGATGCAGAGAACTCGGGGTTTTAAACATAAGCTCTGTGTTTTGGAAAGCTTTGTGGTGGGTGAAGCTCTACAGCAGGGCCAAGAAGGAAGGCTCTCCTTAGAGTCAGCCTCGCCAAGATGGTGTAGCCACTCTCAGCTGGAGTCAGGGACAGGCAATGAAGCGCTGACCTTTCCATTCCCTCTTGTGCTACCTTTCCATGTCTCTGTAACAACTTGAAAATGCCTTTCTGTTGAAAACGGGACTTAAAAGGTTTTAAAATGGTGAGCTCTGAAGCCTGCTGTTCTTCCTGGGTTTCAGGGCAGGGTTAACAGCCCAGGAGCTGGGAGGTACCCACCTGCCAAAAAAGGTCCCTGATCTTAAGCTGGGCACCCCGTTGCACTTCTGAGGGCAAGCAGAGGCCTGCAGATCAACACAGCAGGAGCTCATAGTCCTTGGTCAGGCACTGAAGAAGAGAAAGGCCATCTTGGTTTGTTTTCTGCTTTTCTTCTTGAAGCTGCTCATGTGCTGTTGAATGTCAGATCTCCATAAAGCTGAAATCTGGGACCACATCTGCTTTCTCTCCCAGCTCTGTTAGTAAGCCAGTGCTCTTAATGCTGTAAAACATGCCCTGATTCCCATTTTTCCATAACACAGCATGTGGAGGCAGGACCACGCAGTATCCTTTACCTTTGCTCTTGCTCAAGACCATCCCACCAGGGAATCTGTATTTACTTTGTAGTTTTGTAAATGCTTGAAGCCTAGGAAATGTTTCCCAATTCTGAAATTTTTGGCAGCAGGATTTGTTTCTCTTCTCTCCCAGTCTGGCGGGGAAACTACCTCTTTTTAGGCAATAACATAAGTGGGTTTTGCCTGCTGTTTACAGCTGATGGGATCTGGTTCTTGGGAAGAGAAACACACCATGAGTTGCTGCAGCGTGGCTAAGTGAGAGAGATGCTGGCTTCCCACACACCGCAAGCCCTGACCCCTGTCTCCCACCTTTGCCCCGTCGCAGCAGTGGCAGGTGCAGCTCTGCCTAAAGCCAACTTTTAAACCAGCTGGGGCAGAGGGAGAAAGCAAGGGAGAGGAGAAATAACTTCCCTCTTCCCCTTAGCCCCTCTCCCAGCTGGGTTGCATTCCTGAAGGCGCAGAGCAGCATAGCCAAGGAATTCTTTCCTCTAAGAGAAAGCCCAGGCGTGAATCCATGTGAGGCTCAGAATAAGAGAAAATGATCTGCCTCCCACATGCTCACAGCCTGATGGCCTCTCTTCCAAGCGTCTCCTTGCTGTCACAGCAGCAGGGAACATAGTGACTCCCCCACAGCCAGGGTGGGTATGACAGTTTGGGGCAGGAGAGCTGGGCAGCAGCCTGGGAGCAGGCAGGAAGGGATGGTGGATGGAGCTGCAAGGAGAAGGCAGGAGGACGTGCCACTGCCTCTCACTTGGCCCTGGGCCTGGTCCCTGTCCTGGGGCTGGCTGAGGAACAGCAGCTTCCTCCGCTGCTCTTCTCTGCCTCAGACCCGGAGCCACTGCACCCTGCCCCTTCCCTGGGCCTCTCCTGCGGGCTTTCTCCTGCTGCAGGCATCTGGTCTTCTGAGTGCGAAGGAGTCTGAGCCTACACTCCTCATGCCTGAGGCCTCTCAGATAGCTCCAGCCAGTTTGTTTCAGGAGATGCTAATGCTGGCGGTTTCGCTGCTGAGTGACTTTGAGGTATTTTCTGCCATCCTGCGCGCTGCAAAGGGCAGTGGGGAGCCCAGGAGCTGGGGGATGGGGAGCTGCAAGTGAAGCAATGGGATTTCATTCATCTGGGGGAGAAGGTGTGTCACGGTGATGTGACTTCTCATGCAGGCTAAGGAGTGAACACAGGTGGAGCACCTTTCTCTTTAATAAATAGCTAAACCACTCATGCCTTTACTTGAAAACGTAGCTGTATTTGATGAGCCAGCACAGCGCAACCTCCCGTGGGCAGCCGGGTTTCCCAGGGCTCGGTGCAGCTAAGGGCAAGTGATCACTGGGGCAGGGCATGTCTGCAGGCTCTGAGGCTTTGTGATGGGAGAAGCAGGAAGAAATGGCAGGGAAGGAGGGCACTGATGCCTGCAGCAGTGCCAGAACAAGTCGGGAATATGGCTCAGTGCTGCTTGGAGCTGTGGGCTGAGCTGCGGACCCAGGGCAGGCAAAATCCCAGCTGGGCTCTGCACCTTCTCCACTAGCACGTGGGAGCGTGCTGGAGAAGTGCCACCCGCCTGCCTGTCTCCTCCAGGCTGGAGCGGTCCCCTGGGGCTCTTTGCCCAGCCCGGGCTGTGGGATGTAATTGCTCGTTTGGAAAAATTTTGGGGAATCTGAGCTGTAATTGCCCAAAGTGTCTGCTGCCCTCTGAGATCAGGTTGGAGCCCAGGCCGTGCCACGCCAGCATACATGCCTGTGCTCCATTGACAAGGATTTATTACACAACCGACCCTCTCATGTAGCTGCCACCAGGAAATTCCCCAGCATAGCAATAGTGGAAAAACATGTAGTTATAATACTGTAGTGTAATTCAGCTGGTCAAATAAATAACAACCCATGAGGGAACTGAGGGTGACTTTTATTCCATAATCTTTCCAAAGCAGGATTGTTATTAGAGGCCTCTATTTTTAAGTACTTTTCTCAAGGATCATCCATGAATTTTTCATTCCTTCTGCCTGCTGCAGTTCAGTTCCTCCTCCAGCAAAACCCTCCATCTTTTCCCCACAGCTCCTGGGGTCAGCCTAACCTGACAACTAAATCTTTCAAAGCCTGACCCTGTTTCTTATTAATCATTTCTCAAAAAAGTGCGGTGTCTTTTGCTAGCAGTGTTGGTTTTGGGTAGGTCTTATCCTGGGTTGAGACTTCTTGTGCTAAAAGCTTTAAGGCACGGCTTGTAGTTTAAACACATACTGCCCTTAGGGCCTGGTCTCCGTTCAAGCAATGGCTCTGTCCTAGCAGGATGTGACCGGTGGAGGAGGATCAAACCGTTAATATTAACAGCCTGCTTCCGCCCGGATTAATGGGATGGTTGAACATGCTCCTGGCAGCTGCGTTGCCTTGGGTCAGGAAAGCCAGGAAGGTGTGACTGTGGATGTGTCCTGCCTCATGTGAGACCCCTAAACTTGAGAAGTCAAGCCGGAGCTGGGATCCCAGGAGCATTACACCTGCCTTTACAGGCAGCTTCTGCCCCTTGTCTCCATGCACATAGGTGCTGTGCCGACAGACACTGGCCCTCCCCACTGGAGTTCAGCTCTGTGTAACGGTGGAAGGGTCTGAAATGCGTAAACACATGGAAAAAACAACTTTCTTTGCCCACATGGCTTTTATACACCACGGAGCCTGCCCAGCACATACAACACCCACGCCTGTGTCTGCCCCAGGGGCTTACGCTTTAACTGTGCTTCTTGATCACTCCATTCAATTCAAATTTGTGCCAGTTGCTGGTGCAAATTGTCCAGGGCTTCCTGCCAGTGCTTGAATAACGCTGAGGAGGAGAAGGTCTGTCTGGCTAGCAGGAGAAGTCCTGGCTTGTCTGCAGGTGGTACCAAGATTGTGCATCTTCCTGCTGCTCAGTGAGGTGTGCTGGCTGCCTCAGGAGGAGAAGAAGGTGCACAAAGGCAAAAGGTCTCACTGCTGAAGAGCCCGTGGGCTGGATCCTCAGCTGGTAAAAACTGGGGTGGCTCCATGGAGGGTGTGATGTATCGGTGAAGGGTCTGGCTGCCTGCCCGAGCTCCCAGGAGAGCTGGGGAAGGGGCTGCTGGACACAGTGTCATCCCTGCTGCAGGACTGGTCTGGCCCTTGCATCACCCCAGTCCTTGGGCACCAAGGTCTTCTCTGCTACAGGTCTGCTCCTTATCAGCTATGGGGAGGGGAGACGGGAGGGAGCAGTGGTTGGGGTGTGGCTTTGCTATCAACTGCTTATGCTTGGCAATATGGTGTTTTTAATACTCTGCCGAGTTCCAGGGAAGTGTGAGTGGGGTTGGATGCAGTTTGGTGGCAGCACAGGGCCAGGGTCCGGGGTGAACACCCCAGCCCTTACTGCAGTGTTTGAAACCCCATGGCTGCTGCATGTCCCCATGTCCCCATGCCCACCCCCGGGGAAGCAGTCCATTGGAGGCATTCACTGCTGGGCTGTAGAGCTCAACGCTGGGCTGTGCCGCTCCACGCCGGGCTCTGCCAGGACTTGTTCTGCAGTCGCCCTGACGCCAGGGTGGTGGTGACCAGCTGCAGGTACCTCTCCCTTGAAAGCGAGTGTTTGGGGTTTTCAAAGGCTCTCAGCACACCTGGATGTCATGGGGCTGAGCCAGCGCATGGCAATGAGCAGTACAGCATCTTTGGGTTTGCAGCCTCAGGGCAGAACAGCCATGGCGAGGAAGATTCAGCAGCAAATGCAGAGAATTTGCACATGTCCATGCTGGGAGGAAGATCGTGTGCTTGAAGGGTCTTTCTGGCTCTGAGCTCTGCCCTGCTGGGCTGGGACCAGCGCAGGGGTCTGGAGCCAGGCAGGCGGGGGTGGAAGGAAGGACGTCTGCTCTGGACAGGCACAGGAGGAGCTCAGCCCTTGGCAGGGATGTCCAGGGCACACAGCTCACACCTGAGCTGAGCGTGGCAGGAGCAAAGCCTCTTCTGCAGTGCTGATCCTGGCAGGAAAGCTTCCCTGGTGTGACTCCACGCTGTTTGCTGGGAATACAAGAAATGGTGTAACCCTCCCTTCTGCAGGGGCAGAGGTGGGGGCCGGCCTGTGGCATCCCCCGGCCGCTCATCAGGGCTGGTGGGCTAACAGTGCCCAGACGGAGAGGTGACTGTTTTCCTTCTTAGCTTGCTCCCCAAGCAGGAGCCAGCCTTCTGGATCTGCCCATAAAACCTGACTCTTGCTCACGTTGAGGGTTACTTGTGTATCACCTGGGCTCAGGGCCACAGTGCCCAGAGCCCAAGGCTGCCTTCAGTTCACACCAGCACCCCAGGAAAAAGGCTCCCGTACCCTGTTCTCCCTGGGGAGTGGGGTGCCACCAGCGTCCCATTTCTGAGGACAAAACTGTCCTTGTGCAACAGGGTCTGTAGCAATGGGACCAGAGCCTGGCCCTGGGCTGATGTGATGCTCCTCTTGGGTTACTCTGGACCCTCTTGGAAAGGACAGGATTAGCTTTGCTCAATGGCAGTTAAAAAGTTAAAAAGCCCTGAAGAACAAAACCAGTCCTAAAGGCAATAATGCTTCGATAGATGGCTTTGTAAGTGACAAACCGTCACTTCATTCATTGTATTTTTGAGGCTTTTTTGTGTCTTGAAACAATTTTTTTTCCTAACATGTCAGTTAATTAAAAAGCAGCTCGCATCCTCAAAGCGTTCATTTTCCACTCAATCTCCGATGGTTTCCATTTGCCTGAAATAAGTCGGTTTATTTTTTCTTTTTTTTTCCTGTGTAAAGGAACCAAACCCCAAATCCAGCCCTTCAACACTTGCAGACTTGGAGAGCTCCTGTCAGCCCTCACGCTGCCGGCTCGCTGGAGCTTTGCTGCTGCCAGCACCGGGGCCGGGGCTGGGGAAGAAGGAGTTAAAGATTTGCATTGGAAGAGCAGCCCAGCTGCCTGCAGAGGCTTAGATCCCACTCTTTCTTCACCAGTGTTTGATGGCTGGGGAAAAGCCAGCTCCAAACTCAAATGCCACTTTCTAGACCGAGGACAAATTACACCCGCCTGCCCCGATTCAGCCTCTCAGAGAAAAGCAGGTCGAGCTCTTTTGGGGGCCAGGCAGGCTGGTGTCTGTTTCTGTTTGCAGGTTTAGGGCTTTGCCGCCCACGACCGTGCCAGGTTGTGCTTCCAGGCTGGTCACTCCGGGAGCTCCCCTCCCAGCCGGGGGGGTGCAGGGGCTTCCCCGGCCCCCGGTGCTGGGTGCTGGGTGGTGGGGCAAGGGACGGCTCTGTGCCCTGTGCCCCATCCCTCGGCAGGTGGCTGTGTAGGAGGAGGGCTGGCTGCCTCTGCCACGGGAGCGCTCAGCCCGCACCGGGCGGGACTGGGGAGTACTGGGAGCGCTGCCACGGAGGGGTGGGCGGTGGGATCGGGACGGAGGGAGCGCAGGAGCAGAGGGCTGGATGTGGGTGAGGTAGGTGCCTGCTTTCTTCCTAACTCCTCCTTCTTCCCAGGGCTGATCCGCCCGTGTCCGTGGGTGAGCAGTGCCCGGCTGGGTGAGGGATGCTCTGTGCGGCTCCGTCCCTCTGGGCGCGAACAGGAGGGGAGGTGGGACGGGGGGATGGTGGTGGGCTGGTTTAGGGAGGCGAGAGGTCGAGCTGTGGCCGGGCTGTGGCCCACACGATCGAGGGGGGCTGTATCCCGGCTTGGGGCATCGCATCCCCACGGAGCTGGCGGTGGCAGGGCGTGAGGAGCCGAGGCAGCCCGCGGCGCGTCCCAGCCCGGGGTTCGCTCGCCGGCAGCTCTGCCGCATCATCGTGCACAGGGGCTGCGGGCTTTCGCCGAAGGAACAGTGGTGGCTTGTGCTGTGTTTAAACGTGGCTCTTCCTGCCCCCTCTCCCGCAGAGCCCGCTCGCAGCCCAAGCAAGATCTCCGCTGGCCGTGAGTGCTGCAGGCGACCGAGCGGCACCTTCCCCCAAAATGATGGAAAACAAAGTGTTTATGTCATTTACGTTCTACAGCACAATCTTGATTTTAAAAATGTACGTCGTTGCCATCATTACGGGACAAGTGAGACTCAGAAAGAAGGTAAGATCCAGTTTCCTTTTCCTTCTTCTCCCTTTCTGGCTTTTTCCTTGGGGTTCTGTGGTTTCTCTTTCTTCTTTTATTCCTGTAAAGGCCGACAAAGTTTTCCTGAAGCAAGCTGAGTTTTCTTTGACTTAAGTTGAAAGCAAAACATCTTTCATAGCTGCGGCAGATAAATATCTCGCTTCTCTTTGGCTCTTTTTGTTTGTTCCTCCCATCTGTAGCTTGATGTTTATAATTTCTGAATCCTAATCTAAATAGTAATTTCAGATCTAAAATGCCATGCAGGTGAGCTGCTTCTGGAAAGAGACTGTTTACAGTTAATTTGCCATGACTGGAAGAAAAGGAGGGGGGAAAAGAAGGGGGTTAAGAAGAAATCATTGCAATGTTCTTTTTTCTTGCAATGTAGCAGAAAGCTTTTGAGCTTTCAGAGGCTGAGTGGCTACGTGAATGCTCCAGGAGAGCAGAAAGTCCTGGGGAATAAAAACAATAGCTGGAGGAAATGGTTCTTGGACACGGGAAAATACAGGGAGGACTGGGAGCTCTAGCTGCTGTCAGGAGATGGGATTCGCTGGACCATTTATCGCCCACAACCCAAATTGAACTTGTGGCAAAACTCAGCTGTCTGTAAAATCTGTTTTAAAGTATTTTGAGGAGTTTCTGACTGCATCAGTGGAGCGGGAGGGGGAGATTTCTGCTCTCAGATAAAATACAAAGCGATATCCCTGTGCTGTAGCATCATTGTAACTGATGATTTGGCTTCTCCCCTTGTGTTTCTAAATGATGCTCCAGCCCTAGAACAGCCTGGGCTTGTACCATGATTAAATAAAGCGCCAGGGTCCTTTCCAGGCTGCAAAGTGAAGCTGTCACACCTAACCAGGTCCCTGAGAAACAGCTCCTGAACATAGGTGGGGAGCTCGTATAAATCATTTTTATTTGTAAGTTTATTAGTGTAGGATCCGATTTCCCCAGGGCTGGTTTCAGTCACACAGTATCACTGCCAAAAAGCCAGCCAGAAAATATCCTTTCTCAGTAGGGTGAACTAATCTGTCAGTCCTGGTTATCTTTTGGATGCCGCATTCAGTATCTGCAAACTCTGTGCCAGCAGTGATCTCCTTTGGTGGTTGGCAAAGTCTCCGTTAAATAGGTTTCATGGGGAGAAGCGGAGTGGGGTCAGGCCAGAGCTCCCTTGAGCTTGAGGTTTTGGGACCTGCTCGGCGGGCACAGTTGGGTTTTTCAGAGGATGAGGAAAACTTCTTGGGAAGTGCAGGTTTTAACCCCCAGGACTGTGCACATGGAAGTGCAGTTGCTCTTGTGTTTGTGAAGGGTGGTGAGAAACTGGGGCAGGAAGAAATCTCCCCAGGTCTTAAAGATTAGGGGCAAAGCTTCTACCTGTGAAGTTCCTGAAAACATTATAAACATATATATTATGGGGACTCTCTCTTGCAGGCATTTGCAAACCCGGAGGACGCACTGCGCAACGGGGGGCTGCAGTACTACCGTGAGGACCCCGACGTGGAGCGGTGCCGCAGGTGAGTATGCAGCGGTGCTGGCATCCCCCCTGCGATTCCCCAGGGCGATCCCTGGCAGCTGCTGGCAAAGAAGCAGAGGGAAGCTAAAGGGCTCATTAATTAAATAATTACCTAGATAGGTTGAACGCCTGGAGCTGGGCTGTGGAACCCTGCACGCTAGAACAGCTTAATCTTTAACGGAAACATGGTGTGCACTGGAGCAAGGACACGTGGAAGGACCCGTGTTTGGGTCCAACAGCCAACTCTGGCACAATTAAACTCATTCCTAGATGCTCAAAGTCCTGCAAGCCCCCGAGGGTTTGTCCTGTACCCACACCCAAAGGCTCCTCATGCCCTGCTCCGACAGGACCCCAAATCCCCCCAGGTCCCTGCACAGCGTGGACAGGGAACTGCGTGACTGGTCCCAGCGCTGTATGCGGCTGCCGTTTTTGGGGATTTGGGAAGAAGCTGGGCATGATTGCAGTAACTTCTGCCTCCCTGGCAAACTCTGAATCTCCTTCCTTTTCTGTGGGGCTCACAGTTCCTTGGAGGTAAAACATGGGGTGATTCAGCCCCAGGCTTGGTTTGCCATCCCCCTTACCTAGAAGAAGGTGCCCCAAGTGTGGGGCTGGATCACTGGTGACGTGCAGGAAAGGGGCTGGAGCCTTGCCCTGCTGTCACTGAGCCCTTGGCTGCCAGCTCTGCCGCGGGTGGGGGACTGTGCCGCTCGGCTCTCACCGCCTGCAAGTTTTGCTTTAAAAAACATCCAGTGCCACCTAATCTCTGGGCTTCCAGAGGGAGAATGATGGCAAACAAGCTGTTTCCTTGCCAGGAAAAAGAAAATCATAATAATAATAATCGTAATCCTCTTTTGATTAGTCAGAAAAGACAAACTTCCATAAAAATAAATAACCAGAGCTGCAGCAAAGTCCTGGGGAAGTCTGGGATCCGACTTGTGCAGTTAAAGCACTCAGAGTCGGTCCTTGCTGATCTCTTCACAGCCCTGGGGAAGACAGATTAAACCCAAGGTGTTTCCCCTGAACACGGGTGATGTTGGGTTTTCTCCTCTGGTGTTATCAGGAGGGGAGCAGAGCCATGGCCAGGCTGTTGGGGTCTGTGCAGGGCAGGGGCAGAACACGGGAGAGCAAGCGGCAGCTGGGAGAGAGGTTTCCCCCTTGCCTCTTAGAAAGGCCCCTGGCTGGCCTCTCAGCTCTTGTCTTTCCTTTCTCCTCCCTGTTCCTCCATTTGTCCTGGCAGCCCTGCTGAACCTCCGAGTCCTCGGGGGCTTGTTCAGACAGGGCTGCCGCAGGTGGCGAGGCGGTGGGTGTCTGGCAGCTGCCCTCTCCCGGCACGGCTGACACCAAAGCAAACCTTGCTCATCACTGCGGTCCTGGCTGGGCTGCGGGAGGGTTTTGTGGTGGTACCCGCAGAGGTGATGCTGGCTTGGGAAGGCAAGCAGGGCCCTGGGCTGGGAAGTGAAGGGGCTGTGAGTGGGCGACCCTGTCCTCATGTCTGGGAAGGGGCTGGCTCTGCCCAGGGACCGTCTGGCCAGGAGGAGCAGGGGGCTTCCCACAGCTCCCCTCCACGCTCCCGGGTTTGGCAGGGAATACGTCTCCTCTGTGTCCAGGCTCTGATCAGCTCATCGCTACTAACTCCTCCTGGCATCGCTGCTACAACAGCAGGACTCATTTTAGTGTATTTTCTAGGCCAATTCCTCCATACTGTCCCAAAATCACACCCAGAGAGCAGCTGAAATAGGGTTTCCAGCAGGCTCCTTGCCGTGTTCTTCCCCTCCTTGCTTGGGGACGTGGCTCTTAAGCTAGGGACTGCTCCCCTTGGAGATGGAAAGAGCAGGCAGGAGAAAGTCCCTTGCTCTCCTGCCTCTTATGGGGATAATGGGGCGCTGAAAGCCCTCGGGGTAGCTCTTTTCTGGGTACAACAGGTTGTGCATCCCCTTCATGCTTCAGCAAAGCCAGGACTGGAAGCGGCTCAGGCGCAGTATTTACCTGCAGGTGCCCTGGCCCTGCTGAGCCGCTGCCTGGCCTGGGCTCTGGCATGGGGAAGGGGCAGCAAGGGACGCTGGTGGGGGCTGGCGTTCAGCACACGGGTCATTTCATGTGACGCAGTGATGGGAACCAGCTACTGGACCCAGAGCCTCTTTTCGTGTCCCTGTCCCCAGGCTTCCCAGTGAGGGGGATTATGTCGAGGCAAGCTGGGTGACCGGAGCCCTTCCCTGTATCTCCTGTTCCATCGCTCAGAAACCAATCGTGCCTGGGGGCAGTCACCCTCCAAAAAAACAGGGCACTTGGTGTTGAAAATTTCTGATGAAGAAGCTTTTGGCAAACCTTGGCCTGAAGAAATCAGTGTTTGGTGGGGCAGTTGCCAAGGCAGGCGCCAGGACATCTCCCGCACCAGAGACCTGACTCCAGGGGCAGGAGAAGGGGCTTAAAACACAGCCCTCTTTCTTTTCCTAAGTCAGTTTTCAGCCAGGTCTATCCCTGCCTGTGCCTGCACTAATAAGCTGTGACTGAGCGTCCTAAAACTTCCTGGCCGCTTCTCAACTTGCGCAGAAGGGCAGCACAGACGTCTTGGCCTTTGCTTCAGCGAAAGAATTGCTTATAATTTTCTCTGGGCTTTGTGAAAATTTAAACACCCCAGGGCACAGGAATGGGGAAGCAAGGGCAGTTCTTATCAAGACTTCATCTCTGCCTCTCAGACCTTCAGAGGTAACAGGGAAAAGGCAACTGAGCCTCATGCCTGGGTCACTCTCCAGCCCAGATCCATCCCCACTGACCAGGGCACAACCTGAGAGTCCCCCCGTCGAAGCACAGGGATGGAGCTCTGTGCTGCAGAAGGCAGCTCTTTCATCACGAGGGAAAAAAGGGGGAGGCAGAGGCGGTGGGAGGGCGAGGACAGCCTGCTGCTTTGGGGACCAGTTTCCCTCCTTCAGAGGATGGTACCTGGGGGAGGAGGGACACAGCCTACGCTCACGGCACAATCGGATGCAGTTTCAGTAGTGGTGTGGGTGGTGGCAGGTGATGTTGTGACACCCAGGCAGGCACATGTTCAGATGGAGCACAGGGTTTGGCCCCATCAGTGCCAATGTGTCATCAGATGGCCACAGCGGTCCTTCCAGCCTGACTACGGTGCAAGTAAGCAGGTGCTGCTGGCACAGCGTGGAAGTGCAGGGGGTGCTCGGGGCGCTCCTCCCCGGTCCCCTTTGGATGCACTTATGAAGAGGGGCGAAGCCACAAACCCTCACATCCTGGGAGTTTCTCCTCTGGAGAAACCGCGGTCTAGAAACCGCCTCGTTATTGTGTAATGTGGCCACATCTGGGGCCGTGCCGTGCTGGCGCTGCACCAGCTTTGAGCTTTTTGCAGCTTCGCAGGGTCTTTGTTTTGCTTTGTTTATTTAAAGGCTCTAACCCTCGAGCTGTCATCTGTTGCGGCAAAGGCATCCTATTCACGGAGGGCAAGCTTTGGGAGCGCAGCATCCCAAGGGAGAAACACCAGGTGCAAAATCCTGCTGCCTGTGTGTGTAGGGGGGTCTGACTGTTGGGGGCTGCATCTGCCCCATCCAACAGAGGAAAGGGTCAGCAGCACCCAGGGATGGGCACTCCGGCTAGAAGGCGATGGGATACAGCAGGGAAGCCTGGTGGGAAGGAGCAACCTTATCTCCCTTTTCAGGGCCCACCGCAACGACATGGAGAACATCTTTCCCTTCCTCTTCCTCGGAGCCATCTACTCCCTGCTGGATCCCAGTCCCGCAGTGGCCAGGATCCACTTCTTCATCTTCTGCGTGGGGCGCATCGTCCATACCATCGCCTACCTCCTGCGGCTGAAGGCACCCACGCGCTCCGTGGCCTACAGCGTGGCACAGCTGCCCTGCTTCTCCATGGCTCTGCAGATCCTCCTCGCTACCACCCCGTACTGGTAACGCCCAGCGAGACCCACCATCCAAACGCCCTCGTCCTGCGCTGTGCTGGTTTCCCCGGCTGGACTGGGTGGTGCGCGTGCGAGTGTGAGTGTGCACATGTGTGTGTGTGTGTGTGGGCATATGGTATGTTGCCAGGGAGGGCACCTGCACCCCAAGGATGCTCAGTGCAGCCTTGATAAGGTCCCCGTGCTATTGGAAGTGGGCAGGGAAGTCACCAGGGAGAAGGGGCTTGTCTCCCTGTGGAGCGGGAAGGGGATGCGGAGGCAGGTTTTTCTCGCTCCGGCTAAGGGTGGGAGGGTGAAAGCACCTGGACTACCCCTCGAGGAAGGGGTTCACTGAAGGAAAGAAGATTTTCTGACCCAGCTGCGTTCAGAACTGGGAAGGGGAAGATGTGCCCTTTCCCCTTGCTCACGAATATCCTGTGAATCAGGAAGGGAAAATCGCAAGGGTCCCATGAAGTCTCTTGGTCAGCAGATGTGGGTGGTAGCAGAGGGGGGTTATAAAACAGCCACCCTCCTCCTGCCCAGCCGTGTGGGTCTGTGGGGAGAGGGGGGTCCCTTAGGTTCCCTCTCCCGTGAGGAGGACAGGAGCCTGCCAGGCAGAGTAACGTGGAAGTTGAAATCTCAGGGGTGGTGTGAAGCCACCAAAGCATTCAGTACTCCCAGCGCCGCCTTGTCTCCTGCCATGGGACGCAGCTCTCTGCCGGGGAGCCTTGCCGCAGGCAGGAGCCTGCCTGTCCCAGGAAGGACGTTCTGCAGCCGGCGTTTGGCAGCTCCCGGCCAGCAGCAGCTGTGGCTTTTCCGCCTCAGTCTCGCAGTGGCAAGATGCAGAAGGATGCGCCTGGAGCAGCTGGCAGGAATCGCTTACCCCGTGGAGAGCTGGACACAAAGCTCTGGGACTTCTGGAAAGACTGATATGCTCACATGAAACAGGGGGTTTGCAGACAGAGCTGTCTCCCAAGGGCGGTATCTGCGTTCACATACCGCTGATGCCTGAAAGCGCTCCCAGAGCAGCAGATTGAATTTCTCCCCCTCTGTTTGTAGCCTTTCTCTGGCCGCAGAATGGCCATTGCTATTTGGGGAATGTGCCGTGACCGCTTTGGGGGTGTTTTCTTTCAGCTGTTTCCTGCTGTCCACTGCTGCCGAGCCATGTGCAGCCTGGATTAGCTGGTGTTTGCAGAAAGCTCTGGAAATGAGCAGAGTGGCTTTGAACCACCCCGTGGGAGAATACCGCTGCTCTGCGGTGTCGCCTGAAAGCCGTCATGTTGGAAAGGAGAGGCTGGGACCAGGGTATCACAGGATGACAAACCCTTGTGAGCTCCTCTGCCATGCAGCTGTCGCAAAGTGCCAAGGGCTGGTCCAGGCAACAGCAGCATGCAATGGAGCAGCCCTGTGGAGGACAAGGCAGGAGGAAGCCTCTGCTGTTCAGTGCCTCCTGCCTCCTCCCTCCTCTGAGGGCAACGCAGAGTTTTACTGAGATCACAGGGGGAACCTAGAATGAGCAGAAAATAAATTCCCCTTCCACCTGTCCTAAGCACTAAAGCTGTTCTCTTAACCCCGCTGTCCTTGGAGATGCTCTTACTGAGACCTCACTGAGCACCCGTGTGCAGAAAGCACGGGGTGAAACACCAGCTCAGACTGGTGCTCTGAGCCCTTGCCCAGCTTGGGTAGTTTCTGTACCAGTTAACTCCTGACCCCAGCGCGGATGTGGCCTTCAGCTAAGCTGTTCGGTGAGGTCTGGAGCCGAGTGCTCTGCTCTTCTGTGGAGGACACAGGAACCACCATGTGTGGAAGGTGGGCAGCACTGCAGGTTCAGCAGTTTGCTCTTGGCCACTTCTCATTTACGCAGCCTCAACAGATGTCTGGGTAATACATACCCCTCTTAACAAGCCTTTTCTGCCTCACATGGTGCGCAAGGTCTCAAACCCCTGTACATTTCTCTGCTGCTGCACATGCATCCTGGTGGCAGGAAGCAAATATTCCCAATAAAAACAAATCATCGTGCTCTGATACATCCTTCCTTCGGGAGCAGCAGATGCAGCTGGGTAGCAGCTGGGTCCAGCCCCAGCAGGGTGGCTCCCCAGCTGCAAAGTGCTTTGCTAAACCCTGCTGCAGAGCCTGGAGAGCCCTGGGACTCCTAAAGAGACATCCCTTTCCTCTGGACTCACCTGCCCTGCAAAGGAAGCTCTTTTCCAGGTGTGCATTATTTGTGCTGATCCTTTAAATTCAGCAGAGCTGGGGCTTGCAAAGCAGCCCTGTTCAGTTTTCCTTCCCAGAGTAGTGGGTTGCTACAAAGCTTGATGTTCACCCAAACCTCCTCCACCCCAGCTCCCCAAAGCAAGCTAGTGGTATGAGATGCGTTGTCCCAGCAAGTTTTCTTCGCACCCTGCCTGTGCTCAGCTGGGCGCTTCTTGTCTGCGGAGCCAACCCGCTGCTTAAATCCTGGAGGGCTGGAGAAGTTCAGGTAGGATGTGGTTCCTCTCATTTCTGTGCTTATGCCTTGCAAAGGAGTTGCCTGTATTTTTCAAGCCCAGCAGCCATCTCTTTTTGCTGGTAGGCTGCTAGGAAGCAAATGCCTCATTTCCCTGGTTTTTACCTGTTTTCTTAAACTGTTGGTGGTGGGGAGGTGCCCCACTGGTGTCTGCATTAGCTGGTTGAGATGGACAAAATGGTTCCACTTGGTATTTTTTCTTTCCCTCATGCTCTTTGCTTTCAAATAAGAAAGGCAGCAGCTTTATAAAATGGACTCTCTCCAGTACATGTTACTGTGGTTAGAGATGTAGCTGGGACTGAGATTTTGGCATGGAAAGGAAGAAATGGGGCTGCAGAACCCCTCCAGCCCCTAGAGCTGCCAGCTCCTTCAGCCTCTTCTAAACTGCCTGTTTGGTGCCTGGGGCTGATGCCCTGCTCAGGGAAGCCGAGGTTACATGCAGAGCTCTGCTTTCTTCTTTTTTATTAAAAAAAATAAACCCTGCTGTACTGGCTGCAGGGAAAAGCTTGGGAACGTGAACTCTCCTGGCTCCAAAAAAACAAACAGAAAAAGCCCACAGGGCAAACTTCAGAGGGGCCCAACCATTGTGCTTATTTTGAAATGCTGCGGAGGTTTGTGGGAGGCAGGACAGAGCCTAGCTCTCGGCTGCCTGGTCAGCCTAAGCCCCATCAGGGCTCTCCCAGGGCCGAGGCACTGGCTCTCCCCTCGGCACGGCCGGTGGTGTTCGCTGCATGTGGGGCAAGTGATGAGCTAGAGCAACCCCTGCCTTTTCCCAGCTCTAAAGGCCAGAGCTCCCAGCTCCCCGCTTTGGCGTCACGCGGGGGAAGGATGTGCCCAGGGTCTCCCGCAGCTCCAGGAGAGCAGGACGGTGGTTGCGTCTGTCAGTCTTTGGGATTTGGTGCGTGCGTTCCATGTGCCAACAGTTTGGTTCTTGCACCTGCCTCAAACCTGAAATGGTAACACTGTGAAACCCACCTGGGGCTGCAGAACAGCAGAGTTTGGTGCTTAAATATTTGAATACAATTCACTCTGCCAGTATGTGTCTTCCCTCTGCCGTGCTGAGCCCAAGGTGCCTGGAGGTGGGAGAAAAGCAAGTGGAGACCCAGCACAGGCCACTTCTTCTCCCACACGCTTCCAGCCAGTTCAGCCCCAGGATCCCGCTTACCCCTTCCTCACCTGCCTCTGCCGCTTCCTGGGTCTCTCCCGTTCATCCAGGCCTTCCCCCGGTGGGGTCTGGGACCAAGATCCCCCCTTGGGCATCCCTCCTGTGACACTGGTCGCTCTGCCTTCTCTGCCCTCCCCAAATCCCCCGTTTCCTCTAGCAGGCGTGGGGCTTTTCCGTCTCCTGCTGTAGGGTTTTGCCACGCAAATCCCCTTATTCCTCTTGAGGACCTGGGAGTCCTGTGACTTGTAGGGAGATCGAGAAGAGGCAGCTCTACAGGTATGGACATCCTCGGGGTTAGTCCCCTGCAAGGGAGAACCGTGTTTCCCTGCTCCTCTCTGGCACACGCGGGGGTGAAGTTGGCGCAAGGCAAACTTTATCCGCCGGGTTTTTCCTACGCAGCTGCGGAGCTGAGCTGCGAGATGTTCCCTGGATGCGACGTGGGTGCCAGCCCCAGCTCCAGGCAGGGAAGAGGGAGCCGGATTGGGGGGGGGTGGGGGGTGGAGGGGTGGGGGTGGGGGTGTCCCTGGCCCCACGCGGGGCGGGGCGGGGGGCAGAGCAGCCC